>WBNH01003814.1:0-113383 GCA_013401255.1 Urocolius indicus
GAAGAAAGGCTGCGGGAACTGGGATTTTCTAGTCTGGAGAAGAGGAGACTGAGGCGAGGATCTCGTTAATATTTACAAATATCTAAATGGTGGGCGTCAGGAGGTTGGGACATCTGTATTTTTTTTGTAGTAGCTAGCAACAGGACAAGGGGTAATAAGATGAAACTAGAACACAAAAAGTTGCATTTAAACATAAAGAATAATTATGTTACTGTGAGAGTGAGGGAGCCCTGGCACAGGCTGCCCAGGAAGGTTGTGGAATCTCCTTCCTTGGAGGTCTTCAAGACCCACCTGGACATGTTTCTATGCGACCTGATTTAGGTGGACCTGCTTTAGCAGGGGATTGGTCTAGATGATCTCTAAAGATCCCTTGCAACCGCTACCATTCTGATTCTATAAAACATCAAAACATGGTACAAACAGGTTTTTGAGTCTTCACCTTTCAAAATACTGTAAGCCTACCTGAACAAGACGCTGACAACCTGCTCTAGGTGACCGTGAATTACCTAGTGGCGCTGGACTAGATGACCTTCAGAAGTCCATTCCAACATAAGCTTCTCTCTGCTTCTGTGAAATTTTCTTTATTCCCTTACCCTGAGATTATCCTTATGCAGTTCCACTACTTTGCATCATCTTACAAGCATGTGGGCATTCTTGGTTGCATTCTGATAGTGTCAGTTACACAGTTTAACTTCTTTGGCATCTTGCAACTCCGAACAAGTTAATGAAAAATAGAAAAAAAATCCTGCAAGAAGATATTCAGATGATTTTGTCATTTTTAATAGTGTAAGTCACACTGGAAACAAGAAAAACATTTCAACAATCTCTTGTGAACTGTCAGGGTAAGGAAGGTATATTCTTCACAGTCTCAGGAGTTAAGTTCCCTTTAGCAATGTTCTCATATTTACTTTGCAGCTTTCAGGAATTTTGTGGAAACTACTACACATTACATCAAACAGTGAGAACAACTCTTTACGTCTTCCTTTATTCTAATAATACATTTGATGTAGCTCACTCTTAGCTGCAGCGGTAGAAAAATCTTTGTGGTTAGGAATGGCTAATTTTTTAGTTCTTGCATGGTTAAGAAGCTCCACAATGCCTAACACTTTGAAGCCAAGTTTCCATTCTTAAGGAATCCAACTAAAAGAAAGTAATCTTATCATCATTATCCAGTGCTGTCAGATTCTAGTGTCTATACCTATCTGTCTGTCTATCTATCTATCTATCTATCTATGTATACTCAGAAACCATATACCAGCTTCTCTATATCAAACTGAGTGTCTTTATTTCAGGAATTCAGTGACTGAGGGCAACTGGGAGGGAGTGGTATACTTTTAACAGTATTGGATACTGGAGGTAGACAGGGTGGGAATACTTGGAAGTATTACGTGAGTACTGTAAGGGTAAATAATTCTTTGTCTTCTGCATTCCATGGTGTGAATATTCAGTGTATGTGTTTGTGTGTTAAAGGATCATTTCAGTGAGACTGAAGGAATATCAGAGTTTGAATTAGATGCTTAAAATAAAATAGTAAAAGTTACAATAATGTTCCATTTTTACAGTATGGAAAAGTTAATTCAAACTGTAGAAGAAGATCTTGAACGTGAAAAGGTTGTAGCAGATGACATCATAAAAGACATGTCGCAGGAAAATCAAGCTAAATACATGGAGATGAAGGCTGCAAATGAAAAACTCTCCCAGGTTGGTTTGTTTAATTGCACTTACCTAAAATGTGTCTCAGTCTGGCTCCATTGGTTCCAGATACAATTTCAGTATTACAGTTCTTGAGAATGGAGTAATATAATGAAAAAGCTTGCTAATGTCATACTCACTTGTAAAAGTGCCTGAAAAATAAGTAGAGCAATTGACTAAAACCAAATATTTCAACTTTTTGTATTTCTTATTTTAAAAACAGATTATGGTCATCATTTTCCTTTTAAATTTGGGAACTGACATGCAGATTTTAGAAGCTCTAATGCTTCAGTCTTTTAGGAAATATAAAAGGAAACAAATGGGAAAAACAACCCCAGCAGTTTTTATAGTTCACTCAAGTAGAAAGTTTTCTTCCTGTGTACAAAATTTAATCCGTCTGTTCTTATTGTTCTAGTAAGTCTGAATGCATAAAAAAAAAATTAACTGGACTTTGCAAAAGTTTTGTGACCTCACTAATCCTAATGTTAACAAAAGCAGTAAGGTTTGTTGGTTCTCTGGGATCATCTAGCATCAGGCATACAGTCTTAGAAAGTTTCTCCGTATATTCTGTGTGATGATGGACATCTTTTGAGGCCAGTGCTTCCCAACTGTCTTTGGATATGCTCAATCGCTGGTCAGGGCCTACCAATCTCTTTCTGGACTGTGAAGAAACTGTGGTGGCTAGTTCAGATTTTAAAACCTGACTTTAAACTTCTGAAGTAAAGATGATAACATGTCAGCCACAGTACCAATTTTAAGAAAATAGTGGCAAAAGGGGAAACAGTTTTTTGGTTATAACCCAACTGCAAATGACAATGATAAGAATTTATTGGAAAAGTTCGGTGCTGAAAATAAGTAGATGTTGTATCCAAGTTACTTGGAGAAGTTGGACACACTCTTGCCATTTAAATTTTTAAGAGCCGAAATTAGAAATTTTACAGCATTTCATAAATACTGAGTTGCAGAATAAAGAAGATAATCTCATCAAGTAGTCATTTTTATCTGAAGTTTATGATTTTTTTCTTCTTTAGGATCTGGTTATTCAACAGCAGGAATTGGATGCACTAAATATAAAGGAGGAGACTCTAAGAGCTGTAGGTATAATAACAAATAGTCTCTGTACCAGTCTTTATTGAAATCTAGTGTACAAAATAATGCAATAGAAAAATTTCTGTAATGTTCCTCTTAAATTTTCAGGTACTGTAGGATCATGCCCTAGAATAGGAAGGGAAGCTGCCTTTCTGTTTTCCACCAAAAATTTCCAATCGGTTTGTAAAATTGTTTCCGCTAGATGCCAAGTACAATTTTTAATAGCAGTGTTGAGGTTTCCTGGCTTTAGTTATTCACATGGTTTTAAATGTTTTGTGTGACATTAGGTTGACTTGAAATTACACTCTGAAGGTAAAGGTGAAATCCTTAAGGATTTGAGAGACCTAATTTTTCAATATGTTTTGAATTTTCAGGATGTGTGAGAATGAATATCTTTTTCCACATTCTGTTTCAAAAGCAACTGGTGTGTGAAGCACAAAGTATTATTTGCTAAGATATTTTTTATCTCACATACAACCATAAACACGTGACTATAACACACTAATAAACTGAGAAGAATTTTCTCATATTAGGTCTTTCAAGGATAAAAGAATCTATGATCTGAAACATACAGTCATGTATTTTTTAAAGCACAATTTTCATATACTACGAGACATTTTTGTGGTCCTTTTGAATACTGTATATGGTTTATGGTCCCCTAGAAATGAAGAGGCAGTAAATCTACTCAGAAAATTGACCTGAGGATGAACTCATAGAGCAAGAAATAGCTGACTGGGATATTGCTCTCCAGAAAATGCAATGTTGAGAATATGGCTTATAAAGTTTATTGTTTATTCTATGTCTATACTGCTATTAAAAAATAAGATTAACTTTCAGTATATAGATAAGCATTGCTTAACTAAAGCATAATTTCTGCAATGGTCTCTTGCCATCTGAAAACAGCTAGTGGGTGTTTGCATTTCCCAACAGGAAATAGCACACTCCCAGGTGAAACAGGAGGCTGAGCATCTGTATGAAAAGCTCCATGAGCTTGAAGAACGCCGAAATCAAATTGTTGCTGAGGATAAGAACATGGAATCTCCACAGGAAAGAAGAGAGAGATTACTGAAACAAGTAGGAACATAAAATGTTATGTCATAATATAAAAGATTATCTGAGTCAGTGTTTTAAGGGACAATAATATATGAAAATACATAGGTTTGAATCTTGCTTTTATTTGCTCTTCAAGCAGCACAAAACATCTGAACTGTTAATTGGCTGGATGAGGTGTTTCAGGTTTAGCCAAAACAAAATTGGCACAGTCAACTTTTTAGGTGACTGACTTGTTCCAGTGAATGTCATGTTGATATGGGAAAACAGATCTTGTTGAACAGTTCTATAACATAACTCCAGACATCTATTTCTTTCATATGTTAAAGTTGTTCTGCTTTTTTATAGGTTAAGGATGACAGTCAAGAAATAGCAAGCATGGAAAGACAGTGAGTAATCCCATTATATGGTTGCTACACATGATATGTAGACACTAAAGACAGATAATTGAATCCTGTCACATGTTTTTCTGGAATTTTAAAACGTCATCATATTTAAGGCCTCTGTTGGTGTTATCCTTCCATAGAGAACACAATATGTCCTTCTGTTTCAGCCAAACAACCCGGATTTAGATCTACATGATCAGATACTTCCTTATGAATATGCCTTGAAAATGTAAATTGATAATAGCACTGACATAATCTTCTTTAAGGCTGAAGAAGACATTCATGTGTAAGAGCTACTGATCTGGGACATCTAAGAACTTGAGCAGTCCCAATTTGAAGAGTTTGTTTGTGTACCTAAAATATGAGTGACACAGTTGCTTACAGAAAGTTAAATTCAAAAGAGTAACGTTTTTCACATAGAAATATTTTTAAGGAAATCTCCTCTCTCACTTCAGTTGATTATGTAACACACTGTTTTGCTTGGCATTTCCGTAGTGGATTTTATTAATTGTTCCTTGTACAGTTTACCAATGTTGTGCTTTTGCAAATCTGTGCAGCAACCAGCAGAGGGACTGGTTGAGTCAATTAAGAACTCTTAAAGACTCAAGAAAAAAAGGTTTTAATGACAAGATGCAGCAGTACTTACATTTAATAGCTAGAGAGACTAAGATAACAGGTGCTTTATGTATAGTTTTTATAGTAACAACAATCCTCTTGATATTTTTTCAGTTTTGATAAGCTTAGGTTTGCTATTTTTATTCTTGATTTTTATCTCCTTTTTTTCTGAAGTAAAAAAGCATTTTACAGTATACTTTTTAACTTGGACTTGTCTATTTTTCAGGCTGACAGAAGTAAAAGAAAAAATATCCCATTTTAAAAAGGTCATTCAACAACTTGATATGGATCTGGAAAATCATCAAGGTACTATAACTAGATTTGTAGCACCCTATGCAGAGCTGCATTTTTTCATGTTATAACATATATTGTTATCAGCCTTAGTTAGTGGAAACTTTTAGGCTTATGCATATGTCTGTTATTCACCATTAGGAGAAGGTTTTGTGTCTAAAAGTGCAGACTTCTTTTTTCAAATGTGAGAAATGGGTAGTACGCACCTGTAATGGTATGTTCATCAAGTTCGTATCAAGTAGTAAAACTACCATATAAAATAGTAGTACAGATGTCTGGTTTTTTGTCCCAGTTCAATTTTTAGGACTACTAAGGGAATGTCTCTCACTGGCAGCATTTCAGAGCCAGCTCAGCTTTTTTTGCCATTTTGCATGATCAGATGGAGTCAGTGAATGTAGAATTGGGAATCTTAAATAGTAATATGGAAAGCATACAGAATTCAATAGCACTTTTATCTGTCTTTGAAATTTCTTGGGTTACTCTTTGCAAGAAGAGAGCTAAGAAACTTAACCTCCAGCAAACACTTGCCACAGTACCTTATCTCAGCAACTATAAAAGATTCTACCTGCTTCTAGGTAGGTTGAAAATCTAACTGTAAGGCACCTTTTCTACATATGAGTTACATAAATACATGCGTATATTCTGGAAAACTTTGTAACAAGTTACTTACATTTTATAGGACTGATGAATTAAGACTTTTTTTTACACTTTATACCTTTTCTTGGGCAATCAGTGTAAAATTTAGTCATAAATGTCTAAAACTGGCCCTAAACAAATGTTACTACTTCTCGTTCTCATATTTTGCATTAGCGAATATTTCGTGTTTCTCCAGACATTTTATTGTTTTTGTGCAAATAATTTATGAAAACTTTTATTAGCTTACTTATTTTCAGATTATATCATTGCCAACTTTACTATCCTGCTCTTTCTTTTTTGTTTGGCTTGCAATTCTTTTTTTGTGTCTTTGGAGAAATGCAGAAGGTAAGGAGTTGCTTTTCACATTTTATAGTTAGGTTTCCACATACGAACATTCATTGCTAGACTGTATGTCTTTCACTGTTTTAGAAAAAGGCTTGTGTTGAAGAAGAGCGTTTAAAGCATGTGTAGAAGAAAGCATGTGCTCTCTGTCAACATATCAGGATATTCAGAATAAAGTTACCTGGTAGCCTAATGTAGAGGGAATTTAAACTGTTGCTGTAACATAAAGTGAATAAAGATATTGATAAGTACCTTTAAGACATAGAAATCTAAACTCCCAAACCCTCTTCTTTAGTGAGTGGAGCGAGAATTGTAGAAAAGTATCCATACTTCTACTCTAAATCAGCATCTTGGGGTATCCTTGAGATTCCTGTCCTCTCTCCCTCTGTCCTTTGCTGGTCAGCTTACTTCTGGCTCAGTTTTATTTTGTTTATTACACAGCATTCCCAAAAAATTACCACTAAGAAAATTTTTATTGTTTCAGGATAAATATTTCAGCACTAGAAGTATTTTTTGAGCAGAAAGAACAAAATAAATATACCATCAATAGAAAGAAATATTTCAGTTTTCACTTAAGAAAATACAAAAATGTTTAAAATTCCTTCATTTTTTATATGGAACATGTATATCGAACATATATGCGTTCTATTATATGGAATGTATATGGATTAATTAGGAGTTACCTGCAGCTGAGTAGTCGAGATCAACATTAACTCATAATGGAACAGACTTAACAATTGAGTCTGAGATATTGATATATTAATGCCATATTTTGAAGAAAATCTATTTGTAAAAATATTTTAAAGATTGTGACCTTTATTTTTTTTTTTTTTGGACACTTGGCAGATCATGTAGTGTTCTTTTTTATGTCTCATTGTAACTAGGCCTAAGAATGAAACAGACAGAGTTACTAAATAGTGGAGTCTTGTCTTCCAAAATGAAAGAGAGAGTCCAGCAATGAAAAAAGCAGCAGCTGCAAGGAAACTGAAACAGAACCACAGTCCCTTAGGGGCGCACGGGTGTTCTTACTGTTTGCATGTACTAGATAAAAAGGAAAGCATGGGCGTATGCAAGTAAAATGACCTGGAGACATTTGCTTGCTCAGTTATATCTTTATCTGCTTCGTTCTTTTTCTTTGTGTTCTTGAAAGTTACAAGATAATGTGGAAAATTAATCATTGACCAAGACCCAGACAATTGAAAATTTAGATGTTTGAAACTTGAAATGATCCTAAAGGGGCTTAATTGTCATATTTCCCTGAAATTTGGGACAAATATATCAGGTTGTCCACTTTACTACTAAATTTTAATTAAGAGCTATTTATAGTCAGTGGCTGAGTTCAAGGATGGAATGAATTGTGTACTTTGTGTTACACATTACTCCTAACACTACTATAATGAGTATGCATGGAAATGTTATTTTAAACTTAATTATAGAGAGATTTCTGTACATTTTATTTTCCTATACCATTGCTTGTACAGTTTTCCTGTTTATCTCCCCGAGATTGTCACGGTGTTGCTTACAAGCTGCATATCCTTATGAAAATCTGTTCTAATCCATGAAAGTTCCATTGAAATGGCCCATATGTTACAGAGCTGCAGAAAGTTTTAGCCATGGTGTCCAAATACACAAAAGCATTTGTGCTCTATTGAAATTCACCTGACTTCAGAAAAATCCTCTGAATTTCTTTTGTTCAAGCCAAGAATTTATCCCAGTCTTATTTGGCAAAAATACTGACTTCTGAAAGGTTCTAAAAATTGCATTGAGATTGACTTATTGACTTATTTTTTGTATATATATATATATATCTCAAAGTGTTTATGACATATTTGTCTGAAGTGACTATAATAAACTATATGAGTCCTGCAGTTTCTAGGTGTACAGAATCTTTTTTTATTTTTTTAAACTGCCATTTTGCATACATAAAGGAATCTGTGGTAATATGAAGTTAATGTTAAATCTCATACAGGAGAGGAAAATTGGAAATACAAAGAGCTGAAGAAGAGAGAAGAAAGCATGGACAGTAAGTTGTCTAGTATGCTTTAATTGCACTAAAATGCAGAGTTTCTTGTATTGTTAACACTCAGTTAATGTAGAGCTGGAAAGAACTGATGTCCTCATCTTTGCATAAAATTTCTGTGATCTGCATCAGGATAATTGATATCTTAGGACTTATAGGACAATCATGAATGTTGGGAGCATCTTTCAAGGCTTTTCATCAAGCATTAAAGTTCTTAGGAACACAGCTTTATTTTATGAAAGCAAGGCTGAAATTAATGTTAAAATTCATTTAAATAAAAGATAAATGAAACCAGCTATTCAATTCTGGTTAAAAACAGAACTTCAAAGAGACAAGCATATACATCACATAATTCTTTAAAATTAAGACTTTTCAGGATTGTATTCAAGATGGATTATACTAAAGTTTTCTTCCATATTAAAAGGTTCTAACATTGTAGAGACTTCCGTAGCAACTAACAAAGGATGAAAACAGACTGTTTTTTAAAATGTAGTCTATTGCTAGTCTATAATAGTAGACAGCTTACAGAAAAGTTGGTCTGTTACTTAGCAAAAGGGGGAAATGATCAGTAAGCAAGACACGAAGGCTAAAGTGTTCTCTAAAAATATTAAATATAAGTTAGGGCTAGCATAATGCTGAAAGAAAGGTCTCAGCTGACAATATGGAAAGATAAGAACATACTTACAAGGTTCCTGAATTTTTTAATTACCTGATCTTCTGAGAAGTATAAGGGCAAATTCTCACTTGATCTTGATTTTCAGTATGAATACAGACCATGAAAGTGAGACTTCACTATCCTTCTTACTTCTGGGGTTTTGATTCTACTTCTGCCCTTAGTCAGAGAATATTGATGCAGTTTCAGAGCTGTTTGAGATTAACTGAGAGTTTTGGGGGAATATGCAGGAGTCTTAACGATGGGAAAAGAGCAAATATAGTACCTGTCCTGAAGACGAGGAGCCAGACAAGTATAGACCAATCAGCTTAGTATCAATTTCTAGAAAGATTGTGGAAAAAATGAGCAAGCAAACAACTTGTAAATGTTACAGAAACAGGAATATGAATAACACTAGTATTGATTTGTCAAGAACAAATCACTTCCTTCTTGGACAGAAAAATATTACAAAATAAGGGAGGAGCAGATGATACTTTGACTTTAGTACGTACGCTGCTGTTTCATCGTGTTCTTAAAAGCAAGCTAGGGAAATATTGTCCATTATTAACCTATGCTATGCATTTGATTTAAAAAATGATCAATTATGAAAGATGCACTGCCAGAATGGAAGGGTGTATTGGGTCATGTTTTGCACTGTGTTGGAAATTGCCCACTTCTTTATTTAAATAAAAAAGAACAGCTCAAAATTTTTAAGTACAAAACATTAAGTGAGAATTTCAATAGTATTACTTCTTTTTACTGTCTTTCTCTTAGTTCTGTTGTGCTCAGATATTTTCTTAGTGTACAAAATTCTTGTCTGTATTTCACAGCAATAGATGGTACAAAATACCCAGTAAGTGCCCTTTGAGGAAGGAGCTCTTTTGAGATCCTCTTTTGCTCCTCTTGTAATTATATAATTACACCATCTTTAAGATAAAACAAGATCATCCTGAAGGGAAAACATCACAGAGAGAAAATAAAATTTCCCTTTCCAAGGATACCACAATTTGTAGCCTGGGTACTGGAGAAAAACAGGCGATGTTCTTATTCAGCACTTGGGACTTGACAAGCTTTTTTCAATTGCAGGCTGTTTAAGCTTTGTTTTTCACTATGCTTCTGGTTACTTGTTCACAGCAGTGTTGGCAAAAGGTAAACCTCTACATTTTTGGCAAGTGCAGTTCTCTACAGTTATTGGTCAGCATTAGATGAACCAAAACATTATTTGAACTTCTTGAGCCAGCTGAATCTGCATCAGAACTGGTCATGATTTTCAACGATCAGCTGTGCATGTTGAAAATATGTTGTCTAATGCTGTTCACTGACATCTAAGGATTCCAAATGTCTTTCATCCTGAAATCTACGCCTCACAGATACTCTTCGTAGTATATTAGTATTATCTCCTGGCTTCTATAAAAGCATATTTTCCACAGTAAAAGTTTTAGAAGCTGTGCTCTCTGAAGCATCTCTATTAATACTTTCCTGTACAGTATTGGAGATGATGTCAGATATTATATAGTTTTCTTAACATAAATGTTTTATTAGTAAAGGGTTTTTTATTAGTATTTCCTTAAAATCATGGATACTCTGGGATCCAGAATTCTCTAGTCAGTCCTCATCCCTTCAGGATTTGTCAATATTTCTAGTAGGTAGTTCCTTCTGTCTTCTTTTTGTCTTCCCAATCTTCCCTTCTTTAATTTACTATTATCTGATCCTTCTTGCCCAAACAAGCATTTCTCCTCTTTTTCATCCAGCTACTAAGTTCACTGTTTCTTGAGTGTTCCTGTGTATATAAGCCACAATTCAGGAGAAGACTCAGCAAGAGAGAGATGATCATAACTGATAGCCCTTAATGGATCTCCGACTTTCATGTCATGTGTCCAGAACCCTTTTTTTTCAAAACATATCTTACCAGAAGCACAATTTAATATGACTATGATACAAGTACTGAGTGTGTGTCACTATTAGAACAGACATATCAGATTCAGTAGGATGCTTATTAGAGACATGGCTAAGGGACAACAAACAGAAAGAGAGGATACCAGGTAAATATTGGTCTCAGTTCCTTAGCAGTGTTTTCCATGAAGTCCCAGCCACTTGAGACTATGAAGTCACCTGTTTCCTTCGTTTAGTAGCCCATTTTGATAGATTTCAGCAATATGAAGTCCATCTGAGAGAAGCATAGAGAAAGGTGTCAGAAATTATGCTGATGAAACTCCTTTCCTATTGGGTAGCACCTAAACAGTATTCAAGAAAATGATGACCTCATGTTGTTAATCTGTCAAATATGTGTCCTTGGACAAAGTGTCCTCATTTTCATTACAAATGGCTAGTTTCCAAGGCTCTACCACCTGTCTCTTAGGTAAACTAGAAATCTTTAAATAACTTGTCAGAAATTGTGCAGCTTATCGGTTTTATACAGAGTATTGAGTGGAAATGACAAGGGCTTGTGCTGTAACCATGAACACCAGTCATCTTTATCACATTTGTTGATCTCCAGGTTTTCTGGAGACTTTTGAAGATGTAAAGAATCAGGAATTGAAACGAAAGGCTCAAATAGAAGCCAACATTGTAGCACTCTTAGAGCACTCAAGCAGGGTAAGTACATTTCCCTCCTCTTGTGACAAGCTAGGAATTTAGAAGCACAGAATAGGAGAATGGATGGATAAAGAAGGACAGTGGGTTTTCTGTGTTATACAGTCAATATAATATTTATTATAATAACCTCTTAAGAGAATTAATCGCTAAACCACGTTCAGCTATAGTTAAAAAAATGTATCTTCAATTTCTCTTTTCTGGAAAAAGAATTTTGAATAGTAGATAATAGTTGTGACTGCAATAAAGTAAATGTTTCCATAATTGTTGCATCTCATCATCCATTGTTTTGTTCATGATAAACATTTCAAAATACTGCAAGTGAAGCTACTGCAATATTTTGTTTACTTTAAGTCTGCAAATCTCAGATTCTGTCACTACTATTAAGTAACCGATAGTATTCCAGTCATCACTCTGATCTATTATAATCCTGTCTAGAATAGTCTGCTGTGTAATATTTAATGTGAACACTTTAGAAATGGTTCCTATTTGCAGTCTGACCTTTTTTTCACTTTCAAAACATTTTTTTCTTTTAACATTTTTGGTTCTTTTGGATTTTTAATATTTTATAGTTCTTTCAACTGGCAAAACTTTGATTAGATCATCATTATCTTTTCACTCTTTCAGTATGGTATACTAAAACTTATATTTTAAGCAATAACATTTTGAAAGAGATTGATATGGAAAGACTGTTTATACTTGCTGTATTTTTTTTCATCTTCACTAGCCTGTCAGTATCTTTTATAAAAAGTTGGCAGAACGAAAATTATTCACGTTAAATCATTTCAGACTATTTCCCAAATTTTCAGTCTGTAGTAGAACAGCTGTCAGAGTAGTAACACAGGAGAGTTTTTAACTTGTCCAGTTATTTCTTGTTCCAAGGTTACAGCATATTCTCATTGTTGTTATTGGTAACACGCAGAATGTGAATCGAATGGAACAAATTTCATCTGTTACCAATCAAGAGCTGAAGATTATGCAGGAGGACCTCACTTTCAAATCAAATGAAATGCAGAAATCACAGAGCACTGCTAAGAATCTGATTACAGGTGAGAAGTAATGATATGCAGTGGTAGGTTGACAAAGTGAAACTCCTCAGAGTAACAAGTTATTTGTATTCCTCTGGGAGTATTTCACTTACTATTATTAGTAAATTATCAGCATCCTTGCACGTATATTTATATATTAGATATATTTTAGTACAAGCATACAAAGTTCTTTGAGATAAAAGTTTAACTTTACTAATATTCACCTCAAAATAAATATCTTTCATGATCTTAAAATAGCATTTAATAAACTGAAGTAGGGACCTTCAAAGTTATCTAACCATGTGCTGTATGTAAAAGTGCTTCTTAATATCACTTCCTTATGTCTTATGCTTTTCTAAAGGGGCACCTGTGTACTGTGATAGAATCTAACTGGCAAGAAAAGTAAATAGCTCACAAATTCTCAGGCTTTGATTTTGCAAATTGAATATCTATTTTTCCTTGATTTTGGAAGTACTCAGATACTTCACTGTAAGAATTAACAAGGATGTGGCCTGTAATTTTAAAAAGCAGCCAGTATTTTTGTTTCATTTCCATAACAAGTACCTATTTAGTTCTTTATTTGCACTGTTTATAGTGGAATTGTTCTCATAATTCTAAGCCTTTGCCAATATCATTATTGGTTCAGCAAGTCTTTCCTTGTTTGTTTGACTGAAAGGAAGGGGCAGGAATTAAGAACCATAAATCGTTTTGTTAGAAGGCTATTACACGCTGTACTTGGTAGTGATTTTCAAAATAGGAGCCTGTGTTATAGCTTCAAAGTAGTTATGTGCAAGTAAGTTATTATGCACAAAATGTTACAGAAATTGATTGCTCTGCTGTGTGTTTGAACATTTAGTGTTCACTGCAAATAGTAATTTTGCAATTTTAGTATAGTTTAAAAAGCTGGGCCATACTTACAAGTTCAGATACGATTTAATGTTCTTTCATGTAAGCATCATTTCTTATGACTTTATAACTTAAGGGTGTTCTGGAAACATATAGCAGTATAGAGACATTATTGAAAGCCATATTTCTTTCTTTGCTAGGGGAGAGAAAAAAGTTACAGTACATAGTTTTCAGCAGATCATTTAAATGATTCATAAGTAACCGTCTGAAAGCAAGGAATCACAGATACTGTAATAAGCAAGAGCTCTCAAAAACACAGTGAATGTTGAGTTTGCACAGTTGATGTTCATCCTAACCCTTGAATTATAGCACAGTCATCTTCAGGATTCTATTGTTGTCTGGATTTCCATATTTCCTTGCCATAACAAAGATACAAGAAGTCCACCAGCAGAAACCTTTCAAAAAAATAAAAAAAAGGAACCCATGAAGAGTAAACAAAAGTGCTGATGGCATAGGTTCCCAAAAACATTTTAAAACATTTCCCTGGGTCACTGTAATTTGGGCTGAGAGTTTGCTACTGTGTACACACTGCCTGCTAGATGCTGCAACTTCATGACCTATCAGAAGGAACTGGGCTGCATCCTCTTCCTGTCCCTTCCCGTAGAGAAGTTTGAGGTGTTTTAGATTTGAGGATTTTTTTCGTTGAGGCTGTTGCTGGATAAGGATAAGATTCACTCTTTCCAGCTTCTCCCCTTTTCTCCAGAAAGTGTGAATAGAGAGGAATAAGCCTGTTGCTGACTCAACCATAGTTTTTATCAGTATGTAGGCAGATCAGTTTATGAATCCTTTCTGGCTTTTTTGGCATTTGTGTTGTTATTGCTTGTTATATGTGAAGTAAATCACAATTAATCAGCTGTGTTTTACTTTAAAATAACAAATTATAAATATCAGAAAACTGTATAAAAAGCAAAAATGCTGTGATCAGGCCTAAGTAAATCCTTGAGAAAATCTGAAGTTATTGTCTGCTGTTTCTCTCCAATTTGAATTCTATTTATTTTATAATTCTGGAGTTTAATGGTTTTACTATTAAACCACTGATTTATTGAGGTCCTTAAGCATTTTTCTGTCTTTACACCACAGTGTTGTAGGAGCAAGAGAAATAGAGCTTTGGCCTGTTTTGTGGCCTGTGAGTCATGTTTTAGGATCTGACACTGACCAATACCAGGAGTTTTGAAGTGAAACTGTGGACAGTTATGAAATATTTTAGACACAGGGGAAGTATTTTCTTCTTAAACCCTCTAGGGTGGAAAGCAGCTTAAACGTTGATTCACAAGCATGCAATGCAGTTCCAAACCTTTTATTTTTTTAACTACTTCTTTTTATTAGTGTGGAAGTTTTTCATATTAATATAGATATTATGTACATGCTGGAGCCTTTCAGTGTTGCCTTTTGAAAGTGTGTTCCTCAGGATAGTTGCACATCATACATAAAAACTTTGGCTTGTCATTTTTTTAATTTAGGTTCCTAAAGAAATATTCAAAGCACCCAGAAGTCTAAGCGAGAAATATTGATTAAAGCCAACATTTTACTCTGAAAAAATGAATGTATGGCACACACACTACGAGAGATTAGTGCCAAAATCTTAATATTACAAGGTTTTGTTCAAGTGAGATTTTCCCAAATAACTCCACTAAATAAACCATACCCAGAGTTTTTGGAAAGGTAAACTCTCCCACTGTCACTTCAGTGGCATATCCACTCTTTTCTGCCATAAAGATCTGTCTGCACTGGATATTAAGTTGAGGGGAGAAGTTTTCTACCCTTTTTCCAGATCATCACATAAATCTGAATGTGTGAGCAAAATATACAGTCTATGCCAACTGAGGTTTCTTCGTGCTCTCATTTCTCCCAGGAGCTCACTTCATCTGATTGTGAAGATCAAATTTTTTTCCTTCACTCACATTAGTATTCTGATGAATATAAAAATCAGAAAGATACGCAGGACCTGTTTCTGTTGCTTAAGTACATCATAAATCTTTGTCTAGTGAGCAATTATTATGGAAAAAAAAGTACTGTTAATTAGACATTGTGTATCTGGTGTTCTAGAGAGTCAAAAACTGCAAATGGACCTGCAGAAGATGGATCTCTTGGAGGGCAAGATGGCTGATGAACTGGCTTCTTTTAAAGACAAAATTGAACAAACAAAATTGGAGTTGGAGGTCTATAATAATTTGCCAGCTCTGAAAGCATCAGGAGAGGAGAAGAAAAAGGTAATGAAGGGAATGAAACCTTGGATTAGACAGAATTTGTGGGGGATTGGGTACCTAGTGGAAGGAAATCCAGATGTATAACTGGAAATCCTGAATAATGGCTGAAAACTGGAGTTGCATACCAGTGCGAATGAATCCAAATGCTTCTGTGCTTATATATGTGATGTATGAACAGAGCACATGTAGTGAGCTGTCAGCTCAATACCTTTTGATAACTTCTTTCTACTACATTTCCCATTTATTTTAGTTATTCCTTGGGATTTTCCTGCTGTGACTACCCATAAATTTGAATTTAGCAATCTAACCACAGAACCCAGACAAAAAAGAAAAAAAAAAACCAATCTTACCTGTACGTGCTGTAAGACAGGCTCCATCTTGAGCACTTGCTATTTCACTAGTGATAAATTTCCTACAAATCCTTAACATTAGCATTCCCACTTACATGGATATAGTGTGGTCTAAGCCTACAACTTGGTCATAACCACTGAGTATTATATTTAGGGTAGAGCCTGTATTGCTGGACAAAAGCCTTATGAGTTCTTTACGTGTGTGACGTTGTTCTGAAAGGAAGAAAATGTAACATCTGGGAAGCTAAATCAAAGTTATGTGTCTGTAGCTCACAGCAAATTAAATCATCCATTAATCGGTTTGTGCTGGGCTTTTTCCCCCCACTAGAGACTCCAGAATGACAAAGAAAAATTAACAAAACGTAGCCATGCTTTTAAGACAATAATGGAACGCTTGAATACAGAATATGAGACTCTAAAGAGAGAGCTGCAAGAGAGTGAAACACATTCTCAGGTATAGCTCAAGATCTCTTAATTGTTTCTATAGCAGTTTTGATTTTCTTATACACATGAATCATTGTATGGGTAGAATTAGTTTATTCCTTCTGAGGGGGTTTTCAAAGTTATATGCTGTTAAATGCATAGCCATATTTTCTGTTTTCAAACAAAAGTTAATATTGTGCCAATAAATTTCTTGTAAGCTTTGCATTTCAAAGTTACTAGGCAGAGGTCTTTCTGAGCTTAGAAATTGTGCAAATCCTTTGTTTAAGTGTTTATATTAATCTTGCTCAGAACTCTCCTCCTTTTGCTTTTCATTTCCTTGAGGAGATTTGAGGACCAACTTAGAAAGAAACTATAGGAAAGAAAAAGTAGTCAGAGCTAAATTACATAAGATCTCTTTTAAAGTTATGGTGGTGAGTTTTTTTTCTTGCAACTTGTACTGTTAATTCCATTTCCCTTTTTCCAGTCCTTCTGATCCTTGGAGACCACTGGAGTTTTAGGGTTTCTTCAAGCTCATAAATTACTGTCATTTTGGCAGCAAGACTTGTCTGGTTGGAATGCCCAGAAGGAAAATGGTTAACCTCAACAGAGGCTGAAAAATTGAGCTTTGTTATTTTCTCTGCATGTCACTGATTTTTTTATTGTTTCAGCTTGTTGAATTCTTTGTCCTTTAAAACTGCTACTTTTTTTTTTTAATTCAGTTAAAAGCTGGAGGTGCTGCTTGTACACTTCTAGAGTGAACTTTATGGATCAGATGAGAAGGCATTCCTCTAAATGAGGAAGTATGCATATGTAATCATAGCACCATGGGCTAACTCAAAGGTGATGATATAAATCCCAAAAGCGGCACACCAAAGTCTACAAGCCTTCAGATATTGTGTATTTATTATAATGGCAAGATCAGGTTGTTATTGATAGAAATTATGTAAATCAGAAAAGGATACCCAGTCAGTGTTAAGAAACATGCATAATGATGCTAAAAAGCTTATACAAAATAGCAGCATTTCTTTAGTTCATTAATCTGTGGCAGTTCTAGTCCAATGTGTGCAGAAAGGATTTGTTTCTTTGCCTTTTATGTCATGAGTGTAAATTTTATGAGGGTGAATAAGGTATATCTTGATTGCTGACTAGTTGGCATGCATCAAGCATTTGAACTACAAATAGCATTTACATATCTTGAAGATTTGGCCAGTTTTGCAAGCAGCTGATTGTGTGAGTTGTTGCCTTCAAAGAGTTACTATAAAAATGTACTGAATATTTCCTTTGAATGTATCAGGCAGTATTTTAAACCCAGGCTCCTTTACCCACTATACTGGTGTTGCAACATCTACAAAGGGAGCAATAAAAATTTTAAGTGGTCAGAAGTACAATGTCTTAGAAGCAAATGACTTCCATGTTTGCTGTGAACCAGTACACAAGATAACCAGTTCTTTACTGTAATATTAACTTTGAGTACTCTAGCAACTGTTTTCATGTCTTGTATTTTAAGAGTAATCTTCTAAGTAAAATCTTGCAATATTTTCTTAAATTGTTATCTTTTTTCCACTGACAGTTTAGTCTGAGAGAGATTTTCAGTTTTTGCATTTAAAAATAACATGTGCATATCTTGAAATGCAGAACCTTGAACAGTAACATCAGAAAAACAAATATAAAAGTGTATTGTAAGGAAGCAGCCATCGATATAATGTCCACATTAGTTTCCTGTTGATGCTGAAAGTATTGAAGAAGTGCCAGCACTTAACCCACACTCCTACAATCTTCTTGGTGCAGCTCTGTTCTTATCACAGCTTCTGGCATCAGACAGGAAACTTAACTATGGAAGTAAGGAAGTTTCTTCTGTATAGCTCAAAGACCAAGACAGTGTCAGGAAATACTATATCTTTGGTGATTTTAGATCTCACTGATTTTAAGAAGAGAATATTTAGACGATATTAAGTGTACTGAGAATTAGTGTCTCACTGCAGTGTTCACTTCTGTCTTACCTACACATTTCTCTATATGACAAGTCTTGAATTCTCATCTGATTTTTTTCCACCTACTGCTACAGTTGCATGCAGTGATTTTATATAAACAAATGTAATTGTGCTAAATGATATATAGGTTAAGCATTTTTGCCATTGTTTCTGCTTTCTGTGGTATTTTGTGGACTAACTTTGATCTTACATTTTTAGGATGTTCTTTGTTTAAAGTTCATGTGTCTTATAATTAACTCTTTTTGAGTTTTCAGCTTACAAATTTGGAGAGGAAGTGGCAGCACCATGAGCAAAATAACTTTATGATGAAGGAATGTATCCTTTTCTTTAAGAAATACAGTAAGATTCCCACACTGTATTAATTGAGGAAGAAGTGTGTTTCCTCCAGCAGAATAAGACAGGACAGATTGGAGAGCAGGAGACAGGGAAGGAGGGTAAAGGTGGTGCTTTGCAAATATCTGGTTAGCTGATAGATATGATATATAGCAAAATTTGCATACAATTTCACGGGGTCCTAAAGCAGAAGATTTGTCTTGCTGTCTGGATTTTTTCCTTTTGGGTCAGATTTGCCATTAGGTTTCACACAAATATAATCTTCACATCGGTCCAGTCTTCTCTGAAATTATCCAATTATTTGAAATTTTTTCTAGTATGGTAACTTTGTGTGGTATTTTGCATTTTTAAAAATCAGTGAAGAAAAAGTAAACAGCAAGTCGTGTGCATGTAATGCATTTCTTATCAAATGAAAGAGGAATCATGTGTTAGAGTGGGGAAAAAGACCAATAAATGTAGTAAGGTATGACAAGGTGATGCTTTAGCTGCAAAATGGGCTGGAATAGGAGAACTGCATTATAGCTGTCTCATTATGTGATTTTAATTAAGGAGTTACTTTCTTCTAATTATTGTTACATTTCACTATATCATCCAGTGTTGGACAATGGACATTGCCATGTGTCTCAGAAGATGGCATAGAGTGTATTTCAAGAAATTCTGTAATAGTCTACCCATCAGCAAAAAAGAATAATAATACAGGATCTGCATATGGCATTATATTTTTCATACACCAGATATCCTATTTCTCAGGTGATAAGTGCTCTAATTCTTAGGGAAAAAATCTGAAAAAGTCTTGGACAATGTAGTGTAATTGAAGCTGCCTCCTCTATGAAGGCGGCTCTACCAGATTATTTTATTGAGGCAAGACTCTTGGATCTTGTTTTTTTCTAATGGAAAAAAAAAACCTAAAACAACAAAAAAAGTTGATTGGGATATTGAAAGTACCTAACTTCCTAAAATGTTATTATTTATCCAGGTGCAGATCCTTGTCCAGACTTCTACGTCTGCTTGTGCTAGTGGAGAGAAAGCTCCTGCTTTCTTGGACTGTGACTTTCATAGCCAGAGTCCTGAAGTGCCAACTGTATGGCTGTAAATAGCTGAGTGCCTATTGAAATGGTTTTGCTTGGAGTATAACAATGGGCAGAGACTCCCACCAGGGACCTATTGGCTGTGTATATGAAAAAAAACTGACTCAGGCTTGTAATCTGTTTGGTTTGGGTTTGGACTTTTTTTACCATGCTGGGCATGAGATGGCAGCTAGTAAATTGGTGTAAAACTTTTAGCCCCAGGTTAAGTTTTTCCATTATTTGCAACACTTGACAGTTTTCACATGAGGAGACTGACTGTATTGTGGTTCCCTTATGATCTCTATGTTAATATTTATACTGGCAGGTTGGTTCCTTAATTCTTTTAATCAGTCATAGCAACAAAAAGTCAGGAGAGTGACTACCAGCCAATAATGAAGAACGTGAGAAAGCTGATCACAGAATACAACAAAGCTCTCATAGAAGCATTACAGAACACCAAGAACTGAACCCTTCCTGCCCCAATGGACCAGCAGTGTGGGATGTGCAGGGTCAGCATGCAAAGCCGCGCTACTGAGCTCATTCGCTCACCACTGAGGCCACAGAGCTGCATAAAAATATTTTTTCAGGTTTTTAGAAGTCATGGGTTGCAATAGCATCTCTCCTTTTGCAACATTTAAACATTTTAGATATAAATTTCTGAGGTTCAGAAACTTGTAGAAATAAAAAGGAAGTACTACACAAAGAGTACAAAATCATCAGAATGTTTTACTGAGGCCCACTCCTGGACCTCAAATGTGAAACTTCATTCTGCTTTACACAAAGAATTTCTGATTGTCTGTCTTGTAGTCCACTCTCTGCCAAGCAGAACAGGAGTTTTCCCTGAGTAAGGGCTGCCTAACAGGCTCTGAGCCTTTTTATCCTAAATGAAGCAACTAGTAAGATAGATGGTAATATCAGCACACCTTCCCCACTTAAATAGTAATTTATAACAAGTGAGGAAAGTGTGTAAGGATGACAAGTATCCTTTTAAGTCAGAATGGCTTTGTAGCTTAAAGTCTTAAACTAGGAGCAAGTCTACTTTGAGTCTGTCAGTAAATTTTCATTTCTCAATGGAGAACTGACTAACTTCCTAATTTTATATATATATATATATATATTTAAAGAGTAATAATAGGGAAGGAACTGTGATAAGAATTAGTGAAACATAGGTAATACTGACCTTGTGCAGGGAATTTTACTTTTGTAGTATTTACTAATAAAGGAAGTAACAGAGAAAACTGTATTTTCTGCGATGTGTTGGGTTTTTTTTTAACCTCGGGCTTCAAGCTGCAGTGTCATACGCAACCACTACTTTGACAAAAATACACAAGAAGAGATTCAGCAAAGAACAAAACCAAGACTGTTACAGAAATAACAACGTGCTTTATCACACAGAAATTTCAGAAAACTATTTACATAAAAGAACATTTCCATGTTTGTATTTCCCTCACAATTTAAGTGTAATGTAGTCATAAACTACCTATTGATAGTTTCCTCCACCTGGTATGTTGTAAGGTAGTCCAGATCAAAGATAAAAAAAGCACAGTGTACTGTAGCTAGGAACCTAAGCCAGACAGTAGTCTAGCCTTTTACAAAAAATAACAAGAAACACTGAGATCTGGGTTTATAGTTGTTCTGCTCTCTTAGAAAAGTTTTCTGAAAAAGTAGACAACAATATGCTTCACTCTGTACAACTGGAGTTGACAAAGAATTAGGAAATGCACTGAGTCACTTAATATAGAAGTTCTGTATTTTTGTCACTAATTTCCTCCAAATCTGTGATTGTCATTTTGGATGTAAAGAGGTACATTAAACAAACACAGCAGAGATTCTTGTGGAGACCAGTGTGAAGACCAGATTCAGCACAGCAAATGCTGTTGTGCTGTATATTTACGTCTGTATAATATTTAGAGATAGTGGAACAGGATTTCTATAAACCAAGGACTGTTATCTATAGGAAGTTCCCACTAATGTCTCTTCCTTCCTGTGAAAGCTTCAGCTATTCCAGAGAGAGCCCATTATTTGCTAAGATAAAGCTGAAGTCTAATATTCTCACCAACCAAATTATCACCCAGAGAGATTGCCTTTTGAATTCCACTCGTGCTACAATAACATACTTTAATGAACAGTGGAAAAAAACCTGCCGACTGAATAAACAGTCCTCTTTAAATTTGCTTTCGCTCAGAGCAGGGAATGGTTCTGTTCCTCAGTAGTGATTCTGTAAGTTAGAGTGGTAAAATTTACAGTCTTTGTTGTGTTCTCCACAAGATACCCATCATAAAAGCCTTCTCATGAGGATGCTGTTCTTTCTCTTCTTGAAGGATTACCTGATTCTGCCTGAGAATCTCATCCATTGTTCCTTCTTTAAATGGTTTGTCCATACAGCCCTGGATCATGGTCATAGTACCTGTGGCTGAAAAGAACTAAATGAGTTCTAAACAGTGAGCTGCACAGCAGGGATTTAATCTTCCTCTAGGAGATCAATAACTAATTCCCAAGAGTGAACTGAGTAAATTGTATCCATATCTAGCTTTTATAGTTTCAGTGAAAATAACTATAACTCCCTTAATCTTTTTTTTTCTTCAGTTCTTTTAATATAAGTTAAAAGTACCAGACACATGTCATTTTCTCACTAAAGCTCCTGTGCATGTATCAAGACAATACTTTGGCAACACACGTCTCTACTCAGACAGTCTTTTATTCATTTTAAGCTATGACTTCAAACTGAGAGGACATTCATTCAGTGGCAGCATCAGTGGAGTGGAGAAATTTAAATCTTTTCTGCTCACCTGTCTGGCCAAGGCTGAGTAGAGGCAAGGCTCACCTCTCTCAGCCTGCTGGAAATTCTCTTCCTAACATGCCCGAGCATACTGTTGGACTTATTTTGCTCTGCACTGTGGGATCTTTGATCTTTGACACTGTGTGATGTCCATTAGGAAGGACTGCAAGGTCTTTCTTAGCAAAGCTGCTTTCCAACCACTCAGATATAGTATGTATGGGTGCCTTGTTCTTCTCCAGGGGCAGGACTGCATTTACCTTCCCAACCCCCCACGTCTCTGGAAATGGTTTCCAGCATAACCTGCTCCATCACTTTTTCAGGGATCAAGGTGAGTCTGACTGGTCTCTAATTTTCTGGCTTGCTCTTCCTGCAAGAGGGAGCGATGTCTCCATTCTTTTAGTCTTCAGAATCCTCTCCCTATCACCATGAAAAAAAATAACAGAGAACAGTCTCACAGCTAGCCATCAGCCAGCTCCCTCTGCACAAGCAGGTGCATCCAATGAGGCCCGAGGACTTAGATATGTCCAGTTTGTTTAAAAGTTCTCTAACTTAATTCTTGTCTTGGAGGAGGCCCTGAGACATTAGGATAACAAGTTGGACAGTGACTGTCTCTCCAGACCCCACTTCACAGGCACACTGCATGCAAATGGGCGTTTCAACTTCAAAATCTTCAATCAAAGGGTCTGTTATTTCTATGTTGTGCTTGTACGTTGCATGAGAGTAAGCATAGGATGACTGTCTCTATTCCCGGCTCATGGTGGGATGAGACTGCACCAACCTTGTTAGTGCATTCAGGGAAACTTGTATCTCCAGGCAAACTTCCTGCTTCATCTTATCTTCACTGCTTTTCATTGTGATCAAAAAAACCTTATTTTTCATTCAAAATAAGTCACTATTTCCCCCTTGCATTCCCCTGAGCAATTCCAGACAGGTGGAACATGAAATTCTTTTTCAGTTATTTCTGCCTTGATGACATTAGTTAATGTTAGTGCTCCTTAGTGATGGTATGTGCTCTTTCACAAGCAGAGAGAAACATTTCCAAAGTGAAGCGGTTGTGAAATCTTTCAATACACTACTGGTTTTCTGCTGAAGTGTAAAACAAAAATACAAGGCATAAAGCAGAACTTATGATGAGACACTAGCCAGAAGAGTATCTTAGTCTGAGCCGAAACATACTAAAGTTCTTGCCTTATAAATATTCTGAAAAGTATATGCTTGGAGTGAACTCCTTGGAAACATGTCTGAAAGTGGTACAGTCTCTGGATGGGGTGGATAAGGCAACCGTGGGCTGCAAAAAGAATACCTTGAATTCTGAAAGAGACCATAACGTCCGCATGCACTGGACAGCTCTAGCCAGAGCAATTGTGTGAAGGGCAGGTTAACTGCTGGGAAGGATAACTGAGTTATCCCAAACAAAGTAGTTGACATCTTTCTCTTCTGTGGTAAAGAGAAAGGAATCTTTTAAGCACTTTGTAGCTGCAGAGATGATCTGAATTCAAATCTCATCTTTGATCAAGAATTTGTTGGATTGGCAGAAGTTTGGAGTAGAAGAAGAAATATTCCTTGCCCTGGCTCATGGGCTAAGTCGCAGGTTCTGTGTTGAGGAAGGAGGACTAACAGGACAAAATGCCAGACGTGTGAAATGAAGGAAATCTCCCACATTTTTTAAAAAGAATGAGCCAGAAATGTAAAATTATATGCTCTTATTTCCTCTTGTGAAGCTAATTCCTCGAAAGCCACATTAATTTAAAGTGACTGGGCTTGATTCACTGAACACTGGTATCTTTGGATCAGGCCCAAAGTGTCTGCCATACAGCAAGGGACAAGAAAGGTCCAGGACCTCCAGCTCCAATGTATAACATGAGTTTGCCCACAAATACTATTTCAGGTGAGGTGAGGTGAGGTGAGGTGAGGTGAGGTGAGGTGAGGTGAGGTGAGGTGAGGTGAGGAGAACTCAGCACTTCTGAAAATTGGAAAATTAGTATTGTATCAGAAATTATCAGTAATATGAGCCACCACAGGAGTTATACAGGAGAGAGAAAATTCCAAATAAAGACCAGGTTTTCAGTATCTTTCCTGTTTTGTTTTATTTATTTGTTTCCAAGTGAAATGAAGAGTAGATGTTTAATGACTTAGACATGTGTGCAAGTGTCATGGTTTGGCCCAGCTAGCACAGCAACACCACAAGAGTCTCTCACTC
The DNA here is from genome assembly GCA_013401255.1 of Urocolius indicus. Taxonomy (NCBI): domain Eukaryota; kingdom Metazoa; phylum Chordata; class Aves; order Coliiformes; family Coliidae; genus Urocolius; species Urocolius indicus. The sequence continues at coordinate 24,650 of WBNH01003814.1, forward strand.
GGTGCCCTCATTCACCCCCACCCTCGTTAGGATGGTGGAGGCCTCAGCGAAATGGGAGTAAAGAGATAAGCAAGGTTGTTGTGGATTAAGACAAGGGCAGGGAGGGCTCACTGCCAATTACGGTTCCGGGCAAAACAAACTCCAGTACTCAGAGAGGAAAGTGGGAAAGTTTATAATACAAGAAACAGAATGGAATAAAAGCAAAAGGGAGTAGGATGATAAGAAAATTAGAACCAGCACTTTAAGATCTCCCTCCCCTATCCCTCCATTCTTCCCAAGCCCAGCTCACTGCTCCCGATATCTCTACCTCCTCCCTCCTCAACGGCTCAGGGGGGCAGGGAATGGGGAATGTGGTCAGTCTCTCACAGATGGGCTCTGCTGCTTCTGTCTTCTCAGATGTGGATGACTCCTGGCATTCTTCTCCTGCTGCAACACAGGGTTCCTGCCCTGGAACACAGTCCTTAACAAACTTCTATGGTGTGGGTTGTTCCCAGCAGCTGTGGCTTCTGCCGATACAGGATCCCTCACAAAGGACATAGTCTCTGGTGAATATCTCTGGCGTGGATTCTTCACCATGATTGCAGTTTCTGCAGTTACAGGGTCCCTCTCTCAGGATGAGGCCTCTTCTGGGCATAGGTTTGATGAGCTGGTTTGTTGTGGATTCCTTCCCACATTTACAGCTGTGGATATTGGGTCCCTTCCTCGGAACACAGCCTGCTCCAGCCATAGTGTATTAAATTCCCTTACATGTTATTAACAATGAAGATAGAGAAGCACTATCTCCCTTTGCCTAAGGCTATTCTGTAGTAGACTGCTCCATACTGTTGTATTTCTTTTGCATTTCAACATACCCCACCTTAAAATTTCTCACCTATTCCAGCATCACCACTTCTCTATACTCTCCCACGTTACTGTGACTCATCTTTAACTACATACTGCAGAAACCTCTGTCTCCCCCATTCCTACACTGCCACTGTATTGAGTAGGGGTAGTCCTCATCCTGACTGCCTAGACCAGCCACAACATGTGTCCTCTGACTGACCATCCCTTACAGGTGGCCCAAAATGGATGGTTTGGAGGCAGTGGGTGTCCTCAATGGCATAGGCTGTTCTGCAGGGGAGAACAGCATCTGCTTAGGAAAACAACATGAAACTCAGTCATATATGAGCCTCTCCTTCACATTAGCTGATTACAGCGAGTAATAATTCTTAAAGTTCCTTTACTGCCTCCTACTAACACATATTAACATCATGTCAAGGCCAAAGTAATGGCTGGTTTCCAAAAAGCATAATGCAGACAGACATTGCAGGACAATATGTGCTTTCTGCTAACACATCCACCTGATTAAAGAAGTGCAGAGTGGCATTGTTTCTTTTTCCTCCTCACATATTTCCATGAGCTGCAGCATGTATGAATGGATTGTCCTTGAGACGAGCGTGCTGCTTATCTAAAGAGGAAAGCTTAGTGTCAGGAGTTCAGGGCACTTGACATATCACAAAATTAGCCTTTTGCAAAACGAGTTATGAAAAGCTGTGTTTAATGCTAGGGCCACATATACAAAAGTCATATTTTTTCTCTCCTGTAGCCAATTTTAAAACTCATACAGGCTGTTGTGATTGCTGCTAAATTAGGTGTGAATGCTACTATGTATTAATCAGCATTTTACTGCCAGCAAAACTGATGTTCTTGAGGACAACACTTTAGAAAAGGCATGGGGTTGGACAGCCTTTCAAGTCTTTCCAAGTACCTTAAGAGCAGACAAAGAGTGCAGTCTGTGGGACTCAAATTCAGCCTCATAACTACCTAAGGACATGCCATTGGCATGCTCATTGGCCAGTCCAGCAGTCGGTAACTACCTATCATGATTTACTCTTCCTGCCATCCTCACTTTTAGCCCAGTTTCTTTCACTGACAATCTGCTTTTGCCAGAAGATTGATTCCAATTCTTTTGCTCTTTAATAGTGAATGTAGACTGAGATTTAGCATCCTCTTGTCTGTAGATCCATCAACATAAATTGAAGACTAGAATAACAAGTGATGGACTTGTGCTTGGTATCCTGCTACAATCTTGTTTCTGTTTGGTAGAGGGCACAGGCAATTCTACTGCACTTCTGTGTTGTTTTGTGGTCAGAGGGGTGATCAGCTTATACATGTTTTATTTCACAGGACAAAAAACTGGTATTACCTACTTTTAGGAAGGCTCAGGTTCTTGTAACGTGGAATACAAGGTTGAAAATACTGAAAGTGAGGCTGTCAAACATTTAAGTATGAGTAAAAACAAGCCAGAATAGTGAAATCTTTTACTGTGTAGCAAAAGCCTGTTACGTGATTAATTTTGACATCAATGGAAGTAATAATCAAATTCTGTTTGCTGAATCATAAATGCTATTTTTATTTCTTGATAAAAGGAGAAGCTCTGGGGTAGAGCATTGAAATCTGATGTAGGTGGCACCCTTCTGTCCACACGGCAATAGATCTTGGATGTAAAGGGCTTCCTTTATGAAAATTATGCCATTCAAAGGCTAAAAGGTCTTCCTAGGAAATTCCATCAAAGCAGAATCAACCCACACTCCATTTCCAAAATGATGCTGAACACTTGCTTTTCCATACCTGTGTAAAAGTCATTCTGGGTGTTAGCATCTTGGCACAGCCACAGGACTTTCAAATGCCACACTGTCATGGGCTATATTTAGTCAAGTTGTAAATAGGATTGCTCTTTATTTGTAATTCTGTTTATATAGCTGAGTGCAGCCTTTCCATTTATTTCATTAAGATTTTGTGGCTTTTTTTTTCATATTTTTTCCTCATGTTCTGTTTCAGCTTCTGAGTTTTGAGACCTCCCTGGGTCATGTGACATTTTGATCCCATTGAAGCCATAATAACTCTGGGTGTGATTTATTATTGCAAGAAGTTTTCAGTCTCTTTCCAATTGTCAAATGTAAAAGGAAAATAATTTACAGTAAAGCACAAGAACTAATGCAGTCATTTGCTGGATTGTGGCCGGCTTCAGTCTGTACCAAATTCAGCTGATTGTTTTCTTCATATTTTCATTGCTGCATGCTGGGATGAGTTGCAGCCAGCAGCTTACATGTGGATGAAATAAATAAAGGCAAAGACAATAGCACCCTAAGAAGTCAGTAGATCTGCACTTTGAGAAGGGGATGACAGTTTCCACCCAGTGTACCTAGGTGGGGGAATTTTTACATATGCTCTCCCGCCTACCGGGTGATGCCATTATTGTTCCTATTTTGCTGGCGGTGACCAACAGCAGTCTCCTGCTTCTCCAGCAGCTCCAGATAACTGTTTTGAGGTACTGCTGGATGGACAGGATCCACACTGCCCTGCAGTCCCACTGATATGAAAATGCCTTTAAGATCCTGCCTTTCCCATCCTAATCTACAAAGGAAACAGGAAAAAGGAACTTAAACTCCCACTGCTCAGGCAGAAATGACACTGTTCCAGGCCACGCCAGCGGTACGGTTTCTTGCCTGTGACTTGTAAACAGCATACCATGCAGGAGGAGAGCGGCCGGTGAACATCTGACTCAAGAAACAGTTAATCCATGAGCAACTGTAAAAACTGGATGGATATATTTTGGAAAGCATGGACCCTTTAGCACATCTAGTTCTCTGTGGATTCAGCCTGATGATTTCAGGTAAGCCTTTGCTTTAGTATCTGTAGTCAAGCTGTCACGCCTTTCTTGTTTCTTGTGCAATGTGCAGACAACACACACGACTCCCTACTCCTTGCCACAGCATTTCTAGTTATTTATTTAAGTACCTGTGACTGTTTCAGTGAGCCAACTTCTCTCCATGCGCTGCTCTCACAGTCAGTGGGGGCAGGACTGTGGCAAAGCAGTTGGGGAGCATTTGGATACGTATAGGGTGTGATGCTAACTCTTTTTTAATTGTTTAAATCATTGGTTGACACACATGCACATTGCCACAAGGTTTCTTTTCTGCCTAATGGTATTAACTTTCTCATTAAGCTGCTCTAAATACAGATTAAATGGGTTTTTCAATGACTTCATGAACTCACTGTGAGGTAGCAAATGTCAATATTTCTAACTGTTCCAGTATATCTGATTTTAGACAAGTTCTGAGACAAGATTCCACAATTGGAATCTAAGTGAAAGTCAGTGGACAAAAAGGGTGGGAAAATGCACATTTTACAAGGTCAATTAATAACACTCCAAATACAGTTAAAGAATAAGCATCAGCAAATGTCATCAATTCAGCAAGTCAGAAGTTAGTCATAAGAAACATCTGTAGAAAAGTATACAGTAAGATTACACTAATTTAACTTTAGGTTATAAGGTTTGGAGCATTAATGCTAGAGATGCTCTGCTTTCAGCAAGTAGAGCCCTGAGGAAGCCTGTGCTCTTGCCATCAGATTCCCCATTGCTCAGCATTCGAGTATTGCTTTCACCGTTGTATTTTGATTTTCTTCTGGGTAACATACCTTGCAAAACCTGTAAAAGAGAAATACAACTAACACCACAACCTAAGACTCCTAACTCACTCATAACCATTTAATTGAGATGTGCACAGGTCATTCCAGTAAAAAGGTAGTGCACTGTAAAACTACAGATTGAGCTGCAATGAAAACCAGAAATCAGCAAGAAAAAGCACTAGTACTCATTGCTTTGCCATTTCCAGATCTTCTTGATTAGCAGAACAATAATAGCTAAGTGAAAATGAATGAATGGATTTGAAATGTTACTTTTGGCATCTATAAAAGGCTTGAGGTTGAGACAAAAAAAAAAAAAAAAAAAGAAAAGGGTTTAAATTCTGACAAATGCAAGTTTGGAAGTATTTTTATCTAGCCATTGCTGTAATAGCTTGCGTGTTGTTTACTAATTCCTCTTTTGCAGCTTCAGTTTCTCAGTTGTTTAACTGCACATTGATTTAATTCATTTAGCCCTCAAATCACCTCCAGCTTTTCAGTTTAAGGAGATATATGGTGCTGGAAGCATTTCAGATAGAGAAGAAAGGTATCCCAGTTACCCTAGCTCTTTTTCCTTGTCTCTCCTATTTCTTTACCTGGTAATATATGCCTAATTGACACAGAAAGCAAGCAATGCTCAATAAGTCACAGGCACATAGGAGGAAGAAAAGCCATCATCAGAGATGAGGGATAAGCACAGACATCTCAGCACAGAGTTTCTGCCAGCCGCTGCCTTTTCCACAGGGGCTGCCCAGTGAGGTGTGTGCTGTGGTCACACCCGTCTCCATAGATCTGTCAGCTTTCCCGCTTTTGTTTGAGAATGATATCATGTTTCCTGGGGTGAGCAGGGAGGAGGGAAGACAATGCGAGCCCGTTTTCCTCTAGATATTGCAGGCAGAGCTCAGGAAAGCAGGAATGACATTCCCTGAGCAGGGGAGGCTTTACACTCAGTGCAGATGGTGAATTGGCTTAACCCCCATCCCCAGTGATTGTGGGCAGAATTCTCTGGGTGTGTTGCTAGGAGGCACAAAATCCACTCCATCCTTTTCCAAGATGAAGACCGTCAGCTTGCTTCCCATTACAAGAAATGGCCTTTGATTTAGTGTCTCTTTTTATTTTGTTATAACAACACTCTATTTGCAGATAGAGCTAAAGGTTTGATTTGGAAGGTCACTGTTGCACTGTATGTACAGTACAGCTTGTCATGTAACACATTAAATTAAACTGGCCAGGAGCTGAAATTCTGTTGATATTCTTGAAATGAGACTGAACGTCACTACGTGGTTTTCTTTTGGTTGGTCCTACTCCAGACAGAATTTTGTAGCATAAGAATGACCCTGATAGCCATCTCGAAGTATAGATTCAAAGCTGAAGGTTGTGGCTAGGTGTGATCTGTTAGGTCCTGACCAAAGAAGAATCTCAGACCCACCTATTCCCTTGGCAGGCTTGAGGACAAACCAAGGAATGAGTGTCAGAATTTGCCTTTTGACTCTTAGCAACATCTGGAAATTTGCTTGCAGCTTTTCACAGTTTTCACAAATTGTCTGAGACAGATAAAATCTTCTGTGCTATAGTTTTGCTCTACCCATAATTTTAGATGCAGTGGGTTTCTAAAAATATTAGTGAGTCTTTTTATTGTGATTTAGCTATTGGACCCCTATATGGTAAAAGACTCAAAAGATTATATTATCCTTTGAAAAAAGGGTGACAGTGGCGCTAAAATGCAGTACCATTCAGCTGCAGCCCTCCATCATTGCTGTTGATGGCTGTGTTTTCTCTGGGATCGGTAGGTGCTATTAAAAAAAAAACCAAAATTGTATATATTATCATTATTATGTTACCCATTTACATATTAAGAAGCTTATGCAACTTTTAACATACCTGCCAGACATGTATGCAGCATCACGATGCCATAGGCTCTTCAAAATTGCACACAGCTCTAATTTTTAGTTAGACTGGGCAGTTCTAATAGCTCTGTTTCAAGACTTGTTATTCTATTGTGAAGCTTTACTTAACCTAAAGAAAACTTATGTTAACCTCTGGTTAATATATGCCTGTGACGGTGAACATGAGTATCATTCTTCCCATAGTTAAAGAGATGAGGTCTCCATATGTACCTTCAAATATGCCTTTGTTGGACTAAACCGGCACTTGAATTTCAAACAATTTTTCCTATGGGTGCAGTGATGTGGCTTTTTGAGCCGCCCACAGTGAAAGCAATTGAACACAATCCACATTTGACATTTTAACCTCAGGTATTTAAAAACTCTGCTGACTGGACATTACACTGACACACAACCTTTAAGATATTTGCATTTTCAAACTACTAGTGTGAATTGCAAGAGAAATTTAACTGATTCCCTTCCTTGTTCCTGAAGTGTATGTGATTTTGTGAGAACCAGCAACTGCACCTGCTCACCTCACAAGGTATTTGCCCAGAGGGGACAGTACCCTGGTGCTCTTTTCATGAGCCTGAAATTTATATGGGACTCTTCTTGAGATGTAGTCTTCCTCTAATCCAGAAATGATGGGCCTGCCAGAGGAATCACTGGTTGAATCTCTAGCCTTCTGAATGCTGGTATCTCAGCACAGTTCTATTAGGACAACCAGGACTACAAAACTGACGGGTTTGTCTTATGGGAAAAAGAGAGATGTTCTGGTCTAGTTGCATTGTCAGATATATGTTTGCAAGGAAAGAAGCTCCATTGGTGACCTAATTCATCACTCTCTGGCTCTGCAGCTGGAAGCCAAAAACAACAGATTCAACCTGTGTGGACAGCTCTGCACCTACCCTAACCTGCAACTGAAAAAGTGAGCCATTTCTCCCCCATTCGTTTATTTTTTAGCTTGAGAGTTTATCATTGATGTGTGCCTGGTTCAGAGCCAGCGAGAGGCAGACGCTGTCGAGAAGCCTGCATTCCCATGGGCCATCTCAGCAGATGGCAATAGTCAGGAGCTAAAAGGCATTGCATTAGGCCTAGAGGAATCAAAACTAAAAGGCAGACATGAAATCACGCTACACTACATTCACAAGTGTTAACATATGCTATTGTTTTAGATACAGATTTCAAAGATATAAATATATATATGCACATATACACATAAGTATACTGGATTGTTTGGACATTATGCCATGATTCAGCTGGTTGAATGGATTATTGTTTCAATAAAATTTGATTTCATGGGAAAAAAAATTGCAAAGATGGTCTGATACAAGAATCCCATCTGGAAGCTTTTAGATGGAGAATAGGGAACACAGAAGTCAGATAGGCTTACTGCAGCTGAGCAGCTGGCTTTAGGGCAGGGGAGATGTGAAATCAGTCAGCCCTTCACGTGCCCACAGTGAGAATTATATGGGTTGGAAACTTGCTCTGTATTGGTCATGTAGACTTGAGCCTGCTTGACCCAGACCTGTCTCTTAAACACACATCAAAAAAACCCTATTCAGCTTTCTATTGAAGATCAAGAAGTCATTGTGGCTTGGGGGGTGTTGGGTAGGCACAGAAGAAATTAACCAAAAATGAATACACATACCACTTGTGTAAGACAGGTGTAGTTCCAGGTCAGCTCTCACTGAGATGCAGGATCCACCTGGGACTGGGGGGTTGAAAATCTTAGATCAATTGCAATAAAGAGCTGTCCTCCAAAGACAGTATCTACCCAGTGGTGGTGGCAAGGTCGTGTTTAGGATGCTGTTCCACTGCAGCTTCGGGGGAGACAAGTAGCAAAAAAAACCAGCGTGTGTCTCAACTGGAGACTTTCCTATAAGGAGTTTGAAATGCTGATTGCAATTAGGGGTACAGATATGACAACTATTCTCTGACTAACACCCAAACTACAAACATACACTCATGATGTTAAGCAAAGGTTGTACCATAAGGAGCTAAAAACCCACATCAAAACTCTTTTTGTCATTCATCACTGGGAAATGCAAATACTTTTCAGGTGTGAAGATACTAGGCATTTGCTATGTTCTGAATGGATTTTTGAAAGATCGGTTCACAAATCACATTTCTGTTTACTCTCATCATTGTGTCAGCCTGTCTAATGAAGTGGCTTGGTTAAATTCCCCTTTGGAGTGTGACAATGCAGTGTCATCTATGCTTCTGATCATCTTGATGTTTTCCCTTTGTATTGATTGCTGGCAGTTCAGGGATCTTAGCCTCATTAGTCGCAAAATGTGCTTAGCACCAGAAATACCTCCTGGTACTTTACCCAGAAAGATCAGTAAGCAGTAAGGTGAGAGTACGTTGCTATGTGGGCAAGAACACATTAGGGTAGGCCGGTCTAGCACCCAGTGCCTACAGATTCTTCCAGTCTCTCAACTGTATGTATGTTGTATGCGCTGATACATCCTTCAAGACCAAGACTAATTGATTGGCTATGTTATTTTGCATATCCAGCTTGGGCCATGTGCACAAAAAGCATACAGTACACATAGTAGTTTCATAGTGCAACTTACAAGACCCACACCTCTTATGGTCATACTTAATCTTGCCTGCATGTACTTTCTTGGTGGTAGCATCCATATTTGGCTAGCTGCAGATACAGCCAGATATAGCTGAGCTACAAGCTTGTCCTAATAGAGCTTTCCCACATTCCTTATCCTTTTTCAGCATTACCTAGCACATTGTCTGCTGCGTATTCAACAAGCAATTTCTGCTGATGTGTTGATTTCCCCCTTGCTTCCTTATGGTCTTCCCTCTTGCAGGCCTGTGGAGGAGTCAGGAGCAAACGTCTTCCTACATTTTTGTTACTTACACGCACACACCCTCACTAGGAAACTCACAATCAAGCTCCACTAGAGTTTCTTTTTGAAGTTTTTTCATCTCAGAAGGTTGCCTAGACAGGTAGCCAAACAACTGAAATGCAGAAAAAACACTGACTCTGTATTTCACAAAAAGGCAGTTGCATTTCCCTCAGCTGCTTCAGGTGTATCCAAGAACCCACAGGAAATCATCAGCCTTAACAGCTTTGACAGACTGTTTTATTTTTCACACTTGTGCTCAGGTCTTCCCACTACTGCTAAGTAGCAAAGTGGTATTCTATTACTGTTTTTTTGTCTTTTACCACTTTCACAATACCTTCCTTCCATAAGTAACACCCTATTCCTAAGGGCGGGAGGTCTCAGAATTTGAGCTTTGAGACATCCCGTTGCTGCCCAGCAGCACCACATAGGATACTAGAATTAAGGTTCTTTCCCTGGAGAAGAAGAAAGGTTTTACTGGAAAAAAAATGACTTTTCGCACATTTGCAAATTGTTCTTCAGCAGCATTTCTGTCTGTCTCGTTGCCCTGCTACTCCTGCTGCTGCTATGTGTCAGAACATCTGAATCTGTTTGGGTAATAATAACTTCAGACTTGAAGTTGTTTTCCTGTGGACTGAGCTGTCAGAGATCTTGACTCATGGTGGGAATTACCTGAGCTGCTGCTATTTGTGCAACTCAGATAAAGTTTTTGGTGCACTAAGAGACTACTGAGACCACAATATAAACACGTGATTTCAAAGCCCCTCCCCAGATTATGTACTTTATAAAAAAATTAACCAAAAGATAACCAGGATGGATATGAGGAATTTTGAGTGCCCAGAAAAAAAGGAAATAAAGATTGACAGATGCTGGTGCAATATACACATTCCACTTTCCATAGGAAAAATATCCCCAAACAGATAATATTTTGGGTTAGTTTCTGACTAGCTTTAGTGTTCTGTAAAGAGTGAGTATAATTTCTTCTTTCTTTTTAAGTGAGAAGAAACATGAGGATTTGTTCTCAATTTTATTCAATTATTCATATTTTTCTTGTGTTATTTCCATCCCAACTACCTTCCAAACTGGCTAATTAGTTAATTAACAAACTAATAAACAACAAGTGAATTTATTCAGTACTCCACTCAGATTTAACTGAATGCTATACTTTTTCAGCAAAATGACGTACATAATTGCCACTTGTATCCCTAAAGGGATCAGCTACATTTTTTTAATCTGGTGTGTGATTGTATACAGAAGAATACAGCTGAGGAGGCTACACCTGAACTTGACAATGGGAAATAATGAGATGTATGCTATTTAGCAAGTTAGGTTTGCTCTAAATCAAAATCTTGTTCTTTCAAGCAAAGGAAGAGCTTGGTGGTATTTTTTTAAGAGACTTGGAAGAGGGTCTGATGACTTGCCAATCTGAGACATAAATTTCCAGTAGTTTCAAAAAGATTTTTAAATCCTGTAGTGAGTGTCATATGCAACTAATTGTTTTATTTTCCTGCTAGCATAGCATCTATGTTGTACCTTCATATCCCCAGACAGTTAATAGCAGAAATAGTTTGCATTGCAAGCAATAACCGTAAGAAAAAAAGAAAAAGAGCTGCCTAAACATTTCAAATCACATCACCTTTTATTGTTCTTGGTTCATCTGGTGAAAAAAAAAGGATTTCTTGTAATTTTCTACCCTCCCACTTTTCTGTACTCATGTGTGGCATTAAACTCAAGATTAAACAGCTCAAGATTGCCACATTGTTTTATTCCTGAACAAGACTCTAACATCAATTCCAATTGAACAAATCAATGTTTTAAACTTTAACAGGGACTTTCTTGCTCTTTGAGCAAACCTGTGTCTAGGATGTGTTCCACAGAATTTCTCAGAGTTGTTTCTTCCAGCTGGTCCTGGCTGGTGCAACACGACACAACACAACACAACACAACACAACACAACACAACACAACACAACGCAACGCAACACAACACAACACAACACAACACAGAGAGTGTGATGGCTGAGCCTGTACAAATGGCATTTTTTAGGGATTTAGGCATTATGAGAACACATAGGAACTGTAGAGGAAGCATGATATACACTTTTTCTCTGTTCGGCACAATCTCCCCAGGCAAATATGTAGTAGAGAAACCCCAAAAGATACAGCCACGTGCCACTTATCAAAAGAGAGCACAGTCCTGTAGTTCAGAGTAGGCCAAGACGAACTGCAAAGGTCTCCCATCATTCATTTTCCCAACTAGGTTATAGTGGGTGTGCTATTATTTAAGCCAGCTGTTTTCAATGATGCCACATTCTCTGTGCTGCAAGAGCTCAAAGCACTGCTCCACAATGAGAACATGTCACAGACACTGGGCAATGAATTGTCTCAGCATGTTATCACCCGTTTCCAGCATCAGCCTCCTACAAGGCTTTCTCTTCTCAAAAATCTGTTTGCACACACAGCAAATTGCCTTCCTGATAAGGTCAGTTCTTCAAGGACTAGGGCAGGAGTTACAGGACTTTTGCAAGGAAGTGTGGAGGACCGTCACTGGCACAGAGACAGACTGTTTCCTGACTACTTTTTTGCTTTCCTCAGAGAGCTAAATCCTGTTATTCTTATCTGGTCCTTATATACCCTAAACCTTCATTAACATCAAGGGTAGGACTTGCCTAGATTTCTATAGACCAGGTAAGTTCTTTTTGAGCGTTGGCAGTGGAGTTAGTTTAAGCTGCATTACCAGAAAAAGATGCTGAAGGAGTGCATAAGAGTAATGCACATATGCATTTTACACTTTTCTGGTTTGCTCTTTTTCCCCCCACAGTCTGAGGACAGTAACTTCCAGCAGAGCCAAAGAAATCCCCTTCATTTCACCTCAGAGGTCTCAGGCTGGCTTTAAAATATCAGTCCTGCTAGATTCTGAGTTGAACGAGTGAGTTGCCTTCAAGTTGATATGCTGCTAGGGTGTTGTGGATTTCTTTTTTTTTTTTTTTTTTTTTCAAAATACATATAAAAAATATCTTTTAGTGCAAGACTTTTGCTTGGATGTATTTTAATTTCTACATGCCATGTATTACAGCAGTGAAATCTTAGCTGCCAAATAGTGCTCGGCACATGGTTCCACACTTGTGCATAGATATTGCTCCCTTTTGGACAAAGAAAGGTAAGAAAGGTCTTTTAGTGTTTCTCCAGAAAGACATGAAACTCCACTTGTGCTCCATCTGTTTCATACAGGCATCTGCGTTACTCTGCAGTGTGTAGTAGGAAAAAAAACCTGCCTATATTTAGACAATCAATCAGAATACTATCCATTCACCAGTGACTAGATTATGATTCACATGGAATAATCAGAAGTGTAAATGAGAGATACGTCTGAGCTATGGTTGTTCTACACCTTGGCTACATGATTTGCATTGTTACAAAGAAACAGAAAAGTATGCAGTGAATGTCCTGAGTCTGATGGGACATTGTTTTGGTACGTTTTGCATGGGGATTAAAGGCAACATGAAATCTAGTCCTCAAAACTCAATCTTCTAATTCTTTTTCTCAGAATATTAAAAAGGCAGAGATGCTGTGTGAGGGAAGAAGTGTTATTTTCACCTTTCATTGCTGTTATTTTCACTTTTCAATCTGTGTTGTAAGTCAGAGGAACAGAGGAATGCTAGAGAATTGGAACTGGAGCCCTGTATGAGCAGCATCCTCTGAAGGACCCCAGGAACTTGAGCCTATAACTCTGTATTGGAAAGAGAGTTGCAGTTCTGTGCCCTGTTGATGCTAGGCAGAAACACCAAAGAGTTTCAGTTCCGACACTCTGCCTGACCTCAACACAGATAATCATGTTGGGTCATGGTGTTTGGATCCAGATTTTATTCAAAGTTTCACAAGAGTTTTCAGAAATCAAGATCTTGCAGTTTATGATTTTAAGAGTATCTACCTGGCAGTTCCTCGCTGACATAAACTGAAGCCCTCTGCCTTCAGCATTGGGTGACTCTTGTATTACATTCACCTTCAGCTGATGCATCAGACACTTAGTAAGAGCACAAATGTTCTTCATATGAAAGTAAAAATATTGAGATAAACACCCTATAAAATGAACACGGGAGTCTGGCTTTATTTCTGTCACACACTTCTTTAACTTTGTTCAAAGGATTTATTTTTGCAACATGCAGCAGGATGAGCTGACACCACTGACCTGTACCTTTATGCAATATTTACTTTAGTGGCTTTCACACCCTGTCCAGAAGGTTTCATTTCTCCATTCCATAGCTGCAAGCTACCCAGTCTGGCATGTTACAGGGTGGTAACTGCCAGACTGGCTGGGTGTGGCGAGTGCCACTGTGCTGTCAAGATACTTCAGTCCCCAGAGCAGTTTCAGGCACGGAAAGCAGAGGAGGACCTCCTCCCTTGGCCTTGAGCACCACAGACACACACGCGATGACTGCAGTCAGCACTAAGACCTTTTGACCTCCCTTATCTAAGACTATACCCCTTTCCTTCCAACCAGAGAAACATTTGGAAGCTGAGCAGCACTAAATCTTGTGTCTCTCTGAGTAAATACAAAACATACTTGTATCCAAAGCAGGAAAATAGATGTGGTGAATAAAAGAAATCAGTTATTCTTCCTGTTTCAGCTGGAAGAAATGCTACCGTTTCCTTCCTCCTTACCCTGAATTTCAACAGTAAAAGGGAAATGCTTCTTATTTCCAAAGTGTTGATTAAGGGAGAGATGCATTTACCTCCTTCTCTGTGCATTTTAACAACTAAATCCATAGCACTCTGCCAGAGACTGTTTTAATTAGCTTTGTATCTATCACTTTCAGAGAACTTCCATCTCCATGTATGTCTGGCAGTTCCATAGATCAAAGAGAGCCATTTTAATTGATTTAGACCTTATTTCATAAAAAATGACTTCAACAGTGCCACCAATATGCTCTTTGATTTCGAGAAAATTTCTTCATGCTGTGGTTCCTCTTGTCATCTGTTAGGGCTTTGAAAGGTTAACACAGGAATGCTTATGAAATCATTAATCCAGATTCACAAAACAGCTGAAAAAAAATGCAGCAAGAGTTCAAAGTACTACCAAGTTCCAATAACTGAAAGGCATATCTGCCTTGTATTGATCTATATGCATTAAATCCATGTAACGTTCATAAAAGAAACACTATTAAACTGACAGCCTTACTATCTACTGACCCTGTTACCAGCAAAGAATAGTACTTGAGATGTTTATGTACTTGTGTAACTATGCAAGAATCTATCTGCTTCTGCAGCCCCCTTTTTTTTTTTTTTCTTTTTTTTTTTTTCTGGGGCTTCTGCAACAGCTCTTAAAATTCCACAAATCTGCGAGGCTTAATTCCTCTTCTGAGAAAAATCAGCTCTGCAGCTAGATTTTTTCCACTTGCTGCTTTTTTCTTTAGGTAAAGTGGAAGCAGGCCTGGACCTCATACTGATCAACTCATTCCCACTGGTGGGCAACTCTGAAACATCACTTATCTGCATCACTTCCAAATGGCGTTCCCGTGAGTCTATCACAATAGACCGGGACCAGGAGGATGTGACGAACCAGCACCGGGAACCACTGGAAGTAAATGAAGATCCAAAGAGAGCAGCAGCCAAAGCAGTGGTGTGGAAGAGGGAACAGGCCAGTGAAACTATTGGGGCGTATTACTGCGAAGGGAAACTCAAGGATGAGGTGACAAGGATACATACCATGAAGATGCCGCTGGGAGGTACTGTATGGGGGTCAGGTCTGATTTTTGCATGTCACTGCTGGCAGACTGGCAGTTACCCTTGTCTGACATGAGCAGGCACAAACGTGGCCCCAGGGCAGGCAAGGCAGTCTGGAGTCAGCAAATGTAGACTTATCTCAAGCCCATGGTGTTTTTTTCCTAAAGTGCAGAGACAACTGGTTGATACTAGACTAGCTGCTAGTCATGTTCTCGTGGAAGTTAGTCAGATATTGGTAGGTCTTCTGCCAGTATCTGGCTGCTGCCAGGAACACAGTGAGGTGGCAAATAAGGTAAGTACTGGCCTTACTGGTACCTTGAAATAACATATACAGTAACTCCACACTGGGTTTTTCACATCCCAGAGTAAACTTTCTAAACTTGGTTTCTAAACTTGCTTCCATTTTAAAGTCTTGATGGGTCTGAGATGTAGATAGCTAAACACAACTATCAGTTAATTTTGTAATAAGTGAGCAACCTGAGCCTAGGAAATAACTGTCTTGCCTAAGGTTCAGTAAAAATACAGATCAGCAACATGAGATCTGCACAGTCCTTGTCAGTATGAAAAAACCCAAGCAATCCAGCTCAACTCTCGAAAGAAACCCCAGAGAAGTTTCACAAAATCTAAGAAGGTCATCCACTATGAATTTCAATTTTGACTTGGATTGGGTTTTAAGGTTATGTGCAGTAGAAAAAGAAAATATGTCAGGGAGGTGGTGGGATGAGAAAGTGGGATTTCCAAGGTCCAATACCCTAAGCCATTAAGTTGCGTTTTCTTATGTTCCAAATTTTGCTTGTCTCTGTACCTCATTAGATTTCTGGAAGAAGTTCCAGAGCAGAAATCACCATAAGCTAAAGAAAAGTGCAAGAAATGTTGGGAAATTTTCTACAGTAAATCAAGTTTTCAAAACTTCAACTGTATTGCTAATGTTACTTGCCAAGGCAGCCAGTCTGTGAGGAAACCTGAAACTATGTAGGAAATTCAGTAAAATGTGGTTTTCCTTTGTTGGAGCTACAGCTAGTGTTTATTTGATTCTTTTATTATGGGGACATTAGAAGCAAGGTGAGCAGGACAAGTGCATTTTCATTTGGCTTACGTTTTCTCTGATCAAATGTGGTCTTCAAAGGGTTGGACTGGTCACCAAGAAAGCTTTGCAGATGCAGGCTGACAACTCCATGGTTTCAAAGGAAGCTGCAATGAGGAAGAGATAAGAGTCCATGGAAAGTCAATGTGTACCTGCCTGTGGCAGAACGCCAGTAAGCTGATCACATCTCTAGCTGTCGTGTAGAACAACCTTCATGGGTGGAAGAGTGTCTTCTGAATCAGTTTTTTGCACTTGGTATCCGTGGATCTAGGAGCAGAGAATTTAAAGTAATCAAACTTTGAGAGCTTCCTGACAGAAGTTGTTCTAACCAGAAATAACACAACATTCACAGCAGCAGTAGGTAGGTTTCTTTGAATAATTTCTGTGTTTGAATCCATTTCTCAGATTTTCTCTGCAAAAGCTCTCACTGGTGACATTTGAGCTAGTACCATTTTGGTGAATGTTTATGATCCAGTCAGGCTAGATGGGTGAGAAAGAGGCACCACAGAAATTCTCATAGCTATTAAAGTGCACAGAAAGGGGAAGAAGAGGTCAGTGAAGGACTGTGAGGTTTGGCAAAGCATCTGTAGTTGGAAAACAGCAATTTTTCCTCTTCACTACTGTTGTCTGAACAAATTTTAGAGGCAGAAGCTGTTTTTCAACACCAAAAATTGAGCAAGAGTTGAAATGAGCAGTTTCCCACTGAGGACATGAAAGGCAAGGGAAGTAGCAGCACTTCTGAAAGTCCAGCCACAGTTTTTCAGCCTCAGGGCAAGAAGCTGCCAAAACTCTCACTAAGCATTAATTATTAGGGGGCCGCATTGACTTCAGTGGGAACTATCACCTGCCTGATTATGTACCTTTTGTCAGATGTGCAGATGCAGCGAAGAATTTTGGTGTATAATATGAATTCCTATTTTGCTCTACACATGTGTGGGGAGTAATTCTTATCCTGTATATAGCACACATGTCTAGAATAGAACACTCTATAGCCTGCTTTATATTTAGGCAACTACCATTTATGCAATTTCTCTACACAACAAATGTGTGCTTTCATGTATATAACTGAGCTTCCCCCACAGAAACTCTCTGGAGTAGGCAATGGGATGATAATGGAAATGCTAGCAACAGAGCATTGTGGCACTAGCCCTGCAACTCAGTTCGTTATGTCTCTATAAGGAATTGACACACTTGAGATGTGAAATCACAAAATTCAAGTCACAATCTAAAAATACATTGGAACTCAGCCCACCAGGGAGTGTACGTTCCTTTCTACTACAACAATACTCTGAAGAAAACGTCTTGTGGTTAAGCTAAGCAACACACAAAGAAAAGAAAATGTGAATACAAAAGTTTAATATATTGTAAAAACAATTAGTAATGCTTCACTAAATTTGATCTAGAAAACACTACAGCTAAAACTCTCAGGATCATTTGTAACTAGAAATGCATTTTTGGGAAAGCCATTGCACTTTCTTTTCCTAAATAGATCATGATTTTCATCATGCATTTGTTATTCCTAAATAAGTTTTAACTCAGGTGCTGACAGTTACTTGGGACTACTTTCAGTTTTTGTTTGCCTATTTCTAATGAGATCTTACTTTATGATTCTATATTAAAATTCTCTTTCTCTAAGACACAGATTCAGATACCAGTGCCTAGGTAACATGGTAAATGCCCAGTAGATTCCGACAGATGTGCTTAGTATCATGCAGAAAGAGTCCTGCTAAAATTAATTGGGTAGCACTTACAAAAGGATGAAAACTCTTGTCAGTGACTCAGAGCATAAATACTAAAACTGCACAAAGGATAGAAATTCTGTTCTGCAAAGAATTACAATTTTCCAATAGTTGTCTTTTTTTCTGCTAAAAAGTCAAAATGCTTAAGGAAATAAAATTCTGGTGGAGAAGTTGCCTTGGAGTCATAGAAACATCTGCAGTTTTACTCATGTTTTCTTTCTTTAATTTTACATCACAGAAACATTTTTATGTTTAATTAAAATGCAATTCTGAAATGGAAGCATTAAAGTGTCCCTTCCTCAAATATTGCAAGAATACTATCCTTTGTTCCCATTCCCATCTTCAGATCTTACAAAATGCTGTGGTGGAGATACTAACACAGTTTCAGCCCGATACAACCTTTAATTTAGCATCTACTTGCTTGTTTCTTACAGGTCTATTATATTCATAATATAACACAAAGTTAGTTCATCAATTTTTCTGTTTTCTGACCCTATTTCTGTGTATTTCTTTGTCATCCAATTTCATCCACAAACTCCAAATTTATTTTCTGGGACTATCGATATGAACCAAACTAAGCTTTATTGACAGTTTTCTAAAAATTCAACATAAAAAAGATATATGACTATAGATAATGGCAGTTTTTAATAAATAAATTATCTATCAATTTGTACTAACTTGTGTCTGTGTTCCTTAAACAAAATATTGTCTGTGAAATAAACACACCTTTGATAGAAATGGGACCTGTGCAAGTGCAGAGCTAACTGCACCATGTTAACGGTTTGTAGTTCCTTCCAACTGAGCCTCAGGTATGTCTTTCTGTCCCAAGAGGAACTTGTGCAGAAGGAATTCTAATGCTAAACAGTCTCAAAAACAGAAAAAGAAAATGGCCTTGTGAAAACAAATGCCTCACACCCAGGAGTCCACAGAAAGCACAAAGGTGTAACATTCTCACTCAGATAAAAATCTTGAAAGTTAACTTTGTCTAATTTTGGAAGAGATTTTGCAATTTTTTTTTTTTTTTTTGCCATGAAACAGATCATTGACAATACAATATAAAAGGAGCTACAAATTATTAGAAAACCCAAGTTTGCCCTCAAAAAACTTCACATCCAATTAGATGAAAGAAAGTATCCTTAATTTCTAACTTGAATCAAATAACGTTGCAATTAGAATTATCATTTCATTGGTGTCAAGAAGTACTACTGCTACAAATTTTTTTTGTCTCTTTGACAATTATATTCTGATCTTTTTTTTCCACTGGTAATGATAAAGAAAAGATGTGGTTTTTTTCAAATCTCTCTATCTACTACCTTCTTATTTTTGCTAAATTAAGAACTATAAACAAATCTATATAATTACTTATTCTGTTTAAGTGTGAAAATTTATTTCAACTTCCCAACTGGAAAACTGATGCAAATTATAAAATCATTATAGTTGGAAAAGATCTTTAAGCTCATCAAGTCCAACTACTAACCTCACACTCCCAAGTCTATTACTAAACTAAACCACATCCCTCAAAACTTCATCTATATGTCTTTCAAGTATCTCCAGGGATTGTGACTCCACCACCTCCATGGGCAGCCCGTTCCAATGTTTAATAACCTTCTTTGTGAGAAAGTTCTTCCTAATGTCCAATCTAAATCTCTCCTGGTGCAACCAGGACCCATTTGAACCCCTTGAACCCGTTTCCTTATGCTCTGTCATTCATTACTGGAGAGAAGAGACCAATCACCTCCTCAGTATGACCTTTCAGGCAGTTGTAGAGAGTGATCGTATCTCATCTCCGACTCCTCTTCTCTAGGCTGAACATCCCCAGCTCCCTCAGTGGCTCCTTATAAGACTTGTTCTCCAGACCCTTCACCACCTTCATTCTCCATCTTTGGCCTTACCACCAATCTAGACTGTTCATCTCACGGAGTTTTAATTTAAATTAAGCCACACTTCAGATAAGAATATTTTTGTTAAAGTACCACTGAGTATGAACATTTTTTTGCTTTTGTTCTTATGGCAAGCCAATACTCTCAGCTTTCATACAGAGTATGGTAAACTAACACAAGCACAAACCTGCTCTATCTTGTGCATCTCCCTCAGATCCTGCATGACTATGGGGTCCTGAACTGTCTTGACTGTTCTGCATCATAAACCTTAAACACAAAAGAAGTCACTCAAGGTATTTGTTTCCCTATGATATACTTTCCAGTACTTTATACAGTCTCCTTTAAAAGTGTCTCAAGAGATGAAGAAATTTGGGAAAGTGCTCTACAGCCAGTTGGAGCTCCTGGTTAGGAACTGTTTCCAGTTACTCAGGCAAAATCCAATTATTTTGTTTTACTTCACGTCCTAGGTTATAGTGGCAATCTTTTGTTTCAGGGTATAGGTGAGTCCTCTCTCTTTGTCAAAACATAGATTTGAGGTTACTGGTGACAAAGAGTCAGCGAGTGCTCTAAAGAAACTTAAATGTCAAAATCTGAGTCAGAGCCATGCTGTAAACTACTCTCAGCTTTTGGCCCAGAGACCTGATATAGACAGTAACTACTGCTGTTTATTCTATACTTCTGTCCCTTTCTGTTTTCAGCCTCATTCCACCCCGTGGCATTAACTGTTACAGCAAATAAGGGAGAGCATGTGAATATTTCCTTCATCAGAATGGCAGCAAAAGAGGAAGATGCAGTGATCTACAAAAATGGTAATTAACCCTTCTGTCTTGTCTTTTCTCTTGCGGTTACCATTATTCAAGTGTCACATAACCATTTTAGAGTCATTGCTGATGATGGCTGTGTTGTGCATACATAATTCCTCATACATTTAAAGTTCCCTAAAGGAGCCATCGATTATATCAGTTATGTTGAACTGACCTATTTTGCTGCTACTAGAAAGCCAAACCCTCTGTTTATATCTTTGTTTCTTTTTTTTCCTAAGTTTTCCTTTTTTATTTCCTTCTATATCCCCTCATAGATTTGCCTGGCTGATTTTAGCATCTTTGAGGGTTTTTGCTGTGCCACTGTATGCTGAAATGCTGTGCACTTGGAGTACTTTTCAAATGCCTACTTTTCCTTCTTCAAATGGCTTTTACAGGCCATTTAGCTTCTATGATTCTCTTCAGGCCAAGAAATTAAGCATTAGTGATCTGCTGTTAGAAAGGCAAAACTGTCAAAAATTCTAATCCTCCTATCATTTGAACACAACAATTAGAAGACATGACACCAACTTTTCTGTCTAACGTGGCATGTAAATCACACGTAACTCACTGTTCAGCCTTTGTGTTGCTGCTGTTTGACACTGGGAAATACATGCTGCTTGCTATCTTCCTCCTGTAGAAATGCAGTGAAGCTCTGGCCACTAAATCTCACAGTGGCTTCATACTTAATCAGAATGTCAGATCCCAACAAATTACAGTTGTGGAAAGCACATGCAATGGATTGGCCCATTTTTGCCAGTAAGCGGTAGTCTGGTTTACAATGAGCTACCAGCAACCACAGAGTAAATAGAATAGGAGGAAGTAAGGCTCAGCACACTGCAAAAGAACACATGCAGAGCATCAGCCTCATCAGCAGTTACTGAATACTTGGAGCACTTCTCTACAGGCTGGAAGAGAGAAGTAACCGAAACATGTATTTTCAAAAGGCAATATACAAATCAGTGTTTCTTAAATACCCATTCCTTCATTCTTCAGCGATTCAGGCATAGCAGTGCATAGTGGAGAAAATTGTCTTTTCAGAGACCCCAGGGAAATTTTATACCTGTTAGCATTTTCTGGTACAAGAATCACGGTGACAGAGCAGGAGTGCTTACATCATGGTGCTGCCTTAGCTGTGATTCCAACTGGAAATTTGGCTAAAAAAACCTTAAATTAACTATGCCTCTGGACAGGAGGTCAAGTTCTCCACCTGAGATTGCAGCTGAAATAGCATCCCTGAGGATTCCTGACACATAAGCTATCAAAGAAGAGAAAATATTTGTCCTGTCATATTTAACTGCTGCAATCTTTCACTTCAGTAATTTAAAATATCCATTCACCCTTGCAGACCCTCACAAAGGCTGTATAGAAAATGAAACTGTTCCGTTAAACAAGATTGCTCTAAGATATTGGCATAATATATGCCATATTGGAAAACAAGCCACAAAAAAACCTGAACCTTGCTAACAGATTGAGCATGAGGCTTTCTTGGTACATTTGATTTGTGGGATTATCATCTGGTTAATGGTCATTCAGTATAAAAAAAATAAGAAGCAAGAGAACTAAGAAATGAGCAAACATGCAAGCTTTAAGGAGTAGTAGGTAATAGAGAAAACATCAGAAGGCAGAGGTCTCCATCTTCTAAGGTCCAGTAAGGGAACAACACAAAGCCCTGAGCAGCTTCAGACAGAGCTTTGTAGGTATAAAATGTGAGGAGCAGGATTATCATGGGTTTCAGGGAGAAAGAGCAAACTTATTACGACACAATTGAAGGGGACTGTGAGTATGTATGAAATAATGGGATATCTACAGAAAGAGACAAACAGGAGCTAGGGAGCACTCAAAGTGAACATGAAAGGAACAAGCATGAGAAAATGGAGTGGGGGGCAGGTAAAAGGTTCTGCTGCAACCTAAATGTGCTTTCTACCTGATCCACAGATGTATAATCTGCTAGTGACCTTCACACTAGAAGGCAAAACAGGGTTGACTCTTAGCAACTGCCAGGGATCAAAGGGGCTTGTGCGTCTGTGGCCAGCAACTGGAGAATCTCTGTGTAAGGCCAGTTACATGAGGGGCCCATTCAAGTGTGCCTGTGTGTATGTCACACTAGTGACTTCAAGCCAGGTTAGTCAGTGAGAAGGATAAGAGGTCTGAGATCCAGTTATTAGTGCCACAGTAGATTCAGGTCAGCGAAGACCCATTTTTAGATGTGTGAGGGCGTGAGATGTGCCAGTAAGCCTGACTGGCTGGCAAGCAAGGATCAGATCATGCTCTCTGAGTCATTTATGTGTGAGTCCTGTGTGCACAGCAGTACCTGTAAAAGCACAGTTCTGCACAGGTCTGTTGGTGGCTAGATTTGTTGGCAAAATGTTTGTGAGCATGTCTACACATGTTTTGGGGACAGTTGGCTGGACTTGACATTAGCTGATTGCAGTAGCCTTGCTCTAAAAGACTGCAATGGAAGGACTTCCATGGGTCCCGAAGTTTGCTGGATATAGTTTCTCTTTGACAAGCAGCCCATGTTCAAATGTTGTCACTTGTTGATTCAGAGCGGTGGGAGAAGACCAAATGCTACTGCCTGCCTTAGCAAGCAGTTATAACCAACTACAGAAAACCTAGAATAACACAGATAAGCTCCCTTGGTGAAAAAAAAAATAGAAGTGACAGAAACTTATTAAGTGTGGGAAGAAAAGATAAAGCTGTGCGGTGTTCTTCTTGCTTTGGTTTGCTAGGCAAATCTGTGTGCTACTCAGATTAAATAAGACCTGACTGACACTTATGATTTGACTCCTTCCAGCCATATTAAACTCCTTATAAATCATCACATCTCACTTCAGAAAAGATCAAGAAACAAAATGAATGCTTTTAACCACCGGAGTCTCAGCAACATTCATGTAAAGCAATGATGAACAGGAAGCTCTTTGTCCCATCAACCTACCAAATCTTATTAAGATCTAGCTTCCTCTTTACTTGCAACTCTCCAATTATAAAAAACTAGTATAGCTAAAAAACTGTCAGAAAATTAGTAACTAATAAACGGATTCTGAAGCTTAGCTCATCCCAGCTGCCCTTCCTCGGTAACCACTGCCAAAACTCACTTCTCTCTATAGAAAGTGAATTACTTTTGTCTATTGTATCTGTGTGCACCTTCCCCAGGTTCCTTCATCCACTCGGTGCCCAGGCATGAAGTGCCGGGGGAGCTGGAAGTCTCCTATCCCCAGGTCCAACCACAGGATGCAGGGGTTTACTCTGCCAGATATATAGGAGGAAACCTCTTTACTTCTGCTTACACAAGGCTTATTGTAAGACGTAAGTTCCATTAATGTGTGCCGATGATTAATTGTCTAAAGTTACAATGAACTGAAATTAAGCTCATACTGTGCCCAAATATGGGCCAAGATCCTTCTTGGCATTATGTGCCATTGCATTATGTCAGAAGAAACTTTTTCCCAAGGATATTTGGTACAAGCTGATATTGATTTAAGCATAAAAAAAACAACCAACAAACAGATCTGTGTTTTATTCTTGCTGCTGGCAGGACCATTAACTATTTTATTGACATCTCAGCTTTGCAAACACCAAGTAAGTACAATAGAAAAAGGTGGCTATGGGTGTCCCATTAATACGAGATGTGGATCTGTGGACAAAATAGGAATTTTAATTGTCTCTCTTCTCTATGGTGGACTTTATCCAAACTCCATTAGTCCTAAGATTTATCATCTTTAGCGTACAATATTGCAACTTCACAAATTATCTGAGCCTTAGCTGGCTCTTAAAGTTCACCTCACAATGGATGATAGGACCAGTTTACCATGCAGGCAGATATTTTCCATCAAATATTCTACATCTGGTAGCTCATGCTACTAGGTCCATTTTTCATCAGATACTAAAAAAACCTATATTCTGTTAACTTGGGTAGAAATATAAAACTGACATGTAAAAATAAGTATCTGTTCAAACATTATGGAGAAAATGTTTCTGATGGGAAAATGTATTTTACTTGCTAACAGGATACTTCCAGGAGTTGCAAATGAATTGATACAATGCCTCAAATCTGGATTTTGGAGCTATTGCCACCTTATTAAACAGAGTGATTCAAGACCTGTTCTCTACTCTAGTGCCAAGTTGTACAGTAGAAGACTTATCCATAAATTCTGTCCCCTGCCTTGAACTAGGCTTTTGCTTTTCTTATCCTACCTATTGGGAAAATTCCTTGGGCATTGTCTGAAGAGTGGTAGGGAGCACACTAATGATAATGAGCATAGGCACAGACTGATGACTTTTTAGCAAAGCTTTCTTCTCAGGTATCCACATGTAAGAATTTCATTCCAGGAGGAGAAGAGGACATAGCTCCAAGTGCTGTGCTGATTCATTCACATTTGCTGAAAGCTGAAAAAGCTGATTCAAGACTGGCTTACAGTTTTAGTAACATTTTTTAGTTGACAGTTTTGTGTGCCTGCCTCAGGAATTTCCAGTTTATTATCTTCTCAGTCCCAGTATTACCCTATAGAAAGGCAGGAAGATCAATTTCTGTAATGTAAGAAATATTGTTATGAATCAAATACTGAAAATTATGGAGTCCTCTCAGCTCTTGCTGATTTCAAAAGCAGCTCAGAGAATTTTGCATCCTGTAAGGATGGGTGAGGTGTCTTCAGGATGAAGTCATATACACTTGTTTAGAGCTTCTATTAAACCAATATAAAAACTCCTACTGGTAGGCTCAAGGGTAGTAGTATCAATTTAAATTATGAAGTGGGAAAGAAAATCACATCAGATGTGACAACTGATTACTCTTAGTTCTCTTATTCCAGAAACAGGTCACCAGTTGATTGAACATTGCTATAAAGACCCAGTGAAGACAATAAAGATACAGCAGATATTAACTCAGTCTAACGACCTTTCAAGAAAAGTGCTGTTACAGAAGAAAGCATGACTGGCCAAATGTTGATACAATGCCAGTGATGCCAGGATTGGTTCTGCTGGCTTACCAGAACAGACAACTCTAGCTGAAGCCTGGACCTTCTGTAAGAATAGCAATCTGAAATCTGACACCCTTGCTTACTTCCAAACTTACTTTTACAAACTGGTCACAGAAAAATAAGACTTTTTCAGTACCTTCCTTGAAGAAGTTAGGTAGTATTACTGGGTGCTATGCAGTGATTCTGACCCAGAAACAGAGACACTTGCACAGCAAAACAAGTGATTACTTGCATTAGGTCATTAGGCTGGAGGTTTGAGGGATCCATATGAATTGTATTTTACTGTTTGTCTAAATTAAGAAGAATTTTACTGCTTGATTGGTTACTGAATAAGAAGTCGAGAAACATGTCATTTTATTTTTCCATAAAGGATGTGAAGCTCAGAAATGGGGCCCTTCCTGTAGCTCCCACTGCCCTTCCTGCATGAACAATGGCATTTGTCATGAAGATACTGGGGAATGCATCTGTCCTCCAGGTTTTATGGGAAAAACATGTGAGAAAGGTGAGCAAATATTATTTTCACAGTCTGCTTATTAATTTGTTCTCAGTTACAGAAGTTGACAGATTATTGAGGAAAGCATCAACTGAAGTAGCCTTGTTTTACTCTTTGTAGCTATGCCATTTAAAACTACTGCTGGAGACAGGACAGTGTTGTGTGGAATGAACCCTGAACTAGTAAGGCTGTTCCTGTAGTTCTGACCTAACATCCACCTTGTTTCTCTCAGTAGAGAATATACTGTTAGGGAAGATGAATGTTCTCAGGTCCTCTTGATCAATATGCAGTCAGAGAGTATGCTAGATAATCTCATCTAGACTCCTTTTCCCACTAGAGGCTGGACCAGATGATCTTTTGAGAGCCCTTCCAACCTGGATTAGTCCACAGTTCCCCTGAAATCAATATGCTCAAAGATACTGATTAAATGTTCTGTAGAACAGGATATCAGAAGGATACACTGACACTGGGAAACAAAGCCTTATGTTAGAGATTCACTGGCTACTTCTGAAAAAACTGCTAACGTGCTTACAGGGTATGTCTCTGTAGGGGCATATCAACAGTCCTATGTCTGTTTGTCCACTGTCTGTATCTGTGACAACTAATTTGGGTTCTGAAAAAATTACAGCAGACATCACATTGCTCAGATCTATCCTAGCAACTTTTTGAGTTCAGTGCTAAATATTAAATCTAATATTCTGACATAATTGCAGTGCTGCAAATACTGGAGCTAAGCTACTGGAACAGTTGAAAACTGAACCCCTCTCATACTGATCTTAGCAGAAAAGTAAAACCTTGTTAAGCTTGGTAGTTTCATATGCATTGACATCTAAGAAGAATATTTAGTTTTCATGGCAATGTTTGTCCATGTTATATTAAAAAAAAAAAAGGTTTATGAAGAGAATTTGTTGCTGGAGCTCTGTCCCCACCCATCCAAAGCAATAGGTGTTTTGTTGATTGATTGATCCTTACATAAGAGACAGTTACTTTCATTTCCTCTGCCTGAACTTAACCATTCCTGCAGCTGGGGCTTAAGTTGTTAAGAATGTTAATATATCTGGCCTCTGAATGGTAAGAATGTTATTTTTTATTTTAATTGATGTTATCTGTTGCGTAAAGCTATTTTATTAGAAGCCTCATCTCTTCTTTGAACTTAATGCTGTTTGGCTTTTCTTTCCCTCTCTTCAATAGCTTGTGGTGCCAATACCTTTGGCAAAACATGTGAAGAGAGCTGTAAAGAAAACTATGGCTGCAGAAACTACATGTTCTGCCTACCAGATCCATATGGTTGTTCTTGTGCCACAGGATGGATGGGTCTGGAATGTGATAAAGGTATAGTAAACATATGAGGAACAGTGGAGTCCTTAGTGTGCTGTACATAGGAAATATAGAAGGGAACTAACAGAGGAGAGTAAAAGATAGGATTTTTTACATTCTGTAATGGAAAGATACTAATATTTATGTACCTCAGAAGACCACATTGGATTCTCAGAAGAAGGACATAGTAAAGTTGAAAACTATTTAAATTATTCTGTAAAATGAGTTGTTGTTCTACTAAGACACTAAAAATCCTTTAACAAACAGCTACAGCCCTGCTATATTTCTAAAAGTCAAACTGAGAAATTCTGTAGCAAAATCCTATCCATTGCTGAGCAATACTGAGCATAATAATCAGCTTTGATCAT
Source organism: Urocolius indicus (assembly GCA_013401255.1). Classification (NCBI taxonomy): domain Eukaryota; kingdom Metazoa; phylum Chordata; class Aves; order Coliiformes; family Coliidae; genus Urocolius; species Urocolius indicus. The sequence continues at coordinate 52,226 of WBNH01003814.1, forward strand.
TTCAATTGGACTGCAATCTCTCTGGGACACGAAGCAAATCTTCCTTTATGAATATGTGCCATCTTGTTCATCTCTTTTGGGCACTACCACAATGTGAGTGAAAAAACAGTGAAGTTGAATAAGGCTTCCCATGGGCATCTAGTCTACAAATGTCAGGCATGGATACAAATATGTTCTATGGTTTTGATGTTAGTGTGTTCTCAGGATGCTCTGTGGATGACTTAGTGCTAATACATAAGGTTTCAAATAATCCAATTAAGGGAACTAAACCCTAATGAGGAATTGATGCATGAGATTGAAAACTAACGGAAGACATTTTCTTGTACTTTTACACTGACTGGACATATATATTTGCAGAATGTAAACCTGGTTTTTATGGGTCGGATTGCAAACTCAAATGTAATTGTCACAATCAAGGGACATGCGACAGATTTAAAGGCTGCATCTGCTCTGTAGGATGGCATGGTCTCCAATGTGAAAAAGAAGGTAAAGCAAGGTAACACGGGAGTAAATGGCTTTTCCCAGTGTAACCAAAACCAATCCTCACTCTGGTACAGCGTTGCCACTTCAGGCTGGTATCCCTGCTCTGTTAATTACATTCCAGGGTAATAATACTTCTGTACACTTTTATTGCAACATAGGGTTTTTAAGCCTCTGCCCTATATGATGTAGAGGCTGTTATGCTATGATTTTGTCTGACTTTGCTTTTATTAAAGGTAGATTTTAAAACCTTACTGCATAAAGATATGACACTGACCTTAATATCAGTTACTGACAGAACCTGTACATCCTACCCACTTGATCAGCTCTTGGATAGGTTCATGACACCTGACCATTACCTGCCTCTTGTTTATCTGCATACAGTCCTATATATCATGTGCCTCATGGTCTGAAATTGAAAGACTAAGACATCATGATAACACCAGGGTTTGAAAAAAATCTCTCTCTGAGGGAGAGACAAGCTTGCAAAGTTGAACGTGTTCAGAATCTCTTTGGTTTCAGGCAAGGTTCACACACAGTATTTTATCTTAGCATCATTTATTTCTGCTTGATAAAGTGACAAATACATTGCTTAACTGTAAAAGTTTTCAAGCACAAAAGTAAGCAGATAAATAAGACTATGATTCAACCAGGCAAACGATACCATTGTGATCTGACTGCTCTTAAAAACAGACAAAACGGGAGAGCAAATAGACACTGTACATTCAGTACAAAATGTGTGAATGATTCTGCCATATCCAGACTGTCTGTGCTTAGAATGTCAGTGAGAGAGAGGAGAGGAGAGGAGAGGAGAGGAGAGGAGAGGAGAGGGGTAAGGAAGAGTGGACATAGGGCTTGTTCTTTCTGACATGATGCTTACACTGATGTAACAGTGCTGACTTTGGCAAGCATGATCCTTTCATGCACCCACAGGAGTGAAGTGAGACCAGACAACTATGCTGCTGTGTTCATTGTACACCTAAACCTGTTTTGTTACTACCTTTTTAAAGTTCTGTTTGAAGGCTGACATTATAATACTATATATCTCCTGTAGGTTCAGCAGATCTTTCACCTCAGATAGAAAACTTAATAGATCCCATTGAACTCAATTCTGGAGTTGAGTTCAAGCCTTTTTGTATTGCATCAGGGATGCCACTTCCTAAATCTGAAGAATTTAAACTTTTGAAGCAAGATGGGACTGTCCTAAAGGTAGGCTCCTGATTAATTGCTTCCCATTATTTCTGATGTTTACATCAACTTTATCTGTGGTTAATGCATATTATGGTTTCCAAGCATCACGTGAAAGTTCAATATTCTGAGGTACCTCATGAATTCACAAGCATACATTAAACTATGGAACTCATCATTGTGCACTATTTCTGTTGGTGTCACAAAGTCCTAGATGGGTTCTTAAACTGCAAGAGTATGCCACAGGAATATTTTAAATGCCCACAGGTTTTGGGTCTTGTATGTCTTCTGTCATTTCAGCCTGCCCTGATTGTTACCAGTAATCGCTCTGAAGCCATGTTTACAATTAATCGAATCCAGCCCCGTGACACAGGAACTTGGGTCTGCAGTGTGCAAACAGTAGCAGGAATGGTAGAGAAACCATTTCAACTTACAGTCAAAGGTAAAAGCACAAATCTCTGCAAATATTTTTGCCTTTCTCCTTTTAAGTGCAGTTTTATACTCCAACAGCGGACAGAGCTTTCTGTCCTCTGTGCTGCTGGAAAGTGAATGAATAGATATTTACAGTCAGAATATGAATGTAAACCCTTTAAAAGAAACATACTAATCATGTGTATTGAAAGAATAGGTGTGATGGTAAGAATTAGAAAAAAATCCAAGGTTTTTTTAAGACCTAAACTGTCAGCTTTACAGTGTAAACCCCTGTCAACTTTGTAAAGGGTTTTGATGAACATCTACCATTTTCCTATAGAAAGATACCTAGGAAGATACCAGAGGTTTACTGATATAGGGAATTCAAAGGCCGGTTTAATACTTGCACTCTTGCTCAGTTCCTCCTGTGCCACAGTATGCCCCAAGGCTTACAGACAGCGGACATAATTTCCTCATAATTGACATCAATGCTGAGTTACACCTTGGAGATGGACCTGTTGTGTCAACAAAGCTCCTGTACAAACCAGCAAAACGTTATCAGTCCTGGATGTCTGTGGAAGGTAAGAGAGTGTTCTTTTATTCCCTTAAAAGCAAGCTTCAGATGCATACTCAGACATAATGTGTGTCTGTTCCTGACTAGGCTCAAAAGACTCTACTGTTCATAAAAGTTAACTTTTTTATGACTAGACACATGACTCTTTGTATATCATTATGTATAATGTTAATGTGAATATGGTACACTAGCAGAAGCCAAAGGAGTATATTCAGTTTTCAGTAGCAAAAATGTTCTCCCTTCCTTCATTAAGATAAAAAGCATTGGTCTCAGCTATTGAAAAGTCCCATGTAAACAGCAGGTTTTCTACAGTACCGAGAAGTACAGAAACATCCTGGAGCATCTACAATCTTCCTTCATGTCTATTGTGCCCTTTGGTAAAACAAATATCTTACCTAAATATCTGTCAGGAGTGATATGGGCAAAATTAAGCCTGCTTATGAGTTAGAGGACCTCTTCCAGCTCTGTTTTACGCAGAGGCCTAAAATATTATAGGAAACATTACAGGAACTTTTAATAAGTAACAAATGATTGTTGTTACTAACCAAAGATAACTCAAGATCTCCATATACAACGTAGACTGCCTAAGCAACCAGTCTTGTTCTGTTCTGAAGGAAGGGCAAGTGGAAATATCCTCTGGGCTCAATTGGAGCTCAACTTAAAAATAAGTATTGCATACTTCTAAACAGTTTATCTTAGTGAATCAGGAACAAAACAAGAAGATCCAGAGTATCTCACCTTCTATGGTTAGTGGTTCGGGAGTGTTTTCCAAACCTTTCCTTCCTTATTTTTCAGCATGGGCTATGGCTTTACTTTCTCCTTTTTTTTTTGTCAGTAAAAGGCACAACTAAAAGACTGGACAATCTGGAACCAAAAACAGAGTATCAGTTCTGTGTTCAACTGAGTCGTCAAGGGGAAGGTGGGGAGGGTCACCCTGGACCACAGGCTAGCTTCACAACGGCTGCGCTAGGTAAGTTGTCATGTTTTTTTCACAAAGGGGCTGTTTCAGCTGTTTTTTCTCTGTGGTCTGTTTCCTGATGTCTGCCAGAGTACTTTCATTCAGCAAAGAAAACTTGTAGAGTCTCTCAAAGTAATCTCAGGCAAGAAAAATAAAAAAGAAACAAACACCAAAACCTGGAAGTGAAGAAAAGCAGAAAAGGGCAGAGATATTGTTCTCACTGCTTTAGAGATGCGGGGTCTGGGAAAGGAAAATTTACACTTTGTGGCTGGCTATGCAGTAGAGTTGGAGATAAAAATAACTTCTTTTGCACACCAGTCTTTCCTCCTAATACCAGATCAGTCCCTCCTTCTAGTATTAGATCCATTTACTTTGAAAATAAAGACGTCTGAACAAGCACATCTGTCTCTAAAAAGTGTTTAGTCCACTCAGGATACAGCTTAAACAATACAGAGGATAGCATTAGGAAATATCTAACCAGAGAGCAAAATAGCTGGCTTCTCACATATAAAAAGAGCATTTGCAACACCAGCTCAGTGAAGAGACCTTTTTGTTGACACAAGAGCTGTTGATAAGACACTTTGGGACTATCAACACCTCTTAGATGTAATTTCTATCAAACTGGGTAGGGGAACAGAGAGAATTATCCTTTGTCATCTCCATCTAGGGCAAGTGGTTGGGAATAACTGGTATCCTCTATTTTAGCTTACGTATCAGATATAAAATGTTGTTCCCTGTTTCACTGTGGTTTTTCCAAGGTCTTCCTCCACCAGAAGGTCTCACTCTCTTTCCAAAAAGTATGACATCACTGAATTTGTCATGGCACCCTTTAACACTGAGGACAGAAGATGATGTTCGTGTTGAAGTGGAAAGGAAGAGTGTGAATGACAACGGTGATGAGAGCAGTGTTATTACTCAAGTACCAGGAAATATGTCCACCCTGATAATTAAAGACCTTGAGCCTAGACAGCAATACATGTGCAGGGTTCGAGTGAACACCAGGTCCCAAGGAGAATGGAGCAACTATCTGTATGCATGGACTTTTAGTGACAGTAAGTGGCTGATTCACATCCTTCTGTTTAATTCTGCCTTTTTCCTCAGGTGATCAGACTGATTATCATTTAATGACTATGTTAAATGTAATCCTTTGTTCTGGTAACAGCCTCTGGTGATCAATCGTGGTTGTCATTACTACTATTACGGAGATATCTCAGATTTCAAAGAAATTCCTATGCTGTAAATCATCATGAACTAAGAGTGAATGTCTTAAAAAATTGGAAAGCCAAATTAAAAGCTTGTTAATTCACACCTTCATTTCAGTGAGACTTGTGCTTCTGACACATGTAGCATTTTTCCCTCCTCACAATAACGCACAAACACAGATCACTTCTCCAAGTACTTTTGCAACTCCAAACTGATACTCAGACCCTGCAAATCAGCTATGTCAATATAGAAACAATCAACAGTTAAAGAGGGAAGAGAAGATATGATGCAAGTTATAACTCACGTGAGCAAAGGATAGTTGTGCACTACACTAGAAACCAACATCCACCCTTGAATTCCCTGAGCGTGACTAACGTCTTTTCATAATGCCACAACAAATGCTCTATCTGAACAAAGTACCATCTGAACAGATGTCTGCGTGAGTGGCTGAAGGGTGCCACTAGCCATACCACACACTGGAAAGGTGAGTTTCTTCCTCCTTACAGCTCATGTGAAGAGGACCACACTGAGACTCTACAGATTTTGGCAGAAATATTAATAGCTATGATGGGACAGTTCAGTTTCCTGAGCTCTGATGCCAAACTGTGCAAAGACAAACCTAATGGTACTGTTTTCTAGGAGAAGGTACTTAGCTTAGTAGCTACAGATGTATCCACAAGTCTAGCATGCAATCCTGCTGGTAGTTTTCTGAAGAAATTTGTGGAAATGTTGGTATTGATTTCCCTTCTTTCTAACAACTTGCATCCTGACAGGAAACTGCTCCCTGGAGCAGTGAAAGAATAGGATTTGGGAATCACATGAGAATGATGATTTAGTATAAAAGGAAAATTAACACTTTCTGCACTAATGTGAAAGCAATCATGTTGTCCTTGTGTACAGCCCAGAGTATTCATATCTTCATCCAAGGACAAGAGTATACTGAATGCCACTCCAACCTCTGCTGGGAGTATGGAGTATTGCAAATATGAGTGACAGCACATTGAGTTCATGAAAGTATTGCATTCAGTCCCTGTAGCTCATCAACAAAACTGCTTCTCTTTAGCAGAGCAAAAGCACCAAGGAGAAGTGTTTTACTTTCTACAGGAAGGAGAAAGAGGTGGATGCATTACCCTAACACTTTGTATGTGTTTGTGTTTGTTCTCAGGAATCCCTCCTGCACCGTACAACATCAGGTTTTCTAACACCACAGACACATCTTCAGTCATCTCTTGGTCAACTCCTGAGGGTCATTCTATCTCCTCCATCATCATCAGCTACAAAATTTATGGCAAAGCTGAGTACAACCACATAGACATTATCATAAAGAACACCAGCATCACTCAATACCATCTCAAGGGCCTTGAACCAAACACGGTGTACCAGGTTCAGATTAATGCTCAGAATAACATTGGCTTGAGCAATCCAAACACATCATTTGAACTGAAGACTCTTCCAGAAACTAAAGGTTGGTTGTTCCAACATGCTGGACTTGCATAAACCAAGGCCAGTGATACAAGCCTCAGCTGGCCAGCTAAGGCAAAGTCATAACATTATTCTTTTTTTAATATTAATTTTCGTTTGCTCTTAATTTTTCACACACAACACAGCATCCCCAGAATTTGATCACTGATTGGCACCAGTGAAGTGAAAGCATGCAACATTTGTGTGTATCCACTAGAAAGTGCTCAACAGCTTATCCTTTAATCAGGAGCTGCATCATAACAGGACTATTAGATCACTGAAAATGACCTCAGCTCTGATCTGCCTGAATTCAGTGAGACCTGCAGCTGTTCATACACCAGAAAATCTGAGCATCCAATATGCATGACATTTTTTTAAAAATAAGCCTATATGACTTTATACAGTTTACAAGACAGAAGTACTTAGCTGTACGTTATTCACAGCTTTTTCAGAATGTTCTGGAAACAATGACGAACTCTTTATGTGCTTCCTCAACAGCTCCATATGAATCAAAAGGAGGAAAAATGCTGCTTATTGCTATCCTTGGCTCTGCAGGGATGACCTGTGTAACAATTCTCCTGGCCTTCCTCATCATGCTACAGTTAAAGCGAGCCAACTTCCAGCGCCGAATGGCTCAGGCTTTCCAAAATGTGGTGGTGAGTTTCCAGCTTTTCTGAATGTGTGTTTACTCATTTTGGACCCATTTTTTCATTGATTTTCCCAGATACTGTCTTTTCTTCACAAGTACCACTAGTACAGTTGTTGCAATGCTTCTCTGCTAGTGACCTTGAAGATAAAACATATCTCAGACTTTGAGATAGAAAACTTGACTTAAAAACAATTGTGACTGATTTTGGAGATTGTAGTATTTTTTAATGCTGCTTTTGAGCATCAGAGACTGCCCCATCGTGGCCTTTCAACCTGTGGACAGCACAGTTGGATCAGTCAAAGGAAGTTTCATAGTTCACCTGTGAGGAAATTGCTAAAAGGCTGTTAACAACATGTAGAGACATCTCTACATAGAAACATGTATATATATGTATCCTCCTAAATCTTCCTTATTACTATGCTTTCTGGTGCTATTCTCTCACTTCAGAGGGGAACCTGAGAAGTAGAACGAAGCTGAGCCAAAGAACTCCTCCACACGTATCTGCAAGAATATTTTTCATAAACAGAGGACCTGGGAGCTCAGTACCCAGACCTGAATCACTCCCCAGAGCAGAATAGCTCCAGCTCCTTGTCCTGAAACTTCTCCCACAGAAGTATTTCATGGGAACGTGTAACTCAAGTAGAGATGTCTCCTCAAGTATGGAGGAAGATTTTTCCCTTTCCCTTTTGCTTCCTTGCTGCTTCTTTTCTCAGTCTTCCTGCTGAACTTGATGAGCATAAGACATAGTCAAGACTAATATGAGATAAATCTCAAACCTGAAACTTAAAACTTGTTTTGAGATCACTTTTACCACATGTTTTTCCTATCTCCATCAACATGACTATAAAACTGTTCAGGGAGCCCAGGACTACAAGTAAAAGAACCTGGTTAATTTTGTGGATCTGGGCAGATGTGCTTGATGCAGTTAATGTTTAAAGTAGGTGAAATTTCTACTGTACTCGATCTTGCATCATTAAGAAATGCATCAGGCCCTGTATCGTGTGTGTACATGAAGGTGCACATGTGCATGCAGGGAGTGTAATCAGAGCATTGCTCAGTAAAGTAGAAATCACAGTTAATGTCATTTCCTTAACTCTGTTGCAGAGGGAAGAGCCAGCTGTACAGTTTAACTCAGGTACTCTCACCCTGAGCAGGAAAGCCAAAAACAGCCCAGATCCCACTATTTATCCAGTTCTTGAGTGGAATGACATAAAATTTCAAGATGTGATTGGGGAAGGTAACTTTGGGCAAGTTCTGAAAGCACGCATTAAGAAAGATGGCTTACGCATGGATGCTGCAATTAAAAGGATGAAAGGTAGTAAAGATGTGGGACTCTGAGACTAAAGACCTTTCTTGTTTGGTTGTTCTATGTGTTTCTCTGTCATAAGCAATGTGTAGCAGTCTTCCCCTTAAGGTAAAATAAATATCTGAAGTTGCTAGTGAAATAGTATTCTCTGTCACTAGGCCAAGATTTGTGCCCTTGCAAAGATAATAGTTCTGCACAGTCAAGTTGGTTTATATTTCTCTTGAATTGTTAATATCATTAACTCTACATATTTTGAAATTCATAGGTCAGTACAAACTTCACATGTGAGTTAATCTGGAAAATGAGAGCCATTAAAAGATGCATTTAATAGGGAGAGGATCACAGAGCCTTGGGCCACACCATTTTCTCACCTAGCTTTACTTTAGCCATTCAGAGACAATTGTACCTATGCATGTCTATATATAAACTCTGAAGATCTCATTTTCTTAGGCTCATTAGGCATGACTCCACATTCCAGAAAGAACTACAGTACATACAATACTGCAAGAATGTCCATATTTTCTTGCAATTCACTACATAATTGTCTCAGCAAATTGAGACACACTCTTAAAAGTGATGAGAATTTCAAAGAGAACTACAGTTCGCATGCAGGCAGAAAAAAACCAACAGTACACATGGACAGAGTTTAAGTAGCTAGTTTTCATGTGCTCCACTGCATTTTACATTCTCAAATAATAAAAGAAATTACATAGTATATAAACCTGCTTTGTTTTTCTGCAGATGACTGACACATTAGTTTCCCTCTTTTTTTCCCTTTGATTGAAAAATCCTACTTTTTTCCAGTAAATATTAATGGATCTTAGAGCTTTTCTTTCTATTGGGATTGAAGCAGTAGTGCCCCAGGGAGCCCCGAGTCCTCGTAATTAACAACAATATGGCCATAAATTCAGTTCAAAGAAAACATAAATGCATGCTTATTTGATTTTCAGAGTATGCTTCAAAAGATGACCACAGAGACTTTGCCGGGGAACTCGAAGTTTTATGTAAACTTGGTCATCATCCCAACATCATAAATCTTTTAGGAGCATGTGAACATCGGGGTAAGATACTCTTGAATATATGTCCTTTAAAAATCAGTTAAAAAAACCCCCACAGTACAGCCCATGCAGTTCACAGAAACACTAGCTCGTAAGGAGATATTTCTGCAACATTTGTTAAAAAGTCAAATAAACTTAAGTTTAGATCTACATGCCCACATTAATCTTTCAGAAATAGTGTTCATCAGTAGCTCTAAAATCTCTTTTCCACCTAGGAATTACACATTACTGTTACAGAATCATAGAATGGTAGGAGTTGAAAGGGGCCTGTAAAGATCATCCAGTCCAGTCCCCCTGCTAAGGCAGGTCCACCTAGATCAGATCACACAGGAACGCATCCAGGTGGGTTTTGAAAACCTCCAGAGAAAGAGATTCCACATCCTCTCTGGGCAGCATGTGCAAAAGCTCCATTATTCTCAGAGTAAAGAAGTTTTTCCTTAAGTGGAACATTTTGTGTTCCAGCTTTTGACCATTACCCCTAGTCCACTGGACACTCCAAAAAAAACAGGGCTACCCCTTCCCCTTGACATACATCTTTCAAATACTTGTAAGTATCAATGAGGTTCCCTCTCAGTATCCTCTTCTCCAAGTTGAACAGTCCCAGTTCCTGCAGCCTTTCCTCACAAGGAAGATGCTTCAGTCCCACTCATGATCTTGGTAGCTCCATGCTGGATTCTCTTCAGAAGTTCCCTGTCCCTCTTGAGCTGAGGAGCCCAGAAATGGACACAGGACTCCAGATGAGGCCTCACTAGGGCAGAATAGAGGGGGAGCAGAACCTCCCTTAACCTGTTGACCACACTCTTCTTGATGCATCCCAGCATGCCTTTGGTCTTCTTGTCCACGAGGGCACATTGCTGGCTCATATTCAGTTTATTATCAAACGTCATTCACAGGTCTCCCTGCAGAGCTGCTCTCCAACAGGTCAATCCCCAGACTGTGCATGGGGCTGTTCCTCCCCAGATGCAGTATTCTGCACTTGCCCTGGTTGAACCTCATGAAGTTCCTCTCTGCCCAACTGTCTATTACCGAACATCTTTTATGTTGTGATATGCTCATTATCTGATGTTTCATTAGGATATCTTTATCTTGCTATTGAATACGCTCCTCATGGAAATTTACTGGACTTCCTTCGGAAAAGCAGAGTGCTAGAGACAGACCCAGCCTTTGCTATTGCCAACAGCACTGCATCTACACTTTCCTCTCAGCAACTCCTGCACTTTGCAGCAGATGTTGCCAGAGGGATGGACTACTTGAGCCAGAAACAGGTCAGTCCTTATCTCTCTACCTAGTGAAGGCACAGCAATTCATTTTTCAAGGACTATGCCTTTTAATGACATCAAAATACAGTCTTTTTAGCTTCTATAGCACCCACTGGATGAGTTTTATTTTGATGTGTTTGCTTAGCCTCATCAAATATTATGCCAACATGAATTCAGAAAGACGCAATAAAACTTATAAATGACATGGCCTCTAACTGCTCTTATCTTTAGATAAAGTTTAAAGTGTTCTTGATAGTGACACAACAAGCCACTTGTTTGAGGTTTTGTTCTTAGTTGAATATTTGCAATTTTCAATATACCACTAAAATAATAACATGTAAAGCTCCTAGATATTGGTGGAAATTCCTTTTTCTTTTTCTAATTTCAGTTTATTCATCGAGATCTAGCAGCAAGAAATATACTAGTTGGAGAAAATTATGTTGCAAAAATAGCTGACTTTGGTTTGTCAAGAGGTCAGGAAGTTTATGTTAAGAAGACCATGGTAAGGATCAAAACAAAAACATATAGTCTCTTTTCCTTGTGTTTTTTCTTTTTTCTTTTCAGTTTTCATAGGAACAAAAATGCAAACTTGTGGATACTACAAACTGATTTTTAAAATGTTATATATTAACATTTATGTACAGATATTGTGTTCATCAATACATATACATTACTTGTAAATCAATTCTGTACCATGTTTATAATATACTATGTGATTGGAAATTATCTGGGAATATGGATGGCAATAAAATAACCAATTTTGTAACCAGTTACAAGATTTAGCAAAAAATATACTCCAAAATAAAACCCATTTAATACACATTTAACATACAAAGAGCATGTGTGGGTGGATCTGTAGAGCTGCAAAAATAACACCCTTGTGCCATAATTTGTCTAGCTGAGGCAAGCTGATCTAATTCTAACGTATGAGGCCAAAGTTAGCAAGATGACAATCAAAGGCACATCAGGATCTGTGAGCTGAAAAAACAGCTGTCTAGAGCTGGTGCTTTGGAAGAGCTGAAAAAGAAAGATGTGTAATAAGCATCATGTCATCATAGACCACGACTAGCACCAGGTGGTCAAGAATACAGGATTGGTTAGAGACACAAGACACCACTCAGGAATTTTTGTTTCCTCTCACTGCTGGTTGGATAAATTTTCTATTAGCTTTAGTATTTACTTCCTTGTTAAAGCTTACTTATATACAGTCAGTTTTCATTAAGGTACTACAATGAACAATTGGAGGGGTATAAATTCAAAGTTGTTGTTTCAACCTCAAACAAGAGACATTCATGAAATACTTTGCAGGGACGGCTTCCAGTGCGATGGATGGCAATTGAATCTTTGAATTACAGTGTTTACACCACAAACAGCGATGTGTAAGTATGTTTCTTTCTTCTTTCTTTCTTTTTTTTTTTTTTAAATAAAGAAACAGTTTTCAGTGTCAAGGAAAGTTTGACAGCCAGGGTGAGACATCTGCTCAACTTAGAAACTCAAGCCATGTCAGAACGAGTGAGCTAGGGAAATAAAAAATAAAATCAACACCAAGGAAGTAATTTTTATTTTATCATCAGTATCTGAACACATTTTGAGCTCACAAGCTAAATAGATTTGGACCAACTAAATTTCTCATTTAAAATCAGAAACCTGATGAATACTTAGGAGGTCAGGTTGAATTCGCTATTTTAGTTGGAAAGTTGGAAGCTTTATTAGGCAAAGCAATTCTGTAATAGCACTATTTGTGGAGAACTCTCGGTTTAGGAAAGAACTTTGGTGGATGGACTCACAGTGATTTAGTCTTGCTAAGATCTCACTCTTGCTCTCTGATCTTACAAACCCTACCACTATACAAAACTTTAAAAATTTAAAAGAATGAGTCACACTTCTCTGTGGTCTCCTCATACTAGCAAAACTACTGTTTTAAAATATGAAGTCTTGTTGCAGTCTTGTTGCATTCCATAATATCTTTCTCTTGCAGATGGTCATATGGTGTCTTACTATGGGAAATTGTTAGTTTGGGTAAGTACCTGAATTTTGTACTGCACAGATAAACCAACCACAATCAAGCAAGCTCCATTCTCTCTGGTAAAAATGTGTTGCTTTGCAACATACTTCAATTTCTGGATCATTTTTACTAGATTTTACTCAGCTTCAGCATGTTTGAAAATGTAGGTGTCACATTTCTCAATTCAGGCACCATTCTTAATGAGAAAAAAGCTAATGACCATGTTTTCAAGCAGTATAAAATCTAGACCATATCTAAGTATAAAATCTGGTGTACCACAGTATGTATAGCCCTAATACAACATGTTTTGAGTTTGATGTATGGCTTTGCCTCAGCTGCCTTAGGTTTGAAATCAGCACTTAGATTTGAATGACTTGAGGGGCAAACATCTCTTACTCCAAGTATTCTGACAAAACTTTTTAAACTTCAGTATTCAAATAAAAATTAGTGTTCATTTCTACACACACCTCTGTTCAAGTATTTGACTGAGCATCAAACCTTTCACAATGACAGTGTTACATGAGCTCTATGATTTGCCTTGGAGCATGGCCCATGATTTGCTGGCCAAGAGATGCACACTGAGGTACACATTGCACACCAGCCTAATGATGAGCTCTTGCTTCTTTATTTGTTCTCAGTTTCCCTGAGTGAATGGGTTTGCACTAGTTATGGGTGGCAACTAACACACTGCAGTGGGGAAAAATCATTGCAACATTGACAATGAAAAAGGAGCTGTAAAATATTCCCTAATGTTGGACCAACGTACCTGTTACAAAGTCAGGCATTCTTTTTCACTTCTGCTATGAAACTAAACTTTCTTTTATTAAACTCCCTTTGGGTAATGACAATGGTTAAACTCTGCTTTAGGTGGAACACCATATTGTGGAATGACTTGTGCAGAACTCTATGAAAAACTGCCTCATGGGTACAGACTAGAAAAGCCTCTCAACTGTGATGATGAAGTGTAAGTAACCGCCTCAGGGGAAAAAAAAAAGATATACAGAACAACAGAACATCTGGTATAGGAAATATATGATCTCTACAAGAACCTAATAAAACAAACTTTTTTTTTCAGGAAAATGTGAAATTCGGATTTAAAAAAAAAAAAAAGGTGCACAAGTGGAAATAATTAATAATTCCTTCTGTACTCAGCATGTACTGCAATTTGCCAGGCGCTCCTGCCAGATAGCATGTTCTTTACACAACAGGGCTGGGCTTCAGTTCAAAGAGAACATTTTGATTATTCTAGAGAAAAAGCAAAATATTTTTAGACAGCAATCAGCTATGCACAATACAACTCCAGATATGTATAAAACCATTTTCCTTTGAAAAATGGAATGTGTGCAATCTATCAATAAACATGAATTTGTAGCTGTAACCTACATATCTAAACTATCAAATGTTGGTGTTTTATTCTAAAGGTATGACCTAATGAGACAGTGCTGGAGAGAGAAACCATATGAAAGACCATCATTTGCTCAGATATTGGTGTCACTGAACAGGATGTTAGAAGAAAGGAAGGTAAGAACTAATCCCTAAGAAAGAACTAGGCTATGGATAATAGTTTAGGATTCTTGAGGTAACAGCACTTTACATCACACTCTGTTTATTTCCTTCCCAGACTTACGTGAATACCACCCTATACGAGAAGTTTACTTATGCAGGCATTGATTGCTCCGCTGAAGAAGCTGCTTAAGACAGGAGAAATCTTCATTCACTGATGATGCATTGAAGAAAACCAAAACTCGATCTAACGGAGCCCAAAATGTGATGTGCTGTGTAGAACTGTGTATAGCTCTAACTGTATACAATACAGCAATACTGTTTCTCTACAGATATGTATGTGTATATCACACAGTAACCTCTGCCTTCACAGGCTGTAGAAGTGTACATACTGTTCAGAGTAGGAATAGACTGAAGACATGAAATCTGATGTTTCATATGTAGGATTTTCGTTTTTCCTAGTCATGTAGATATAGTGTATACATACACACTGTAAGGCATCAGATATTGCCATCTTAGATGTTTTTATATTTTCTAAGATCTACTGATGCAATGGGTATCTTGTAGCAGTATTTCATAAACATTTCATTCAACAAAAATGCTGTGCTTAATGTGACAATGGGAGCTGCAAGCAGATGTCTCACCAAGATTCTCATCAAGGATAACTAAATATTTACATTCCTATTTGAATGATCACTTGAGCTAATAGGAATAATCTGCTAAAAAATTCCATAGACACCTGTAAGACATAAGGCATGTCACTGCTTTGTCACCATCCACTGTAAGCCAGTGTTTGCCCATATGCAAAATAAGCATATATTTTTGTGTTTAATGCCCTTGAAGGCAGCCATACAGAAATTACCAAGAAGCATAAAAATGAAGAACAAAGCACATATTGTAAGACACATTTTTACAATTAGCATGGAATTAATGATTATTCAATTTGTATTTTATTTAATAATTTCACTGCATACTTATAAATTACTACCTATTCTATACAAGCAGGATTTACTTACTTCTGCTTATTTTATCCCTCATGCAGTCTTTAGCCTGGTATGGCCTCTTAAAAACACTGTACTGAAAGGCTTAAAAACAATGATATCTGGCCTGTCAGAAAGATCCTCTAGTCCCTAGGTTAGACAAATAAAGGCAGGATTGGCCTGAGCCTCTAGTTTCAAGTCAACCATGTGGGATCCTGTTGACTTATCCTCTCCAAACTTTGGAATCAGCTAACCTCATGCGTTGCACGTGTGTTTTCCTCCTTCCCACCTGTGACTCATCTCTCATAACTGACCATCAGACCTGAGTGACTTTTTAGCTGAGTGGATCAAGTCACCCCTGCAAGACTTGGAGGAAGATGCCAGTGAGAGAAATAGAGGTTTTCACCTTCTTAGTGTGTACTTTGGTATTTGGTTGGTTTCAAGGCAGAGATACCACAGCAGAGTATTAAGTAACATTACTGGCATGCACCCAACTGACTTAAATAGTATAAGAACCAAGAGCCTCAATAAAATCATAGAATCATAGAATGGAATCATAGAATGGTAGGGTTGGAAGGGACATTTAGAGATCATCTAGTCCAACCACTTGCTCAAGCAGGTCCACCTAGATGAAGTCTCTCAGCAACATGTCCAGGTGTGTCTGAAGACATCCAAGGAAGGAGACTCCACACCTTCCTGGGCAGTCTGTGCCACGGCTCCCTCACCCTCGCAGTGAAATAGTTTTTTCTTGTATTTAAATTGTTTTTTTTTTGTTCCAGCTTCTTCCATTACCCCTTGTCCTGTCACTAGATAGAACAGAAAAAAGGGATGCCCCAACCTCCTTGACATCCACCATTTAGATATTTGTAAATATTAATGAGATCCCTGTCTCAGTCTCCTCTTTTCCAGACTAGACAGTCTCAATTCCTGCAGACTTTCCTCATAAGGAAGATGCTCCAGTCCCCTGATCATCCTGGTGGCTCTGCGCTGGGCTCTTTTCAGAAGTTTCCTGTCCCTCTTTAGCTGAGGAGCCCAGAAATGGACACAGGACTCCACATGAGGCTTCAGCAGGGGAGGGCAGAGGGGGAGCAGAACCTTCCTCGACCTGCTGGCCACACTCTTCTTGATGCATCCTTCTTGGCCACGAGGACACATTGCTGCCTCATGATTAGTTTGTCAACCAGCACTCCCAGGTCTCTCCTGCAGAGCTGCTCTCCAGCAGGTCAATCCCCAGCCAGGGTCAATCCCCTGGCACATGGGACTGCTCCTCTCCATATGCAAGACTCTGGACTTGTCTTTGTTGAACCTCATGAGGTTCCTCTCTGCCCAACTCTCAAGCTGGTCAACATACTGCTGAATGGCAGCACAGCCTTCTAGGGAATCAGCAAGTCCTCCCAGTTTGGTGTCATCAAGGAACTTGTTGAGGGTACACTCTGTCCCTTCATCCATTTGTTGAACAAAACTGGCCCCAGAAACGATCCCTGTGGAACTCCACTGGCAACAGGTCTCCAACTTGATTCTGTGCCATTGATCACCACCCTCTGGGCTCTGTCATTCAGCCAGCTCTCCATACACTTCACCCTCCATTCATCCAATCCACATTACCTGAGCTTTCTGATGAGGATGTTATGGGAGACAGTGTCAAAAGCCTTGGTGAAGTCAAGGTAGATGACATCCACTGCTTTGCTGTTATCTAGCCAACCAGTCATACTTTCATAGAAGGCTGTCAACTTGGTCCTCACAACTCTCAGTCTTCTTTGCATAATCAGTGCAAAGCAGAACTCTCAGAGGTAATGTTGTACAAAAACTGTGGTCCATTCTTACATTTTAATTTCCTTCACAAGAAAACAAACAGCAATAGAGTTTTAAATCATCCTCTCTGAAGGTAGCAAATGCTGAATCCTATTTTAAGCAAGAGACAGGTAATAACATCTTGGGAGTATAATCCAATTTTAGCTGAAGCAGTGAACAGATTGACTTCTTGAAACATTCTCCTTTTTGGGAACCCTTGTAAGCCAGCAAAGCTTACTGCTTTTACAACCGAAAAGCTTCCTAAAGTTTAAGACATCAACTGCTTCTGCTCCAAAAGAGGTAATATTTCTACTATTGTCTTTTTGTGTCAATTAGTACATTAAATATGAGTAAGATTTTTTCCTCTTACTCTGAAAGCAGATGGAGAAGAGAGAGAAAGAAGGGGGGAAAAGAAAAAAAGAAAAGAATAACTTTAAGTTTTAATTGCCCCATAGAAACTTATGTTTTATTTCACAGTAGGTAAACAAGGCAAAATCAAAAGTTATACCCAGAACTTTAAACAATCAGTACTTTCACCTACTGCAAATTATAGTTTTCAGCTTCACGGAGTAGTAAGGGTAATTACAGTAGTAATACTATTAACAGAACAGAAAACAATATATGGGCATGCTGTTTATTTACACAAGAATTTACTTTGTGCATCTTACTTGTATATACTTCATGCATTTGCGTTTTCTCTGTTCTGTACATCTTAAACTTCAGTTGTAGATACTGTCAAATTTTCCCATTAGATTGCTCTTTTTTACATCAGAAAAAAAATAGCTGATGAAGTCTTGCAGAACAGAGAGACAAAGGAAATTTTCCTCCCCACATCTTGTTCCTCCAAGATGTCACAGAGGTCAGGAACATGTGTGCTCTTGTTTGATGATAAAAAGTCTTTGCAATTACAAAATCCATCTCTTCCACATTTAGAACATTTACATACCTATCTAATTTTTTTTCAAGAGAAACAGGTGGGATTATAAGTCATTTGCAAGCAGTTGTCTGTTCCCAAGCTTTCTTAGGCATTGTGGGCTTTTGAAGAATGCAAACTACAGTATGATTGTTAAGTCCTCTCTATCAAGTCACCCCGAAGAGAAATGAGGCCCTCAACAGGAACAAGGCTTTCAACAAATGAAACTAACTAAGCTAAATATAACTAAAGCATTCTTCAAGGTTTTGGTATAGACATGTGTTTTCAAATTCAAAATACTAATTTGCATTACTTTTTCTATTGCTTGCTAGTGTGGCCCAGGTAGGTTTCATTGTCTTGGGATTTCTCTTTTTTTTTTCTGCTACTAAGTTCTGCCTCAAAGACAGGGCTTGCATGGCTAACCATTTCTACTTTTTCTGTAATTCTCAGATGAAGATGTGAAAAAGCCTCTTCATTTCAAGTTTATTTTTCATTTAATTTTTGCCCACCAAGTTTAGAATTTATGTTGAATTTTCTGATTTTTCTTTCTGTTTATCTTAAGGAATAATCTTTGCAGCTGTTATTTTTCCTCTCCAGAATCCAGACTTGGATGCTGTTACCTTAGCAACAGCCGCAAAGGTTATTCCTTAAAATAAACAGAAAGAAAAAACCAGAAAGTTAAACATCTGAGATGGAAGGGAAGGAGAGGAAGCTTGCCTAGAGAAACCTGCTTCTTCATTATTGTCAAAAATCTAAAAGATACAAAAATCAGATATTAAAGAGTTCACTAGCAAACATGTTCAGAGAAGTGGCAATAACTGCTTTCTTTAGGGAAAAAAAAAAAAAAAAAAAAAACTAAAACCAACAACAAACCAAAGCCATGTTTCATTCTTTTGTTATTTGTAATTCTGCAGTGATTAAAAAACAGAGAACTTGAAAGAGCTGTGCTATGAACTCACAAATAGTAAAGGAATACCTGGGTTTGAGCTCAGTGAAACAGGAAATCACATCAGAGCAGGATGCCAAAACAGATCTTTTTCTAGTGTGATGGTATAGTAGTAGAAACTCAAATGAAGACATCAATTAGCTGTTACCTCATACCTGCTCTTCCTCAGAACCCTCCTATTCTGCTTCTTTGGTGGAGATGAAATATGCTTTGAGCAGTAATAACAAAGAAGAAGAAGTTACACAGGATGAATCTCTTAAAAAAATACCAACCTACATAAAAGCTTTAAGGCAGAGCTATTTTTGCAGGAGGATATTCCAGATTCATATTTGTTTTTTTGATGTCCATGCACAGAATACAACTTGCTTTTGCATGTGATGGTCTGGATTGGTTAACTGTTTTCACACCAGCCTACCTTTCACACCTTGCAGCAGAGTCAGCACTGGTACGTCACTTCCTAGATGCAGTAAGTCATTCGGAAAAAAAAAATATATATATTACTGTTACAGTCCCTTTTCATAATCCTCAATTTTGAAGTCAAAATTATAAGAGAAATATCTCAAAGGAATAATTCAAGCAGAATCAGTGTCTAGAAAGACTATGTCAATCTGTACACAGTACAGGTGTGGCCTTTCTTAAAACATGAACGGTAAACCACGTTGCTGATCACAAAGGTCCCCAGTTAGCAGTAAATAGGATAAAAGGATCCTTGAAACACAGTGAAATGAAGTGGGGACTTGTGGAATCTGATTACTCACAAGACAAATTATGCCTATTAATGTCTTTTGTAAAAAGATGGGAGGGCAGCAGGACTTTTGTTCTGCTCTCACCTATCATTCTGTGACTTTGTTTAGTAGTTTGGGACTAATTTAGGATTTCTTGACCTAACCAACTGTTTGTTAGTTTGTCTAGTACTTAGAACAGCTGTACCAGCTGACTCCAGGTGAGGCCTCAGCAGGGCAGAGGAGATAGGGAGCAGAACCTCCCTTGACCTACTGAACACACTCTTATTGATGCATCCCAAGATGCCTTTGGCCTTCATGGCCACGAGGGCACGTTGCTGGCTCATGGCTAGTTTATTATCAACCAGCACTCCCAGATCCCTTTCTGCAGAGCTGTTCTCCAGCAGGTCAACCCCCAGCCTGTACTGGCACATGGGACTGCTCCTCCCCAGATCGAGGACTCTGCACTTGCCCTTGTTGGACCTCATGAGGTTCCTCTCTGCCCAACTCTCAAGCCAGTCGAGATCCCATTGAATGGCAGCACAGCCTTCTGGGGAATCAGCCAGTCCTCCCAGTTAGGTGTCATCAGAGAACTTGTTGAGGGTACACTCTGTCCCATCCAGGTCGTTAACAAAGATGTTGAACAAAACTGGCCCCAGAACTCATCTCTGTGGCACTCCACTGGCAACAGGTCTCCAACTTGATTCTGTGCCATTGATCACCACCCTCTGGGCTCTGTCATTCAGCCAGCTCTCGATCATCATCATCACCACCATCATCTTCTTCCTTCTCCTCCTCTAAGTAATTTCCAAGTAGTGTGTGACTTTGGAGTAATCCAGAAGATGTTAACAGCTGGTAACTTCTTAGTCAAATAAACGTGTTTTGTTTTTAAAAAAACACCCACCTGTATTTGCTGATGATTTGTCAGACTACAAAATATGTTTGCTGCAACAAGTGACTAAAAGTAGTTTAATAAATTACAAAGTATTACTATTCATTTTTTAAAACATTTAAACATCATTTAATTAAGATCCCAATAGTTGTAAAATACTGCATTTCTAAATGTGGCCTGTTTCTCACAGCTGTGTATGTACGCTGACATTCAGGAGCTGCCTTCTGCACCAGGCTCCTGCTCTGCTCTCAGCTGCAGCCCTCAGTAAGGACCAAAAAAATTCTATATGCTAAGAAAACAATACTCCAGTATGGAGTGTAAGATAGTGTTTGCAATGCTTGGGAAACCAACAGTCCTATCTTTTCAACTCCTGATGCTTCTGTTTTTTCCCCATGTCCTTCGTGAGGTGGTGAATCCGAGCCAGAGCCAACTGGGCAGGCAGGGGAGAGGGTGTCGGTGTCAGCACTGTTGTGGAGTTCCCCGTGACTGATCTGAAAAAGGGGCAAAATAGAAGACTCGAGCCTTACACGCAGGCCGTTACATAAGCAAGGGAGGTAGCTCCCTCTGCTGACTCCGGCAAGGAAAGTCATGTTTTTTAAAGTGGAATGTAAAAGTGTGTGCTGAGAGGACAGAGTGTTGAAGAAAAAAAATCTGAAGTCGAAGGCTGAGAACAATATAATTATATTAGCAGAAGTCTGTCGTCTGTAAAGCCTGATCTAATCAACGCTTGACAGAGATGACTTGCTGTTTGTCCATCTGGCTTGCCTAAGCAAGAATTGTGAAGCTGGTTGAGTACTTCGAAGATGAGGACATGCGCCTGTGGCACTGGCATGGGCATCTCCTGCCAGCGGCTCTAGCCCTGCCCAAGAGTGACCTGAGACCCTGCAGCCCTGACCTTCCCAGAGGTGTTCCCTGGCAAGCATCACAGTCAGACCTGAGTGTCTGAACCTTTTTTCAAGTAAAAGGTAGCTTTTTTTAACATCTGAGACACGGATATCTCTGGGGAGAAAGGCAGGTCCAACCTCTGTCATGGGCAGAAAAATCATAGAATGGTAGGGCTGGAAGGGACCTTTAGTGATCACCTAGTCCAACCCCCCCTGCTGAAGCAAGTCCAACTATATCATGTCACACAAGAATGTGTCCAGGCAGGGTTTGAAAACCTCCAAAGGAGATTCCCTCACCCTCACAGTAAAATAGTTTTTTCTTATGTTTAAATGCAATTTTTTGTGTTCCAGCTTCATCTCATTACCCTTTGTTCTGTCGCTAGATATAATAAAGAAAAAAAGGGATGCCCCAACCTCCTGACACTCACCATTTAGATATTTGTAAATATTGTATAAGATCCTCCCTCAGTCTCCTCTTCTCCAGACTAAACAGCCCCAGCTCCCGAAGTCTTTCCTCATAAGGATTCCACTGGCCACTCCATTCTGTGTTTAGTAATGACACTCAGGATGAGTTGTTCCGTCACCTTTCCAGGGATGGAGGTGAGGCTGACCAGCCTGTAGCTTCCTGGGTCATCCTTCCTGCCCTTTTTGAAGACGGGCCTTTCTCCAGAACTAGCTTCAAATTATTCTTCATCTTTACATTGCAAAAGTTGCTTTTTTGACACTTAGATCACAAGAGAGCCCAGAAGCCCAGCTATTTGCACAACATTTTCTGCAGGAGGAGGCAGGAACTTTGCCAGGAGCTCTGTGTATGTATTATCACAGTCCCAAGCATCCATTGGAGCAGCTGCTCCTGATCTTGACCTAGGTGGGATTTCAACAGGAGGATACCAGTCTCCAGGCGTGGGGCTGAAGGTAGTGCAGAAGATTGGACCATCGCTGAGGGCAGGGTGGGTTCAATAGTGCCCTCACTCACAGCAAGGTGGATTGTTGAAGGATCTCTGTTGCCAAGTAGAGAAGAACTCAACAGGCTGCTCTGCAATTGATCTACAACAACCTATTTGTCTTTTTACTTGCTTTCCTCTAGCATAGATCACAGATCCTCTTCCATTTTCATTTTTCAGGAAATAATTGTACTACCTGATATCTTAATGAGTAAGCATTGCTATGGGATCAAAGTTAATGAGATCCATCTTGTTTGTTTCCTGACATGAACTTTGAAAATGCATTACTTTCCACACATAAATAGGTATATATCCCTCTCTTCCTCTCTTCGTCCTCATTGAGTGCTCCAGAACGGGTCTGGTCAAATGTTCACTAAAGCCGATAGTACCTCCTGCCTGTGGAAGATGTTCTTGGGCTAAATGATGACATGTCCTATGGTTTCTTACTTGATTTTTCCACAAAAATCACCAGAGAAGGAACTAACATAAAACCCATGAGCACACAGAAAAATCCTCAAACAAAAGCCAAAAAACCCAGAAGCAATCAAAACCCAGAACAGAAGATAATGTGAGGAACCCCATACTAATCTAGGAACTAATTTCTTCTCGGAAAACCCTTAGGTCTATTTCATTATGCCCACCAATCACAGAACTGGATTTTTAGTTGAAATCTGCAAGTATAGTACATTGTATTTTACCTGGAAAGAAAACATAGCATTTTCCATCTGAAAGCTAGAAAGCTCTACAGTGGTCACACAGCAACCTTAAGCACTAGCAGCTCCAGTGGCATTTCTAACGTGCAGTTCCTTGACATAGATTTACTCCGAAGAGAATTTCAGGAATTTGTGTGTATGAGCTTGGGTTTGACAAGCAAGATAAAGGCTTGATGACTTCAGCCTACAGAAAGAACAATATAAGAGGATTTGGACATTTTTTCATGATTTTTCACATCTCCCTAGGGTAGGAACAGAAGGCCAGAGGCAGCACAGACACTGGAAAAACCAAACAACGAAAAAACCAGCAAGAAACACCAAACACAAGACATCCAAGAAAACCCAGCCTGTAATGCTTAATATCTGGACAGCCAAATAAGGTACAGAAGAGACACTCCGATTTCATTTTATTTAAATAACATCTACATTTGTACTGAAAATTTATATTTTAAAATTCATGCTGAAATTTATTCATTCACATAGGAATTAGAAGAACAGAAAGAAACACAATTTCAGAGTTTCCACTTAGGAGGGAGGAAAAAAAAGTGATGTTAGCAGCTTCCAGCTGCTTCCCTAGGAAAAGTTAAATACCATACTTAGCTCTCTTTATGCTCTTTTGTGTTGCTTCGAACCAAAAGTTTTCTCATTTGCTCTCCTGTGCTGGCAGTTGCTCTACCCTCTGCATCTCCCATCCCTTTTGAACAAACCAGAAGCTTCTGACTGTGGCAACTCATGAATTCCAGCTGGCTCTAAAACCCAGCCTCTGAGCTGGTCCACAGACCCTTGGGGAACAGCCAATCTGATCGAATATTTATGTGCTTTACATGAGGGCATCAGGGCCAGTTTGGCTCCTGCAAAACCACCTCCAAACTCAGGGCAGGAAGCGGCTGTAAGGTTTATTATTCCAGCATGCTAAGGAGAGAGCTGCTGCAAGAAAAGTTTTTATACCCCTTGCTTCATAGATGGCACTTCATCAGGCATTTGTTTGTAATCACCCAGGTGTGAGTTTTATTATGTTCCTGTTCTAGGAGTTTGATGGCTTATCATGGGCCACTTCGCATCATGACAGCTTGTGGAAATGCACAAGCTCATGAATCAGAAGCAGCAAGCTGAGGATGTGTTTCCCAGCACCTGAAGCGACAGCATTGGAAACAGCCATGTGGGATGACTTTTGACATGACTCCCCAGGCCTGCAGAGGAAAACATATCAGGCTGTATGGGTTTGGGTTTTTTTTTTGCTAAAATAGGTTTCTTCTCTGCTGTAGTTGGTATTCTGCTTTTTGCCCAATAGGCAATCATTCAAGTAGGTCCATCCAATGAAATGAAATACCAGCCAATAGCAACAAAATTACTAAGTTGGCAGCTCTGCTGCAGTTCCTGATAGGCAGCTGGAGTGTCCAGGCTGGGTGAGATTCGAACCCTGATAGGCATTCAGACGTTCATCTACCAGTAAAATTCGGTTTTCCAGCTGTTTTTCGGAACAGATGCTTTGAGGGTGGGCCACACATCACAGAGCTCAGGCTTGTGTGCTGGTGACATAAAGTGACACTTACAAGCTGTGTCTCTTGAGTGAACTTGGCCTGCTCCTTTAGCCTAACTTTCCTCCTGTTTCCATAACTGTGTCATGCCCAAGTCACCTGGAGCCAGGAACAGGCCAGTCTGACTTCATTGCTGCAGATAACTGAGAAGTACCTTACCAGCAGGCTGGATGACCAATGGGCTCCAAACATCAGCACTAAAACAAAACAATACAATCTTTATGTAATTTCCTTTTCTTACGACAATTATTCCTTTGCTAGGAAAATCTAGCACAGGATTTTCTAGATCTTATTGAAGGGTGTCCTGCCAGTGAAACTTGTTTACTAAGGAAACCAGATGTGCCTCTCCAGCTGCATGCACCAGCTTAGAATTTTGTTGCATGCCACTCAGCTTGAGATGGATAAATGCAATGTATTAGGTGGTTAGGTTTTTGAGTTTTACCCTTGGAAGAGTTTGCCAACCAGTATATACCATTTCCCTACTCATGCTTGGTCATGTCACAGCTCCTTAAAAATCAAGTAAGTAGGCAGGTTAATTGGGCATAGTATTAATAGGCCTATTATGGTGGCAGCTGGGAGGACAGGTGAGTTAATTCTTGGTCTTAGCTGTGCAGGTCTTATATATGCATTTAGTTTACTAGGCACTTTTCTGTTGGGAACAGAACAACCTGTGGAAACATCTGATGACATTTATGGCCTGAGCTAAGGAAAGCCTGAAGGACTTCGACTGAGAGTGAAATGCAGTCCAGTGCAGCATGCCAGCACTTACCTTGGATAATCACTCACAGCTGCGTTTAGGCCTATCTGAAGGAGGTGTTCCAAGCCTGGGCCTGAATTATGCTTCTGTCACTGTATCTGCTAACTCTTTCCCTCATCAATATGATGCTGGGTAGAAAATAAGTTGTTTGATGATTTGTCTAAAATCACAGCACCATTGATCCAAAGGCTATCAGCAATAGAGAAGGCAGCCAAATTCAGTGAGTTCCTTGTCACCTGTCTGGTTTGTTGCTCCATCCATATGAAGGTAGGTGTGTTTAGCAAACTGTTTCCCTAGCTTGGTGAGAACAATACCATTTCTCAGAAGTCTGCCTCCTGCTATGAACAGCAGTGACACTTGTGAGTACTGCTAGCTGACAGCAGTTGCCCGTTTTAAGGCAGAAAGCAGCATGACAAGTGCTTCACGCTGAACTAAAAAAAAAACAAGTGTCCTGATTTCAGAGCTGACTAGCCTGACAAGATTTTGCAGTGCTCTAAGAGGACACTATGGCACAACTCCTGCAATACAACATAAATGTCAAGATTTTAGAATGGATTGTTGTGGTGTTTTTCTGTTTGACTGCTAGAAAGTGATAGAACTTGGCCTACAGCAGGAGAGGGGATTGACCTACTGCTGCTGCAATGAGATACCACCTCCCCTCCTAACTAGTGCTACCTCTTGTGCCACATTTATTAATGAATGGTTAGTATAATTACCTACAGTAGGGCTTTTAGAGGTGTGAGTAATGTATGGCTTTTACTGTGCTACTAATGGCTCCACTTACTAAAATCCATGCACCAGGTGGAGCACACCTTTAGATGACCAATCAATTTACTTTAATTGCTCTAATTGCTGTGATGGGTTAAACACAATCCAAGGGCTGAATGCTGGCACAGCTGTCTGTGGTATTGATATCCACACGCTGCCCTGAGAACCTTCCTGCTACTCTTGTCATTGGACATCCTTCAGCTCTGCCTAATTCCACAGCTTCCCTCAGCAACTGTTTCACAGTTACTCCATTAGTTTCAGCATCTCCAGCCTTCAGCTCCTTCCTACCATCAGAGAGGCACCCAAAGTCCAGCATCAGCTCTTCTCCTAGGAGCTGTTCTCTTCTCTTTATAGCCAGCAGACATTCCTAACCCCCGTGCTCCAGCTCCCTTCAAGGTCTGGAACTGACTCATATTCAGTATAAACATATATATCGTTATAGATGTCAAGAATCATGCCAAAGGGCCACAGAATGAGCTGCAAGTCCATATGCTGGGGATAGATACTTTCTGCCATTCTATTAGATCTCCATTTCCTTCTGCAGCAGCCAAATTCTAACCAAGGCTCTTTAGTTCTGTTTTTAGATGAAAGTGCCTTGACCCAGCTTGGTGCAACTTACGTGCTCCCTCTAGTCTTGAGGGGTCACATCAGGACTCAGATGAAGACCATGATGTAAGACACTTAGGCTCAAAGGACTGACAGGCAAGATATCTCGGGACAATTTAGCTAAACAGGCCTCACAGCTAGGCCCATCCCATGGGGCCAGTGAGTGAACAGACAGCTCTCCCAACCATCAGGGTCCGTCACATTGGTGCCCAGAAGGCTGTGGTGTCGGCAGTGATTGATCTCAATCTTCTCTCTCAGTGACAATAGTTAGGTCTCTCTTCCTGCGCAGCTGAGCCACCATTTAATAAAAACCAAACTAACTCAAAATGCTCCAGACACGTCTGACATTGCTACAGAAATTAACGTACCAAACAGTGATGATTCAAGATGGAGGAAAAAAAGGCATAATCTACTTATTTCTTAGAAAGATGCATCCCCCTTAAAATAACCACAACGAAAAAATGTTTTCTGTGGGGAAGAGCAGGGGTGTATACCCACAGAGCAATAACCCCCTCATCCACAGCCCCATGCAAAGGCAGAGATCTGTACACACAGATTGAGGCAGGAGTGCACAAACACACACACACACACGTGCATTAGAATGGACAAGTATTTTATTTTTTTTCTTGAGAGAAAATTACTATAGCTCTTTATTATATTATATCTGTCTTTGAAACAGGAAAACTTATTAAAACAGAAAAGAAATAACCACTTTAATAACTCCAACTTATTTGTCTAAACTTTGAAAAACATTGTCTACTTAGCATGAAATAACGTGAAAAATCAAGTTTAATAATTTTAGATTTAAATGTCTAACACTACCGGGTTCTTATCACTGATTTGGCTTAACTCACCCTCAGAATAGTCTCCACAATTATTTAAAAAAAAAAAAAAAAAACAACTTCTTCCAGTATATAGGAAAAAAAAAAGTCTCAACACTGATCACTTGTCTACACTGGGTCCCCCAGTGTCATCCCCTTTCTAAAGCACTTAAAGCACGTTCTAGAGCAGCAAGAGTAGTTCTGTTTTGTACATAGTGCATCCTGCTTTGCAGTTCTTGCAGATACGTCCTGCCCTCTTGCTTCTGCTCTCTGAAGAGATAATACAAATCCAGGCCTTGCTGGTCTCTCCTCAGGGAGCGTGGGTGAGAGGTATCCTTTCTGCAGGCACAGGGAGAGATGAGAAAGCTACTTTTTCTAACAATGTTCTCCTTGGGGAAGCAAAAGGAAGGCGAAATTAAGGCAAAAGGCAAAATCCACTGAAAACTCAGTCCAGTGAAGTATGAGAAACCTGAATAATAGCAGAAAAGGCAAAAAGCAAAAGGAATGTTTTGTTTTGTTTTGTTTTGTTTTGTTTTGTTTTGTTTTGTTTTTGTGAGAGGGCTCTAGAACTTGTACTTTATTCAATCAAAACTACAAAGATCCTGAAAGACCTTTTTGGTCTATTGTTAATAGAGACTTTCATGACAAAGGGTACTTTTACTGTGTCAGTTCCACACAGCCCTGGGACATTCTTCCAAGTGATCACTGGGACCACGTTAACTCCTCGGGTTTCTACCTGCAGTTGTCTGCAGGTCCCCATGGAGTTACAGGTTAACTGTTTTCCTCCTCTCTCCCTGCCGTGCTCAGGAGTTCTTAAGTTCTTAGAGGAACTTAAGTTTTTGTTAAGTACCCAACTCCTCTCAAATCTGATGGAAATAATCAATTTCATTGCTGTGTGTCAGTAAAATACCCAAACTTGGGCAGACAACAGGACTCCATCTTCATAAAACCTAGGAGAGGTTACTTTCAGATGTGTTTCGTGTTACGTTTGTCACTGCAGTGACAGTCTATATCAAAACAACGTAGTTAATTTAAAATCTCTTATTGCAGAAACAATGAAAGCTATCAAGTCTTTAACCACTGAAGGCAGTTTTGGTATCAAAGGAACCTTTCACACTCCCAAGTAAAGCTGACTGCAGACTCAGTCAGCTGAGGTGATCCCTCCCTCGGTGTCTTGAAGCTTAACACTAACAGCATCTCTTAAGATAACTAACACACTAAAATAAAATTGGTTTTAGGCAAGAAAAACAAGCCCTGACTGAAAGACTAGAAAGGTGATTGAAATAAGCTTAAATGACAAACCTAAAGAAAAACCCCTTCCTATCATGAATCCCAAAACCACGTGAAATGCTGGAATGATTAAGAACACATATATGATCAGGTAGAATCAGGTAGAAAGTTCTCAGTAGGTAAAACAAGTGCCTCTGCAAACAAACCACATTTAAACTCAGTCCTCATTATACATCCTGAGGAATCACACAAATCAGGACCTGCAATTAACAACCAAAACACAATTCTGTCCAGATGTGGCCCCAAGCAAGTGACTGATGAAGCAGGAACCCTCGAGGGCGAGACTGGAGAGGACACTGCCTACCTCTCCTCTATGGGAAAAGATGTGACATTATTCTGATTGGGACAACAAATAGCAGGCACAGCAAAAGGTGGAATGGCCCACGGCATGAAACATCCAGGCCATGGCCAAGGATCTCTGCAGCAGAAGCAGGAGACACTCAGCCAAAGGTCAGATCCTGCTGTTTGGAGGAAGTTTATCTCACCTCCTAGGAAACTCTGTGTTCTTCCCAGTGGAATAAGCAACTGAATCAAGTACATTTTGCATTTCTTGGTGCCTGGTTCAGGTCCTCAGTTGTAATGGGCTTCTCCTGTTACAGGAATTTTGGTCAGATCGAGGACAAATCCTGTAGTGTTTAAGTTTGCCTTTCCCTCCTTTGCCTCATACAGTGCACTGCACTAGAAAAAGAAACACAACAGCTTATGAAAAACAGTTGTAGAAAAAAAGAAAACACTCCAACAGACAACTTTTCCCTTCACAAAATTAATGTGTTCATAAAAAGGTTATTAAAAATAACTCAAAATAAGTGGGAACAAATTTTGCTTCATCTTCAGACTGAGCTACAGTGAACAGACTCTAAACAGTATATAAGTAGCATAAACAAAATGAAGAATAAATTATTTTATGCATAAAATACCATGTTTTTCAATGTCTGTGATGACTTCAATCTTTATGCACAAAATTCATACATTTGCACCTCCATGTTAATCTCTAAAATACAGTACTGCAGTACTGACCAGCAGCCAGAAGACCACCAGATGGCAACTGGCTACAGTGAAATTCCAGAGCACTGTGGCTGCTACAGCTTCAGCAGCGCAACAGCTCAGGCACTTGGGAGGAGGTACAAGAGACCCTTTTGTACGTAGCTGACGTTGCACTTCCAGGCAGTTGTCATCCGCTTGTACCTTCTTCCAAAGATGCAGTATTTCTCATCTTCTTTAAAAGACGCAGCTAAGCTCAGCAGTAGCTGTGGCAATGAATTCCATGAGCTAGTTATACCCTGCTAAAGTGCCAGTAGGCCAGAAATGAATCATGTGCGTATTTCAGTCCCCACAGAATTAACCTGATTTGCAAAGACCACTGAAGGAGGTAGGAACACTTCAGTCAATCCCCTTGAAAGCAAAGGACAGTGCTGCTTGCATAATTCTAAAGATGCAGAAAAGCCGCCTCCTCAGTAGCTACATTGAATCTGCACAGACAAAAGCCCTTGTCCCAGCCAGGATGTGATCAGTAACATTTGCAAGCCTTATTTTAAACAAAGCAGAACATACTACAGTCTGAGATAGAAAACGCTTGCTGTTTCCTCTGTAGTGTCTGCCACCCACCTATTTTAAATGTTGCAGTTACTGGATACTCTGCGTAACTTGCTTCTGATACTGTCTCAGAAGCTATAACACACCTAACTTACTGGAAGAGAAGGCGGCAACTGGGTTCAGTGCTTACTTGGGAAGGAAAAATCTTTTGCATTAACACAAGTGTGCAAAATTCATCAGAAGGCACAGAATACATAGGCGTGTTCCACTTTATCCCTGTTTATTTCACTGCATCTCTCCTGTGATCCCTCTGTTATGTATTGCTTTGAACTTTTTATTTATGTCCTCTTATCAAGATATATTTCGCATAGAAGGTTTCGTGTACTGCAGTGGATACTTCCAGGACGCCCATAAAGGTGTTAACCAAGCTGGACTGAATATTGGAAAAAGAAAAAAGATTTGTATCAGTCCAGTGTGGAAAGCAAACCACACACTTTCTGTACACTGTTTGGATGAAACAGAGACCTTCACTTAGTCTCTCCTGTTCCCATCTTTATACTACTTGTCTTTACTGTATCTTTCTCCAATTACTGAAATGAAAATTCTTTTTCCCTGAAATGAGGGAAGTTTAAGGTGAAGGAGAAAGATCCTTCTTCAGAGAGGACAAGAGGATACCAAATTACAGGACAGATTGGTGTACTTCACAGGGTACTTCAGGACAATGCTGACTACAGCTGCTTTTTTATGCAACACAGAGATACTGAGCAGATCTGCTGTCAGTCACAGTATGAATTCAAAGAAAAGACTTCAACACTGCAGAGCTATTTCTGGATTCCTGCTCATGTAATTGGGATCAGAAACTGTCTCATTGTCAGCCAATTATCAGTCACAATGAAGCACAAACTGCCTCATCAGCTGAAAGCTGAAGGATGTGTCTGTTTTCCTGGAAACACAAGGCTCACTGGCATTTGGGAAAGGTGGCCAAGCCTTGGGTAGCCTGGTGAGGGATGCAGGACCTTAAAGGCTTAAAGTCTTGTGTGATTCCAGTCTGTCTTAATAATCTGCTGTGCTTAGGAAACAGAGCACATTCCAAGAAACAAAAGAAAAAGACAACAAAGTTGCAGCTAACAATAGAGCTTTGTTTCAAAACTAATGGGAAAGTCAGCCCTAGAACCTGAATGTCAGTAAAGCTTTAGCAGCAGGAGCTGAGTCTGTCATCGTTCAGGGCTGATGAGGTTCTTATTCCTAATGAAGAAGCTAGAACTAATATGAAGTTGCTGATTCTTTTGCTCAACAGTCCATGTCAGCCAGAAGAGCAGCATATTCAGGTTTAAGAACACTGACAGTGGTGGGAAACATTTGTCCAAGTAGCCATGATTCGCAGCTTTCCTGCTTTCACAGATTATCAAATAGGCTCAGTCCAGGAGGGCTGTCATGTTCTTGAACTCTGCGGTACAAAGGAAATTGGACTTTTCTTCAGTGAGTGGCTTTTTAGTGACACATCCTGGTTGTCATCTCTTTCTGTAAAACAAGAATGGAAAATCAAAAAGCGAATGGCATTTGTTGTGAAGTGTATGTATACCTCTTCCCAGTTAACATTTCTGCATCTCTGTAAATTCATGTGGTTTATATGTCTCCATGGCTCTGCTCCTCTCCATCACTTTTAAGGACAAGGTATGAAACTGGTAATTAGCCTGCAGCATTATGCCATTTTTGACGGCTTTAATACTCTGCTAATTCCCTAGCCATGTCAGGTAAATGGTGCTGCATCCCATAAAAGAGAAATAAATCACTTGCAAAAGCAAGAAACCCTTTAATTTAATATAAGAAGGAGGGTTGCAATCATCACTGAACCTGCAACCAGCAGCAAAAGTGCAGACATGTTCTTTTGTGTAATTATTTCTGCCTACACAGGGACAGAAGGGGCACATGAACATAAATCTTCCTTAAGACCTGGCCAGAGCTGTGGCATTAGTCTCTAGGATGAGGTCTTGGAGTATTCACAGACTCCACTAGGAATTGGGGTTTGACATCCATATAGAACCGTAGAATCATCAAGGCTGGAAAAGACCTTTAAGCTCATCAAGTCCAATCACTCACCTCACACTGCCAGGCCCATCACTAAACTAAACCACATCCCTCCGCACCTCATCTATGCATCTTTTAAATATCTCCAGGAATGAAGACTCCACCACCTCCCTAGGCAGCCCGTTTCAACATTTAATAACTCTCTCTGTGAGAAAGTTCTTCCTAATGTCCAATTTAAACCTCCTCTGGCACAACTTGAATTAATTTCCTTATATCCTATCATTCATTACTGGAGAGAAGAGATTGACCCTCACCTTACTCCCTGAAGGGGAGTTGTAGTGAGGTCCCACCTCAAATGTCTGCTGTTTGCTGCAAGGCTTGTAAGGCTGCTGCATCACAGGGTCACCATGACTGGGTAGGTTCTCGCTTGAACTCATTTTCCATAGTGTCTCCAGAAGTGTACAGCATTTCCTTTGGAAAATCTACTTAAGGTTTACCAAGTTATCAGAATTTTCTGAAAATCTTAGCTTGCTTGAATAATTTCTTATAAGACCATTAACATCTAATGTAATCAATGGACTTACCAACAGAGTTGTATCTTACTCTGTGCTTAACAGATTGTTTCTCCACCTACATAGACTTGCAAGATTTTTTTTTCCCTTCCAGAGCTTTAACTAGTTTTCATTTGTTGTAGATTCATAGACTCGTTACTTTGCCACCAAGAATGTAACAGAATGGAATATTGTAATTTGCTGCCATTATTAAGACAATGATAATTAGTACAGTAATTTATACAGTAATTTGTGAGCTCTGTGGTGACCTACACAGTAATCTGAACTAGTAGTTGCCTCTCCTCTAATTTGTTAAAAGTGACAAAGGTGAATGTTAATGGAAAAAAAATCTGTCCCTTTTTCTCCTTAAATGTTGGAGGGGGGATGTTTGATGGTTTTTGGTTTTTTTAAACAGCTGCAATTAGCTGCTTATTCTTTCAGAAGGACAAAAGTGAAATGCAGAACTCAATTCAGCACACTGTTGGACCGTTTCCTGCTGTTTTATATATACGCACATACAAAATACCTCTCCTCTTTCTTTGAGAGGTCAGAAAAAGCAGCTATGCTAGGTAATACTAAAGCTTGGCATGTAATTTATTACTACACCCACACCATGATAATTTGCTCTGAATAAGACAGGCATCTAGAAGCTGGTAAAACCCAGCAGCACTCAGTCTGACCTGGCTAAGGAAGCCCTTCTTGAAGATTAGTTAGGTGCTAATGTCTCTCAGGCAGCATTAATCTTTGCAGACCCCTCAATTTACACATACTTCCTGTCTGCACTACCTATAACCACAGCTGACAGGTCTGCCAGGTAGATCACCACTTTTTTTTCTGCCACTGCTGTTGGGCAGCTACCTGCTGTTAGACAGGGTCATCTCACCCTGTTAGAAAGGTGTATGGTATCAGAGTCACTGTAAACTTCAGCTCGCTCCCTCAGGAGCAGTGGGAGGCAAATTGCCTCCCAATAGAATAATAAAACATTGTGTAAGCAACACATTCAACATGCAAAATACCCCCAAATTCTTAAAGAAGAAAAAAAAAAAGCATCAGAGGCAGAAGGTTAGACAAATGGAAGAGCAGGAGCCTAGATAATCTATGCGTGAGAGGTATACTAGGGGGCTTTACACCTGTTCGTCATGTAAGTTTCAGCTATGTGCAGCTGTGAGTGCAATCCTAAAAACAATTTCCATAAATATGTGATAGTTAAGACTCTGGTTAAGACTCTTGATGATCAGGAAAAAGTCTTTTGTACCCCTAAATGACAATAAAGCAACAAATTACCACAACCTGGGCACCAGTGAAACTGGTTTCAAGATGATGAGTGTAAGAGCAGAGGGGTGGACTATGGATGGCAGGAAACTAAAGTTCACCAGGAGGACAACTGAGAAGTGACCACCAAGGATCTTAGATTTACAGAACACCATAATCTCCAATGCACAGACCCCTTTTCTGTACTGACCGGTATTGTTATCCATAAATGAAGGGCAGAGAAGTCCAGACATACGGTCACATTGCATTATCTCATGCATGTGCCTCAGCTTTTACTGATTTCAGCCAATGACAATGAAACAGGTGTGCTTTAAAAAAAACAAAAACACCAAACCACGCCAAACCAAAGCAAAAACACCCATGATCCTTGTAACAGTGAACTGGCACACGCCTTGTGAGAATGACCTACTTCTACTTGTTGGGTTTTCTTCTTAGAGGAATTTACAACAAGAAAGAAAAACAAATGGGAAACGGTTTCTCAATGTGACCAATATAATTATAAATCTGGCAAAGAAAAAGTTTTCTCCACTGAAAATGTGAATGCCAGAGGAGTGACACCCAGGTTGGCCCAGGCATAGCACAGCACAGCACGAGGTGTGTGTGGTGTGGTGTCCCTCTCAGAGCAAACCACCACCATCTCCACCTGCCTTTAGAAACTGATCAGCTGCTCCTGACACAGCCCACTGGAAAACCTATCACTCACTCCAATGGGCACCAGGGAACCTGGCACACAGCCCCACTCCACTTAACTACTTAAGCAGGGAAGTCAGTGCCTCTCAAACCTCACCAGAGACCTGGCTCCTTTTTCTGGTGGTGCACAGCCATGAGGTGAGTGCCATCTTCATCACAAACCCAAAGCTGAGTCTTCTTCAGTGTTTCCTGAGGCTTTATTCTTCATTTTAATTTGGGAAAAGTGTTGAGGTACGTTCTTCACTAATAAATATCAATTTAAAGCACCTAAGGTACTTCCTGACCACAGAAAATGACAACTAGCTGTTGACTGACTCTTCTAAAAAGGCAGGAAGACTGGGAACAGTGGCTCTTTGGCTTTGTCCCTTGACTACTATGATACCCAGTCCCAGTTGTATATTAAATAAATCAGGCCAGACAGACACGTTAAAGAATCAGACATGGGGACAGGCACACACAAATATTATAAAATGTATTTAAAGCTGTCAAAGTCTTTCTGTGCCACTCAAAACATCATTAACAGAGACTCTCCATAACAGAGCTTTCGATACCAGATGTGCATCCTCTTGAAAACTAATCAGAAGAAATTCCACAACATTATTCTGTATTGCTGCCTTCAGATTTGTTCCTGCTCTCACTTCTGGATTACACAATTAACTAAAAAAATGAAGATGGAAATAACATGCTGTTTTTCGAAGCCAAAATACAAACCAGCAAATAAAATCTGGACTGTATCTGTGTGCCCAATATGCCCACAGTCCAGCTACTGTGCAGAATTCAGCACAGTCTTAACTTTGAAGTAACTCAAAGAGAAATATTCGCTGTTTGTCAAGTCCATAAAGCACTTCCTCACTCACTGGAGTTAACACAAACAAGCCACTTTGTAAGCACCAGAAATATGTCTGTTTTGTTAGTATTTGTGATTTTACAGAAGGATGTATTCTCAATATTTTTCAAGGAGTAATAACATGATTTCCCAGAAGGTTAGAGTATGACATAGTCTTAAAAGATAATAAATCTTTGCTTGTGATGGATGTCTGGTCCTCTCTGCTGCCTCCCCATTGCTCTAACATGCATGCTAGATTCATTCGACACATAAATCTATATCTAATCATTTTAATTTCCACTCCTTAGCTCACCTTTAAACAAAACAGGAAAACAATGGAAAAAATCTGACATCTTACAGCATGAGTAGCTGAAGAAATCTCTTTTTTAATGGAACAAACCTACCTATGGGGACACGCTGACTAAATCTGAATGTCTTACAAGAATGAGTTCCCGAACAAAGAATCATGTTCTCCTGAGTAAACACTGTTTCTATCTTTTTGTGAATCAAATATAGAGTTGTCAAAACATAAGGCACAAAAATCCCCAGGCATCACCTTTGTTCTACGAGTACTTAATGAAAACAAGGGGTCTGCACTCTCTCTTGTACAAAAGTTTGACAGGACAACAGTGCAGAAATAGTATTCCACAAGAACATCAGAAAGGTCAATAAGTGCAACAATTACCTTCACTAAAACCAGGGTTGCTTTAAAGACTTGAATCCTAACTGAGTGTGTATCCCATTCTCACTTCCAGTTCCCAAAGTGCAGCCAATGCCATTCCACTACTGCCAGCTGGCAAGATCAAGGACGGTGTCAGAACAGATTGTTTCAGCCCTCTGACCACGTTTTAAACATGGAGACAGTTTAGGATGTGGAAGTGTTTCCGCTGAGAAGCGGTTAGAGGAAGGGATACCCTGCCCAGAGGCACCCAGAGGTTGGAGGACTTGACCAAAGAGCCAACAGAAAGGAGATGCCAGCAGCAGACACCATGCCCAATTCACTTGTCCCAGCTTACTGATTCAAGAGAATACAGCCTTCCACATGTACCCTGTCCTGCCTTCCACATGTACCCTGTCAGGTCTGCACATCTTCAATCACTGCAACCCATAGCAAACCTTTGCCTAGCCTTACTCACATTCTTACAGTTACAGAACTCACTCTCTGTGTAAAATCCTGTGAATAAACTTATGATGTCAGCAGTAAGGCCATACACAATACCCTTCTGACCTGTGTTTCGTGATTAGAAGGCTTAGCTGGGGCAGCTACAAGCATCGCTGGGACATACCTTTTTCCTCCCTACTCTCACAGGCAGAAATGCATGCCGCATGCAAGGGAAATCCCATATATACAGAAAGGCTCAGTGTTGCATCCATGGAGCCACTTCACAGCCTTTTTGTTGTTCAAATCAGAACCACACAATAAGCAGATGGAGAAGCAAAAAGTTCCAACCACATGCAACTGTGACTTCTGTTGTTTTCTTCACAAAGACTTCAACAACTGAAAACAGCAATCATGTGGACAAGCTCTTTGTATCCTGGTCACAAAAGAAGTTGTTTACTATGCAATACTACAGATCATACAGTCTAATATCCTGTGCTGCACAACAACATTTAGGCAGCTAAATGACCAGGACATGAAGGCTGAAGTCAGTTTTGTAACGGTTCAGTCATTCCAAAAACTCCTTTTTTTTTCCTGGCATTTTTAGATAGAGCCATGCCTTGAATCTGCACTTTTCTTTAAAGTTACTAAAAAAAACCTTGCCCTCCTTATTCAGCTTACCCAACAGGCATATTGATCATTTGGTATTTCCTTTGTTAGGCCTCAGGACCCTTCCACTTGAATTGAGCCTCAATCATCATGATGCACAGGACTCATTTAATCTCTCCTACTATCTGCTTGGCTTCAGGGTATTTATTTTCAAGCCAAGGATGGCCCGATAATAATCTTACTTGATTACTCCTGAATTTATAGAGTCATGTTTGCAGGACACAGATAATACTCCTGTCTGTAAGTGTAATCCCTTATCACTGACAACAAAATTATTTTATCAACTGACTGCAAGTGGAAGCAGAATCAGGAAAATACACTAATAAATGCACCTGTCAGTCAGTAGGGTCAGATATAGGTAGATATACAGAACAAGCATTTGGATCACCTGCTTACTTACAGGCATCATATTCCAAGGAGGTACTGTCACTTTCTACATGTTTTTGTCTTCTGTAAATAAATAAATGTCCTCCTGTGGTTGTTTTCGCATATCTTGCTCTATTAAATACACTTCAAATATGCTCCTTTTGGCACTGAGGTAATGCAGAGTGAATAAGTAAACAGGAACTTTGTATAAAATTTTCTAGTATAAAATATTGCAGAAAATTTATCTGGAGACATATTAGTTCTCTACTATGAATTACAGTTTTGTTGCATACAGTAGGTATTTTACACACTAACATATATTTAAATGGGACAATAAATACATTTTTCTTCTGTCTTTCTGTGTTTACAAAACTGACACGTTCATGTAGAACTAGACTCTTTTCCTTTTGGCAACTAGAAAAACTGGACTTGTCATTTCCCAGTTTTCCACTTCACACGGGTGTAGAAAGAATAGCCCAATCCAACACTCAAGAGAACTAACACAGTCACTCAACAAGTACTATTCAAATTACAAAAGTATATCTTTTTAGTTAGGTATATCTTTCCTGGAACTTCTTCTAAATAACGTCTTCACAATTCCCTCTGATGCCAATCAGGCTACTGGATTAAGTTGTTACATGTTACAGAAAGGAAATCACTCTTTTTTTAAAATCAGTAATCCAAAATTTCACGTTGTTTTTTGAGTTCTGGGGAATCTCAAATTTTTGACGCTGTTTTTTTTTAAGTACTCTTTTACTTGTGAAGATTAATAAACCCTCAAGCACTGGATTGCCTCCTCATTTCAGTCTAGTAAGGACAGCTTATCGACATTATTCAGAGAAGGACAGGATACATTTAAACTTGGAAGATGACATTTTGCCCAAAAGGCTGAATCGCAGTAATTCTCTCCTGTTGTGGTTTAGCACCATTCAAGGACAAAAGACCACGACTAGACTTAAGTACCACAGACTTCCAAACTCCAACAGGGAGGGCTTAATTGCCGCTCATGGACAAAACAGACAAGGCTACTCAGGCTTGGGAGACATAACAATTAGAAATATCCAACGGAAAAATAATACGGAGCAGGGTGAATAACGGAAGTGCAACCAGCTCTTTAAGATCACCCTTTCCCCACCTGTTCTCTCTCCCCAGGCTCAGTGTCATTACCTTCTGTCCCTATAAGCAGCGCCGGAGGCAGGGAATGAGAGGTGCAGTCAGACCTTTCCTGATGTCTCTTGCCACTTACGGCACTCCTGAGGAGAACTGATCTTCACCAGTTGTCATGGTTTAGGCCCATCAGGGAACAAAAGACCACAATTAGCCTCAAGTACCAAAGACTTGAGGATTGCTAAAGGGCAGGGAGAGCTTAGTTGCCGCTTAAGGTGCAGGATAAAACAGACCAGGCTACTCGGCTTGGGGAAGAAAACAGAAAATAATTTAACACCAACTAAANCTGTGGGGTCCGCATTGTCTCCTCCATCTTGTACCACCCTTACACCTCCTGCCAAGCACTTCAAACTCCCATCCCTAAATAGTGATCCAGAGGTGCCAGACTGGCCCAGCCGGGCTGGGGGGTGGGTCTGAACCCAGGAGCCGGGGGAGAGTCCAAAAACTTTTTACCGGGTCTTCACTGCAACCCACTCCCCCTGTTACCAAGCAAAAGCTGCTCCTTGCTAAACCATGACACCAGTCTTCCCTTGCTCCAGCTCAGGGTTTCCCAAACACCAGGCAGCCCTGCACGGGCTGCTGCAATCCCCCGTTCATCATCTCTAGGTTGGGCTCTAAACTTCTCAATCCTTCTGACTCGGAGTCTCCAGCTCCAGAGAGGGGTCTGTCACGGGTTGTCTGTTTCCATCTCTGGCTGCAAGGACATCTCTGGTCCCGCATTGCTCCTTCTGTCTTTTCCTGGCTGCAGAGTCTGGTCCTGGTCACCTCCATCTTGCCCTTCCCTCCCACCTCCCTCTCAAGCACTTAAAATTCCTGTCCTTAAATAGTGATGGCAGAGGCATCAGAATGGCCCAGCTGGGCTGGGGTGGGTCAGAAACTCAGAGATGGGGGAAAGAACTCTTTACTGGGTCTGCACTGCAGCCCCCTCCCTCTGTTACCAAGCAAAAGCAGCTCCTCACAAAACCATAACATCTCCATAGTAATAAAACCAGTTGAGACACAGAGAGGATAAAAGCATTTCTAAAAGCATTACAGGAACCATGGTGGAGGAGTTCCTTTTGCTATTCTGTAAAACACCAGCATGCATGGGCCTATACAAATTAGAGTCAGAAAAGCCTATTTGATTAAGGGTTTTCCTGTTTTCTGATTCTACCTACAGCCTGTTCTCCACAGTTTTCCCTTGGTGGGGCACAAACTGTGATTCCTGATTCACATCAGCTGCAAGTTACTGGAACAGGCAGAGTGAAGTGTCACATTGCAGTTACTAAGGAGCAATCTGAGCTCTCATTCAGCTTAGAACTTAAAACACAGCGCCAAGTCCATTTGCAATAAGCTCATATGTGAGCACAGCAAAAGAAAGTTACATATCCATTATAAAGTACAAAGTTTTAAAATCCTTTTCTACTCTGTTTTTTCTCCTTGTTACTGCAACCAAGCCAGTTATCCCCATACCTACTGAAGCATGCTGAGGGATACGATTTGATTTAGTTTAGTGATGGGTCTGGCAGTGTGAGGTTACTGGTTGAGCTCGAGGATCTTAAAGGTCTTTTCCAACTGTAACAATTCTATGAGTCTGTGATAAGCTGCACAGAGCAACAATCTATTGACTAGGCAGGATTCACATGAATTCATCAGAAGCTCAAAATGAATGGCATAATTATGGAAAAGATTTATCGTGTTTCAAATTTTTTTATTATGGTAATCTCACTGGAGTTCATGGCAAAAACAAAACTCAAAATTAAGAAGAAAGACAAAAGAAGTGCAAAAGTATCGGATGGATGTTGTCTTGCAATTAGTTTCTGCTCTTCTAATGTTTTGCAAAACTGAAAACACTTGGAGGAATCAGCTTCCTCAAAAGTTTTCTGGTTTTGCTTTACTCTGTACTGCTAACTGTAACTTTTTAATGTTGTATTAATTTAAGTACGAATGCAGTGCTGTTTATCACAAACTGAAATGTGGATTAACTTGGAGAAACCTTTTTTATTCAGCAGGCTAGAATTTACATCCATCAGCTAAACTTTAACACAGCACATAAGTGGTGTACTCCTCACTAGCAACAGAACCTGCACTGCCATACCCACAAAAGAGAGACAACAGTGTCAAAACACAAAATGGCAGAGATGTTAGTACAAGGCACCAAAAAGAATCACTCCTGGTGAGCCAATCACACACTGAAAATTGTCTATAGGAACATCCTTCTGTCCTCCTCAGCAGCGTGTGCTGGGTTCAGCACAAGCAAAGCAGCTGATGTGATAAAAATAGTCATTAAATACATGCATGCCAGGAATTATTTACTCAGAAACTCTGGCACCACAGTGCATCTCATGACTCTGCTTTCTTTGAGTAATAAAGTAGAGAATCCTATTTTTCAGCAATGTTAAGTAGAGAATCATATTTTTTAGCAATGTTAAGTTCTAGAGTTGCCCTTTCCCCCTACTTTCTTGTAGGAAATGGAAAAGATGGCATTTATTTAGCTATCACTGTTTTTTTCAGTTAGTGATCTGTTTGTCAGTTTGTTGAGAAATTCTTATCATTGGTACGGTGTAAAAGAAATCCTGTTGGATATTATCGCAATATCCCATCAAAAAGAAAAACTGGACTGAGGGCAGGAAATGTTTGGTTTCTTCTTCCCCCCCCCCACTTTTTTTTTTCTAAGAAGGAAAAAAAAAAATACTACTGTCTAGTTCAGGCCAGTGACAAGACTTGCCTGAATAAAGCAAATGACTAGGGGCGAAAAAAAGAAGAAAGAAAAGTACACCTACTTTGCAGCTGTCTCAATGAATATTTACATATTTTTTGATATTATCCAAACCGGTGCCAAGTCACTGTTTCACTCTGTGATGAGTAACAGAATTAAAAGCAACCGTAAGCAACAACCTTGTAGGATTGTGAATTGTGCTTGTGGAACACACAAGTATCTGAATTTTGAACAGTTTTAGAATAGCTATATGCCTTTATTTCATGTCTAACGAGAGTCACTGTACACTCACACACACACACACACACACACACACACAGAGTTACAAGATCTCTGACAGCAATCTGCACGTGCACACGTACTAGGTATTACTTCTGCAACTACTACCACATGCCACTGTTGGGCACAGTTTTCTACCAAGGCACACTGCAAATATTTAGCGAGTCGATTTTGCATTAAGCCAGTTTGGCTGAGAGTCAGTTCCATCTAGTAGGGTGCATGGTGTGCAGTTTTGTAGGAGGATAGACAAAAGCATGCTAGAGAAAGGATGGGAAAGCTGAGTGCCAGCTTCTCCAGAAGGTTGGGCTTGCCTCTTCTTATCAGAGTAGAAAGAGATTGTCAGATCTCCCTCTGAATGCCCCAAAGTCAAGGCTAGAGGAGCAAGTAAGGAGCAGCTTTCAATGCAGAAACTTCACTGACAGATTTTTCAGTCAGAATCTATAAATGAAACATGAACTAAAAAATAAACATAAAAAATTATCTAAGCAGACATAACAATAACTTGGAAACAATATCCAGTGAAAGATATATCTTCAACGTATATGCCTGAAAAAATTGTCTGCAGAAGTCTGATTTAACCATGCTGTTTAACTTGGCCATGCTCCGTCTGCATGTATTCTCACCAAAATGCTGATACTTTGCCATGTTTTGTTAAGCCTGCTTCTGAGACTCTTCCAGTGCAAGTGGTGGGTAAGGCTGGTGCCAGATGGGTTATGCTGACAGTATTTCTACTACATCTATGGCATTTCTAGCAGAGTGTTGACTGATGAGTAAAAATCTTTTGTTGTATAGACAAAGATGCAGTAAAGCTGCTAATTATTTTGTGAAAAGATGAGGTGCTTTGGGACAGTGGGCTTGGCAGTATTAGGGGTTGGACTCAATGATCTTAAAAGTCTCTTAAAACCAAAATGATTC
Source organism: Urocolius indicus (assembly GCA_013401255.1). Lineage (NCBI taxonomy): Eukaryota > Metazoa > Chordata > Aves > Coliiformes > Coliidae > Urocolius > Urocolius indicus. The sequence goes on from WBNH01003814.1 coordinate 94,939, forward strand.
TNTATGAGTCTGTGATAAGCTGCACAGAGCAACAATCTATTGACTAGGCAGGATTCACATGAATTCATCAGAAGCTCAAAATGAATGGCATAATTATGGAAAAGATTTATCGTGTTTCAAATTTTTTTATTATGGTAATCTCACTGGAGTTCATGGCAAAAACAAAACTCAAAATTAAGAAGAAAGACAAAAGAAGTGCAAAAGTATCGGATGGATGTTGTCTTGCAATTAGTTTCTGCTCTTCTAATGTTTTGCAAAACTGAAAACACTTGGAGGAATCAGCTTCCTCAAAAGTTTTCTGGTTTTGCTTTACTCTGTACTGCTAACTGTAACTTTTTAATGTTGTATTAATTTAAGTACGAATGCAGTGCTGTTTATCACAAACTGAAATGTGGATTAACTTGGAGAAACCTTTTTTATTCAGCAGGCTAGAATTTACATCCATCAGCTAAACTTTAACACAGCACATAAGTGGTGTACTCCTCACTAGCAACAGAACCTGCACTGCCATACCCACAAAAGAGAGACAACAGTGTCAAAACACAAAATGGCAGAGATGTTAGTACAAGGCACCAAAAAGAATCACTCCTGGTGAGCCAATCACACACTGAAAATTGTCTATAGGAACATCCTTCTGTCCTCCTCAGCAGCGTGTGCTGGGTTCAGCACAAGCAAAGCAGCTGATGTGATAAAAATAGTCATTAAATACATGCATGCCAGGAATTATTTACTCAGAAACTCTGGCACCACAGTGCATCTCATGACTCTGCTTTCTTTGAGTAATAAAGTAGAGAATCCTATTTTTCAGCAATGTTAAGTAGAGAATCATATTTTTTAGCAATGTTAAGTTCTAGAGTTGCCCTTTCCCCCTACTTTCTTGTAGGAAATGGAAAAGATGGCATTTATTTAGCTATCACTGTTTTTTTCAGTTAGTGATCTGTTTGTCAGTTTGTTGAGAAATTCTTATCATTGGTACGGTGTAAAAGAAATCCTGTTGGATATTATCGCAATATCCCATCAAAAAGAAAAACTGGACTGAGGGCAGGAAATGTTTGGTTTCTTCTTCCCCCCCCCCACTTTTTTTTTTCTAAGAAGGAAAAAAAAAAATACTACTGTCTAGTTCAGGCCAGTGACAAGACTTGCCTGAATAAAGCAAATGACTAGGGGCGAAAAAAAGAAGAAAGAAAAGTACACCTACTTTGCAGCTGTCTCAATGAATATTTACATATTTTTTGATATTATCCAAACCGGTGCCAAGTCACTGTTTCACTCTGTGATGAGTAACAGAATTAAAAGCAACCGTAAGCAACAACCTTGTAGGATTGTGAATTGTGCTTGTGGAACACACAAGTATCTGAATTTTGAACAGTTTTAGAATAGCTATATGCCTTCATTTCATGCCTAAAGAGAGTCACTGTACACTCACACACACACACACACACACACACACACAGAGTTACAAGATCTCTGACAGCAATCTGCACGTGCACACGTACTAGGTATTACTTCTGCAACTACTACCACATGCCACTGTTGGGCACAGTTTTCTACCAAGGCACACTGCAAATATTTAGCGAGTCGATTTTGCATTAAGCCAGTTTGGCTGAGAGTCAGTTCCATCTAGTAGGGTGCATGGTGTGCAGTTTTGTAGGAGGATAGACAAAAGCATGCTAGAGAAAGGATGGGAAAGCTGAGTGCCAGCTTCTCCAGAAGGTTGGGCTTGCCTCTTCTTATCAGAGTAGAAAGAGATTGTCAGATCTCCCTCTGAATGCCCCAAAGTCAAGGCTAGAGGAGCAAGTAAGGAGCAGCTTTCAATGCAGAAACTTCACTGACAGATTTTTCAGTCAGAATCTATAAATGAAACATGAACTAAAAAATAAACATAAAAAATTATCTAAGCAGACATAACAATAACTTGGAAACAATATCCAGTGAAAGATATATCTTCAACGTATATGCCTGAAAAAATTGTCTGCAGAAGTCTGATTTAACCATGCTGTTTAACTTGGCCATGCTCCGTCTGCATGTATTCTCACCAAAATGCTGATACTTTGCCATGTTTTGTTAAGCCTGCTTCTGAGACTCTTCCAGTGCAAGTGGTGGGTAAGGCTGGTGCCAGATGGGTTATGCTGACAGTATTTCTACTACATCTATGGCATTTCTAGCAGAGTGTTGACTGATGAGTAAAAATCTTTTGTTGTATAGACAAAGATGCAGTAAAGCTGCTAATTATTTTGTGAAAAGATGAGGTGCTTTGGGACAGTGGGCTTGGCAGTATTAGGGGTTGGACTCAATGATCTTAAAAGTCTCTTAAAACCAAAATGATTCTATGAGTCTAAGATATACTGCCTGTATTAACTGGATGTTAACAGCAGCTACTTGGGCCTTGCGCACAGCAAAGACAGAGCTGGAGGACTGGTATTTATGCCTGGCTGCAGCCCTGGCAAAGCAAAAAGCATAGAATAAAAACTCTTGGTATTTACCTCAGCATAATCTGCCTACAGTATTTTCAATTATCTCATCCTGAAATAGGGTGCTTGCAGAAACCCACGTGGAAATAGAGACTTCTTGATTTCTTATCTTGACTTCTAGGTGGTCCCCTAAACACTTGGCAGGACTAGCACTAGCAGTTCCTGCAAACCCAACCTCCCACTCAAAGGCAGGGACACCCACTCTTCCAGCACACAGTGATGGACTAAGCTTTTGGCTGTGTTTGTGCTATGAGAAATGCAGCCTGCTGCAAAAGCAACAGTTACATCAGCACTTTTCCCCCTGCTCCATGTGTCCACCACCTGACTTCTGACCATACTAGACTGTGTATAACCACAAAGGAAAGTGTCTGGGCAAAATTTCTAACTGTTCACAAAGTTAGTCAATAGCACTCTTTGTGAAATCAGGGAAAACTTAGGGACAAGGGAGCAGAAGAGAGGTATCAGGTTTTAAAGGGCACTCTCCACAGAGCACAGGCATGAGACCAACATGTCTGAGTTGAGACCTGTTGGTAAAAATAAGGGCAAGAAGAAAATGCACAGATAGTGAAAGCAGGGACAGGTATCCTGGGAAGAACGAAGGGACACTGCCCAGTTGTGTAAAGATGGGGTCAGGAAGGCCAAGGTGTGTCTGGAGCTGAACTTGGCAAGAGGCACAAAGAATAACAAGAAGGGCTTCAACAGGTGTGTCTTTTGAAAAAGGAAGCTCAATGAAAGCATACCCCTTACAATGAACACAACTGACAAACATGACAACAGAAGAAAAGGTGGCTGAGGTACTAGACAAATATTTTGCCTCAGTTTTCCCTGTCAATCTCTTCTCCCACCTCACCACTGGATGGACCACAAGACAGGATTAGAGGACCAAAGACCCTCCAGTCTAAGAGAAGATCAGGTTCAAGACCACTTGAGGAAGTTGACAAGATGCATCCTAGAGTCCTGAGGGAACTGGCTGACGTAGTTGCCAAGTCACTCTCCATGGTATTTGAAAAGCCACATCAGTCAGGTAAAGTCTCTCAAAAGTGACTCAAAAAAGGGAAACATTGTGCCCATTTTTAGAATAGGTAGAAAAGAAAACCCTAGGAACTCCTGACATGTCAGCCTCACCTCTCTGCCTGGGTAGCTCATGGAACACAACCTCCTAGAAGCTGTGCTAAGGCACATGGAGGACAGAGAAGTGACCCAAGGCAGCCAGCATGGCTTTACTCAGGGCAAGTCCTACCTGACCAACCCATCGGCCTTCTATGATGGAGTAACTACATCAGTGCACAAGGGAAGACCTTCAGATGGACTGCTTTAAAGCCTTTGACGTGGCTCCCCACAACATCCTTCACTCAAAATTGGACAGAGATGGGTTTTATGGGTGGATTATTCAGTACATAAGGAATTGGCTGTATGGTCATATGCAGAGAGCAGTGGATTAGGGCTTAATATCCAGATGGAGGTCAGGGGTTTTATTAGGACAAGTTCTGTTTAATATCTACATCAATGGCATAGATAGTAAGATTGAGTACACTTTCAGCAAGTTTGCACACACTACCAAGCTGAGTGATAAAGTTCACACATCTGAGGGATGGCATATCATCCAGAGGGACTTTGACAAATTTGAGAAGTGGGCTCAAATGAACCTCATGAGATGCAACAAGGCCCAGTGCAAGGTCTTGCACCTGAGTCAGAGCAACCTCCAGTATCAATATAGGCTGGGGAATGAGTGGATTGAGAGCAGAAGAAGGACTTGGGGTAGATTAAAAGATGGATTAAAAGCTTGACAAAAGCTGACAATGTGTGCCTGCAACCCAGAAAGCCAACCACATCCTGAGCTGCATGAAAAGCAGCGTGGCCAGCAGGTTGAGGGAGGTGATTCTGTCCCTCTGCTCTGCTCTGGTGAGACCCCACCTGCAGTGCTGCCTCCAGCTCTGAGGCCCTCAGCACAGGAAGGACATAGAGCTGTTGGAGCAGGTCCACAGGCAGTCACAAAGATGATCTGAGGGCTGCTGCACCTCTCCTATGAAGACAGACTGACACAGTTGGGGTTATTCCTCCTGGAGAAGAGAAAGCTCTGAGGAGACCTTATAGCAGCCTTTCAATACTTCAAAGGAGCTTGTAAGGAAGACAAGGACAGACTTAGAGGGTGAAACACTGGCACAGGTTGCCCAGAAAGGTGGTAGCTGTCCCATCTAGAAGCGTTCAAGTTCAGGTTAGACAGGGCTCTGAGATCCCTGATCTAGCTGAAGGTTTCTCTGTTCATTGCAGAGGGCTTGGACTAGATGACCTTTAAAGGTCTCTTCCAACCCAAATCATTCTATGATTCTATGAAAACCACTGGCTGGGCTGGTGGTCAGCTGATCCAACCCTGAATCTGACCACGGTAACACAAAGGCTAATTCTGTTGGAAGGAAAGACAAAGGACTGTCCAGTGCGTGGTGACAGAAAGGGCAGTTTCAGACTGCATTAATTTTGGCTTAAAATGGTTGTGGAACTATACCTTAAGTGATATTTAAAAAAAAAATACAGATGATACTGGCTGACAGGCCCAGAGAAGGAAACACTCTCTTTTCACAAGCAATGCCACACATATGGCTGCACTTCTGATGTCCTGGCTTTAAGTACAAAAGTAATTCTTCTCTTTTATCTTGTTTTTGGTTGTTCTGTCAAATGTGCCTACAAACCAGTGAATTAATACATACATGAGGTACAGAGCACCTACAGCAGCAGAAAAACCAGCATACGAACATACCACTTGTGACTGCAGGGACAGACTTTTCTCTAAATTTTACAAGAAGATCTGGAATAATTCCACTGACTTAAAAGAAAGTGCCTCAAGATCATATCAGTACCACCAGGGCATCAATGTAACCCTGAATCATAAAATATAGGAAGACAGCGTTATGGTCATTGCAAAAACTTCAATGTGTAATTTCCTAAACACATTTAACTGTGAAATCTTCTGTCACCCAGATCATAACAGGTTTTTGCAAGTAACATACAATATTGCTTCCGAGGGAGGGAAAAAGAGAGAAAGGAGAAAAAAAATCCAAAACAACAACCAACGGAGGAGGGTGTAATGATTAGGTTAATGTATTCAGCACTCAGCTCTTTACTTAGTAGACTGCTTGGACAGGCACTAGAAATTCCATTCAGAAAGATAGCTTTCTATAGAGACAGGAAAAAATCCCACATTTAGATGGTTACTTTTAAGCAGCTCCAAATATTGGATGAAAGTGTTATCATGCTAGAAAGCCAATGGAAGCTTTTACACTGAGAATAATGAAGAATAAGGCAATAAATATTTATAGTATTTGCTTATCCTGCAGATAAACCCTGTCTTCATGGAGGTAATCACCAGTTTCATCATTTTTATACACTCAGGTCCACTGACTGCTACTATCTCCAGTTTCAAGGCTGGCATTTTAACAGTTACCAGAACTATACACATAAACGATATCCTACTCTATTTTAAGTCATTCAAGTGTAATTATTACATTCTGTTTTCATAAACAAAATATTTTCATAAACAAAATGTTTATAGAAAATGACTTCCAAGAAAAAGGTCAAAGGTTGCACAGGATGGGACTTAAAAAAAAAAAAAACACACTTCTGGAGAATAAGCAAAGAGGACGGCCACATGCTACTGTCTTTTGCCTCTGTCCTTTGAGGGAAATTTCTCAGCCATCAATAGTTCCAGAGATATGAAGGAATCTGCTGGGAATCAGACTTTGTCAAATATTTTTTGATATTTCTGAAAGAACACAAAAGGTACTCTTTTTCTCTGAAGGAGGGCACCGCATTGGTTAAACAGAAAAGTGTACAAAAATGGCATATACTGGCATCTCTGGCAAACAGATTCATGTATTTGACAATTCTTAATAGTTGTGACAGAAGCAAGTGCACTCCAAACACCTGAATCTTTGCTTTCTATTTGGCTGAGTCCTCCTTGTGCATCACTTGCCACTGCTTACTGGCACAAAAAGAATGCTTCATCTGCCCACAGTTCTGTAAGTGGTTGGCCACAGACAAATGAAATATACTCGGATTTGCCACCTAGAATTTTTATTAGAACACAGGTTTCATAGTACATCTTGAATATATAAGCCCTTTGCACATCCTCAGACCCTCTATGACCTTTCACAGATTTGCGTTGCAAAAAGACCAAATGCTTTATCTCTCCTCTTTAGAGATATAATGTAAGGTTGTGTTCATGAGTTATGATCAATAATGAAGAAAAAAGCTAGGTCCACATCTCCCACAGGTTTAAAGCTCAGACTTGACTTAACACTGAAATCTCGCCATATTTTTACATGCTTGTTCATTTTTGGGTTTTTTTTTTTTTTTTACTTAACTGAGAACACAAGGCACAGTGAAATATCAGGCAAGTTAACATACACAGAATTCAAAACAAGATAATGCAATACACACAAATCAACACTGAGACGTAAGGAGATTTGGCTGCATTGCCAACAAAATGCTTTGTGCTGAAATTCAGTCACAAACCCAAGCTCTCTCAATCAGGAGGCTATTACATGACTGAAGAATAGCGGCTGGATTTTTTGCCTCCATCTCTCTCTCTCTGACAGGCACTTTCCTGCCATGAGGAAGAAAAATCCCAAACCACTTGGCGGTTTAATGCCTCTCTGGCATTAAGTTTGTTTCTTTTCAGAAGGGTTTTTGTTTTTTTTTTTCTCTTTCCTCTGCCCTTTGTCAAGGTCCTGTTTGCTGTGGCTGCACTGATCCTCACGTTTCATAACAAGATCTGTGCCTCCTCCAGCTAAGCTGGGAGTGCAGCCGTAAACAACCTCAGCAATCACTAAGCCAAACCAGACATGTGAAGGTGGTCACCAGCTACCAATAAAGAAAGACAACCCACTCCCTCACACTGAGGAATGCAAGGAGGAATTATTGTTCTTTGAAACAGTGCTACTTATGCCAAAGCAACTTTTTCAGTGACCTGATGCTGCCACGTTGCTAGAAGACACCTTCAAATGACAGATTCCTTTAGGGAGGACTTGCTCTACCTGCAGCAGTACTTTATTTCTGCTAGTTAGATATTCTTTTCTGAGATGGCAGTAATGGATATGCATATCAGAGTAAGCAAGGGAAAATCAGATTTATGATGATTTATGCAGTGTTGAGCTAAAGAAATTTAAAAAATACTTGGAAGGGATTATATTGGCTTGCATACAATAGCCTGTATTCCTTAGAAGTTAAAAAAAAAACCTGATGAGTGACCTGTCCAAGCAAGAGAAACAGAAAACAGGAAACAGAAAGTAAGGCTTTAACCACAATATGACTTGCTTTGCAGAGGATACTGTGTAGTGGGCATAATCAGCAAGATTTTCGTAGCAGGGGACTTCATGGGCAACTTGTGGCAGGAGGCCATGCTCCACCCTGTGCCAGTCAGAGCTACTTCCATCTCTTCCTGAAACTGCTGCATATAACCCACCACATGCCAAAACTTCAGAGAAGCACAAGGTGCCTCTACCCACAGATATTTAGGAAAGCAGCAGCAGCTAAGAGATGTGGGCACATGGCTGGTGGCACTGTTGGGGATGTGACTGGAAACGTACTCCTGGGAGGAACTGCCCTATGTCACAGCAGGCCCATCTCTGAATGGGCTGAGGAAAACGAAAGAAGCAAGAAGCAGTACACACATCCCCAGTCTCCTGCATCACCTCGCACTTCACCAAAGGGACTGGGAGTAGATAAGTGTAATGTGTAGCAAAACCAAGGTGAGTTGAGGAAAGAGGGAAGATTATTTTTCTGAATTAGAGACTGGAGAAGAAAGGTGTTTATTCACCAAGTGTTTTGATTCATTTTCTTTTTCTTCAGTACCCAGATATGTAATAAAAAGTTTTGTTAACCAGCAATAAATAAAGTAAAATTTCCAAAACCAAGACTGTTTTGCTCATGAAGTGCGTATAAAGCACTCTGGCATATTTCTTAGTCCTAAATACTATAAAATCCATTGTCAAAGAAAAGGGATCGCAGGAAGGGGCACTACTTGCTGTAGGTGGGCTGCCATTTGAACAGGAAGTTAGTGTGTTGAGGCAGTTGCATTAAAGTTCTCGCTTGAACGGCATGTTTAGATGAAGTGTTTAGAACACTCTATACCACCAGCCATCCGCATAGTGAGGGCAGGATGGAGGCAATAGGCTTCACTCTGCTAGGCAGTTTTGGCCATCGGAAGAAGCTCAGAAGTAAATTCAGGTGAACTACTGCCAGTGGAAAATAATCTCCCTCAGTCACAGAGGGAGACAGTACAAAGCAGATGCTACACCTTAAAATTCAAACCTTAATGTATTTCCTGATAGCCTCCCCATAGAGGCATGCCTTTAAGGTCTTCTGAGAGCTCTCACCATGCAGATTGTTATGTCTGCTTGTTCGCTGCAGCAAAGGGTAGATATTCATTCAGATTTCTTCTTTTTACCAAATTAACCAATTGGACATGCTTTTTTTTTTTTCCCTCAAGACCACTTGCAGGGTCAGTAACTGTCGGCTTCCTGTTTTGTCCCCACATAAAACAGCTCAAGGAAGACTTGGGGACCTGTCAAATTAACATAGTGATGGGGATGGGAAAAAGATTCACAGCACTTTAAATTATAGCCCCATCTTTTATCTCAGAAAGGGCAAGTTATGCAACTTCTAAACGGGAGAGAGAACTCAATTTGACTCATTTACTTCCTTTGATTTTAGAACTGTTGTGCTAGATTCAAAAGGCTGATAAAATCTATTTTAAATGAGAAGCATAAGCCCTGCAGGCTAGTATTACTATTCATCTACTGCCTGCTTCCCTAATTGCTCTCCCTTCTTGAAGTTGTGTTGATAAATCAGTTGCCTTCCGGCTTACTAAAGCATGTGGCAGTCTGTCTATTTAATCATCTCTTGACCCATTTTCTAATTAAAGGAGATAATGGGGGCTCATTTCCTGCCACGGTGAACCTATCAGTGTTCAGGTTGTCCTCAGCTACTGCATTAAAATTCAAGATTATTTGTAATGTCTGCGTTTGTTTGGCAACTCCTTCCCTCCTCTTTGCCCAGATGAAGACAAAAGTACTGACATACATTTTTCTCTGCATTTCCAAACAGCTGACACTCACTCAAGTCAAGGACTGGAAGATGGAAGCAGGTAGAACTTTGGCAGTTTGCTGACATGGTGCTTACCCAGTGCAGGTGAAATGTTTCTCTGGGAGACCATGTATGCTAGCATGATGATGCCAAGAGCAATTTTGTGAAAGAAGGAAATGCTGGAATGCATGGGGAAAGCACACACCAGCTGGAGCACGTTCCTAGCTTGCTCTGCTGCTGGATTTTGGCCACCTCCTGCACTTCTCTTGCCCAAATCGTTCATCTGTCTGTGTAGTACAGAAATACTGTTAACCACCAACTTTGGCATTAGGTAATTCTTGTGCTCTCTGTATTCCAAAGCAAGCAAGGATCTTGTAACAGCTTTTAAGATCACCGCTCTCCCTGCCTCTGAGATATTCTGCCTTGTATCTTGCTGTGACACATCCTCAGTATTCAAGAGCTACAACTAACCTAGGATCACTAGTCTGGCAGGGAAGTTTTCTTTTGCTTAGGGCTTAAGACACATTTAGATGACATATTAAGTTCTCCTACCTAGAAAGAAACCATAGATACAAGTTATCAGACGGTGCCATATGCAGTGTTTTTTCAGCAGGCCTTGTGAAGTGCTGAAAACTTGACCATCCGTTTTGTCTCACTTCACAGGCCCTCCCTCAATCAGCAAACCCAATACATGTACCACAGGTGCAACAGCTCCAGTCTCTGCAACAAGTCAGGCAAACATCACTTTGCCACACTTTCAGAAGTGTTTTGTTCCAGCTACGCTATACACCTACTTGCAACATGTCTTTACGTGGAACAACTGAAAACTCGATGTAGTCATGGGCAGCCCTTTCTAACTGACATAGCTTTGAGTAGGGATTTGGATATCCACAGGTGCCAGCCAACCTCAGCTGTTCAGTTACTCTGTGGGGGAAAAAAAAAACCAACCCAGTGGTTCTAGCACTTTCATCAATAAGCTGCACAACACAGTATTTTCCAAACACTGACCCATGGAGAAATGTTTCCCTGATCACTTTCAAAGTTGGCTAAATGCCCACAGTGAGGGTTTGTGCATAAACTGCTTTCTGAGTCGTACCTTACTTTTCCTTCTCTGCCTACATTTTTATCTGTTTTCCATTTGCAAGCAATGGCAAAAGCATTTCCACTTTTAGAGCCTTACTTTTGAAAACAATGATTTTAATTTTGATCTATTTCAGTCTAAAAGGAAGTGTCTGGTTTTGTTATGCTGCTGATTGTCTGAACCTGTCTCAACTCATCTGTCTCATTCAGATACAGGGTGTGCTTTGAATCTAACATACTCAATACCTTCACAAACACCTACTTAAAAGGTTTTTTTTAATACCTTCACAAACACCTACTTAAAAGGTTTTTTTTAAAACACTCAAAACAATTCACCTTTATATAGACCACGATTTCCTTCACATGCATTCAAGTGATTGCTACGAGTACCATGACATTACTGACCAATGGAAAAAGACAGAATAAAATTATACGTAAAATGCATAGTACGGGAAGGAGCAGAAGATAAATCAATTTCTATTTTCAAATGGCAGTATTTCCCACCTTGTATTTCTCCATACAAAATGCATTGCACATCTCTCTACTGAGACTACTGAGTATCTCACAACTGCAGCAGAATGGGTGTATGGACAGAGAAGATAGTTCACCCCTTTAAAATGCCCATGTTCAACCATGGACCTTATTCCCAGAGGAAATCCACTCCAACAAGTATGGGAAAGGCTCGGTGAAGGGAGAAGGAAAATTTCCCAGCGCTTTCCCCCATACTCTGTACTTACCAAAGGCTCTAGTTCTTTGCGGTCTATGAGGTTAAACTCTGTTACAAAGTAATAAAAATGCTTGTAACAGGTATTGATGTGAGCCTCAGCCCCCATAAGGATGATACGGTCAAAGTGATGGATGTAGACATGAACAAACACTCGAAAAAGCCGGCAGAGTATCTTCTTGCAGATCTGAAGGAAGTTCTTTGGAAAGGGAACACCTGTAAATAGAGAAGGCAAAGTTGTCACAATCATCCTGTCATCCTCCCAAGAAAACAAATTTGGACCAAATGGCCAGTTTGCAGCTCTAAACTAGGTTATGACTTCCTAGGTCTCATTTGCAATCCAGATGATCACTTAATGCATACATTTATCTGACTGATAGCACCACAGATAACCAAATTTTTAAGCAACTTTAATGATCAAGACCAATAGCTACTCATAATTTTTTCCTGAAAAATTTAACGGACGAACATCTGGTATTATAACTTTCAGAAACACGGTTTTCACTCCAGTGCACACTGTCCCATTAACACCATGACTTTACATCCTGAGACGGCATTGACCCATGCTGATACATACAGAGCTCACCTTAGAAGTGATGGACATTCTCCTTCTCACGTTAATCACAAGTGAGATTTACACAGCATCAAATTTAATAACTAATTTGAAATGACTGACTGAAGGACAGAACTCTTTGCTTTCACCTTCCTCCCCACTATATGTACCAATTTGATCATTTGCAAGTAAACAGCCAGACACCCACAATGTGGCATCAATGACTCCTTCAAAACCACACTTCATTGAAGACTGATTTTGCATAGCATTGTGTACCACCAAGCAGCCTAAAGAAACTGAAGGGCTCATCTCCTTCTGTAATTGTGCCTGAGACAACGACATTGCTGCCATGCTTGAAACTCTACTGTTACTTTGCTTTGTTGAATATCCTCCTGACACATTACAGTTCATATTTTTAGTCAGATTTTAACTACAACAGTGTAGTTATTGCTTCCTTTTTTAAAAAACCCAAACCTCCCAGCTAACTAGTCCCATAACCCCACTGAGGATGCAGACACTGCAGTGTCTGTTAGTATGCAAGCGGGGAAACATAACACCATGCAGAAGTGTCCTGCTCAGTGTATCCCTGAACTATCTCTACATTTGTCACTGCTGGCACACAGACAAGGTGGGAAAGTGTCTTGCGTGTTTTTGGTCCATACTGGGTTCATTTGATATAATTTCAAGTAGCTTTAGAGATGCAGTGCAGTCTTACTTACTCCTGATGTACAAAATAGTGAACAGTGAAATAACCATAACTATCAAAGCACAGTTACTTCATCTCCTTAAGAAATGTTGCCTTTGGTTATCCCATTCATACATCTCAACGCTAAAGCTAATATCAAAGGTCACAGAGGAGAAAGCTTAAATGGTGAAGCTGTGAATTAACACATCATAAAATCACAGAATAAGAGAATGCCAGGCTGGATCTAAAAAATCATCTGGTCTCATCTGTCTAGGCAAAAGCATGGTCTAGACATAATAGTCTAGCAACCTGTCCAGCCAATTCTTACAAGTGTCCAGTGTTGGGGACTCTGCCACTTCCATGGGGACATTATTCCACTGGCTGACTGTCCTTCCTATGAAAAATGATCCTATTGTGTCCAGTTAGAATGTCCTCAGAATTGACTTGTGCTCATTACCTCTCCCTTTTTCCATGTCACNTTCCAGGTGTGGCCTGAAAAATGCTGAGCAGAGTGGAATAATGACTTTATTATTGCTGGCAATGCTCTTGTTGCTGCAAGGCAGCATCCTGTTGGCTTTCCTTGTTGCAGCAGTACATTGTGCACTCATATTGAGCTTGTTGTCTACCAGGACCTCCAGGTTACTCTCCACAGACCTACTCAGCAGATGGGTAAATACCAGCCTGTGCTGCACTCCTGCATTATGTTCTCCCAGGTGCAACACCTTACATTTGTCATTGTTGAACCTGATATAGTTCTTGTTAGCCCACTCTTCCAGNAGAATTGACTTGTGCTCATTACCTCTCCCTTTTTCCATGTCACTCCTTGTAAAACTGGAAGTCTTCATCTCCTCTGTAGCTGCACTTTAAATACCAGAACATAGCGATAAGGTCTCCCTTAAGAAAAGCTCTCTCAGCCTTTCCTCACATGGCAGGCTTCCCAGGCCTTTGATCACCTTTGTGGTCCTTTTTTGGACCCTTTCCAGTCTGTCCACTTTTTTTTTTTTTTTTTTTTTGTATAGCAGGGATCAAAACTGAACACAGCATTCCAGGTGTGGCCTGAAAAATGCTGAGCAGAGTGGAATAATGACTTTATTATTGCTGGCAATGCTCTTGTTGCTGCAAGGCAGCATCCTGTTGGCTTTCCTTGTTGCAGCAGTACATTGTGCACTCATATTGAGCTTGTTGTCTACCAGGACCTCCAGGTTACTCTCCACAGACCTACTCAGCAGATGGGTAAATACCAGCCTGTGCTGCACTCCTGCATTATGTTCTCCCAGGTGCAACACCTTACATTTGTCATTGTTGAACCTGATATAGTTCTTGTTAGCCCACTCTTCCAGCCTATCCAGGTCTTTCTGCAGGGTGGCTCTCCATTCNGAGAATGCCAGGCTGGATCTAAAAAATCATCTGGTCTCATCTGTCTAGGCAAAAGCATGGTCTAGACATAATAGTCTAGCAACCTGTCCAGCCAATTCTTACAAGTGTCCAGTGTTGGGGACTCTGCCACTTCCATGGGGACATTATTCCACTGGCTGACTGTCCTTCCTATGAAAAATGATCCTATTGTGTCCAGTTAGAATGTCCTCAGAATTGACTTGTGCTCATTACCTCTCCCTTTTTCCATGTCACTCCTTGTAAAACTGGAAGTCTTCATCTCCTCTGTAGCTGCACTTTAAATACCAGAACATAGCGATAAGGTCTCCCTTAAGAAAAGCTCTCTCAGCCTTTCCTCACATGGCAGGCTTCCCAGGCCTTTGATCACCTTTGTGGTCCTTTTTTGGACCCTTTCCAGTCTGTCCACTTTTTTTTTTTTTTTTTTTTTGTATAGCAGGGATCAAAACTGAACACAGCATTCCAGGTGTGGCCTGAAAAATGCTGAGCAGAGTGGAATAATGACTTTATTATTGCTGGCAATGCTCTTGTTGCTGCAAGGCAGCATCCTGTTGGCTTTCCTTGTTGCAGCAGTACATTGTGCACTCATATTGAGCTTGTTGTCTACCAGGACCTCCAGGTTACTCTCCACAGACCTACTCAGCAGATGGGTAAATACCAGCCTGTGCTGCACTCCTGCATTATGTTCTCCCAGGTGCAACACCTTACATTTGTCATTGTTGAACCTGATATAGTTCTTGTTAGCCCACTCTTCCAGCCTATCCAGGTCTTTCTGCAGGGTGGCTCTCCATTCTGATGTGTCCACTTGGTAAGTTTGGCATTGTTGTCAGCCTTCATCAGACACATTTGATCCCATCATACAGACCACCTCTGAAGACACTTAACAGCATTAGGCCCAATACTGATTCCTGAGAGACCCCACCTATGATATTGCTAAACTACGGAACTAGGAACTACGGAACTAGTACCTGCAGATGTCTTGGCAATATTTAAATCAAAACTCCACACAGTTACCAAAACAGTTGGATTATAACAAACAACTGTTATTACTTCCAAAGACAAAATAAATATAATCTATCAGAAACCATAAAAGAAACCTGAGTTAGTTGCTATTGACCAAGGGATTGCCCGTCAGCCATCAGAACATGGCTAACTTCAGGCCTTATTGCAGCAGCAGCCTACGTTACATTTTTGTAAAAGCTACTCAAGTCAGATTTTTAAAACAGACCTCAGAAAACATTAGGTCTTTAAAATGGGGGATGGGGAATAGCCAGCACGTGTCACTGCAAGCTAGTTCACCGAACTGGGAGATGAATTTTTGACGGCACCATATTTTCTGGCCCAGAGCAGGCACGTTTCAAAATGTAGAATAGTTTCATCTTCCCATGGTCTGACGTGACTGTTACAGAAGAATGTTATTGTAATGAAGAAACTTTTAATTTCTGTATTAACTGACTAAAACAAGCTGAATAAACCAAACTGACAAATCCTTTAACTTCTCTGCAGTCAATGTTCCCACAATTTCAAGCAGTAAGTGCAAAGGCTGTAGAGCACTGCTTCTGCTGCAATTAAGGATCTGACAGCTTTTTACACATTAGGCGGTCAATTTGAGGACACGTGAATAACACATCAGAAAAAAAAATAGCTGGTGTAGAACAGCCTTGGGTGCATAATAAACTTGCAGTGTTCTCATTGCTCCTCACATGCATTAGGTTTTCAGAAAGGCTGCATGGTTTCCTTCGCTCTTGCATAACTTCTCCAATTTTGCAGAGCTACCTCTGTTTCATTTACACAAAAACAGTGAAACCTTGTTGCTATCACAGATTTACCACCTAGGTATGACAGGATCCATAATGTCTCTCTGATTTCTTTTTCCTTCCTGCAAAATTGACTTACGAACTGATATTGTCCTAAAAAGTGCCTCCTTGTAACACTGAAAGCAATTGGTAGCTACGCAGTTAGCTAGACTCCTCTGCCTTGGAGAGTGTTCCAGACAGTCTACACCTGGAGGAGAGAGGAGGCTTAAAGTCTGGTCAGCCCCAAGGTACGGATGACCATATGGAGGTGGCTGCAGCACTAGTTAAAATATACAATCTGCTGCTCTTTGTGTTCAAAATTAAATAAAAGGATGGTAGAAATGTAGCCCCAAAGGAAAAAAAAATCCAACACAACAGAAGAGATCCTAATCTCAGTTACAGTAGAATGAACTCAAAGTAATGCCATAAAAATCTAAAAAAATTAGAGTGAAATGCTTCTAGATTTATATTCTGAGGTCAGAATTTGGCATAATGTTTTGTTCCCACTGCAACTGCCATAGTTATAAATAAATCAACCACAGAACATCATCATTACGAGCAGCTCTTGGGAATAAACTGGCTCAGATTTAGATCTTTGAGTTGCTAAGGAGTCTGTTCTGTGTCCTTCAGCTCAGCCACAGTAGCCTTTGCCTTCTCGCACTCCAAGTCCTCATTTAAAGTGGAGTCCAGCTCCTTTCCTAGAAATCTGTAATTAAAAAAGAGAGGAAGAGAAAGAAAGAAAACAAAACCCCACAAAAACCACACCAGAAGTCCAATTATTTAATAAAACTTTAGATTCTGTGTAACAGTGCAAAAAATTTCCATGAAGAAAGATGACTATCTTACTACCTGCAAGACGATACTGTAAAGAGATAGAATGCAAACCCATCAAATTAAAGTTTCTGAGTTATTGTTATTAAAACTCAAAGAAATGCAAAGATGATACTGAAATTTCTGAGCTAGCTGCTACGTGATGAATTATTTGTGGATGAGTAACTGTTGGCCCTGATACATCTGTAGGCTGAGCCCCAGAGCTACTGGATGAGAAGAAATTAACAGAAAGGTCATAGAATCATAGAATTGTTTCAGCTGGAAGAGACTTTCAGGTTCATAGAGTCCAGCCTTTGTCCCAGCCCTATCAATCATTAGACCACTTCCCTAAGTGCAACATCCACTGTCTCTTAAACACCTCCAGGGACGGTGACTCCACCGTCTCCCTGAGTCTTTTTTGTCAACTTGGTCTTCAACACCCCAGAGCTCCTCATTATGTTCCAGGAATGTGCCAGCAGCTTTCAAAAGTCACAGTCACAGAGCAGAAGCTCCTCTTACTCAGGGTTACATAGCAATTGCAAAACAATTCAGGGAATCATAGGCATGGTATAACCAGTAACAAACAAGACCATCATGGCTGTACCCATGACTGACCTCTATGGAGTGTGTGATAGTGATCCCTCTCTCATGACACTTACTCCTCAAAGCAGTATTATGACTGCTATCTGCTCAAAAGCCTAGTCACAGTACCATGGGAAAGTATGCCAACCATGTGCAGTGATTATCAGTAAGTTAACAGTCTATTGTTTTAAAACACAGGTGTTTTAATGCCAGGATGACAGTTCTCATCTAAACCTTGCAGTTACAAAACTTGTTCTTTGTATGACATGCAAAATAACCTAGTGGAATAAGATAGACTAAAAGTTAAAGAAACTAAACTAGGCGGTGACAAAGGAGGGAGATCAATGCAACAGGCAAAAAGCCTGTCTCATTTGATATACGACAATCCTGAATCTTCTAACTTCAACATGAATCACAATCTGTTCTTAAATAGGTCAGTTGCAGAGGTTTGAGAAGAAATAAAAGTCATGATACAGTTTGGCTTTGTTGCCCAATTCGTTATTGCTAGGTAAGAGTCTGGCAGTATGTGGTCCCAGAAGGGCGACACTGAGGAGGAACTGGAGAGAACACCACAGACTTTTTGCCCGTAATGGTACACGGATTTCTCAACAGGCTCACACTCCTGTCTGTAATATACAATGAAAATGAGTGCCCAGTTACATCTTCTATGATGCAAGACGGACAAGCATTTCTGATCTTCTGTATCTGTGTGGGTTTAAGTCTTTCTTTGCTCAAGAGAAGCCAATAAACCTTTTGGCAACTGTGCACAGCAATTTTGCTGCACATTGAAAATCCTTTTATAGGTCACAGCCATAATTCATTGTTTTTTAAAAATATGCATGTGGGAAAAATACTCCCTTCTCCATTAGAAACACAGTTTAAAAAACAATCCAACCTGGTAAAGTAAGAGTTTTTTGGTTTTGGGTTTTTTTTTTTTTCAGTTTTATAATAAGGAGCAAGAAAACAGTATTACCAGAAACAAACAATTTGGAGAAAGTATCTCAACAAAATCCTTCCTGCCTCCCTGTCATGGTTTGACATGACAGCCTTTTCTGGTAAGGGGGATGGGGCTGTAAAGATGGCTCCTGTAAGAAATTGCTTGCAACTCTCCCCAGCTCTGAGCCAGACCCACTTCTGGGGCTGAGCCAAATAGGCACCTCCATGATCATTTTTTAATAAGAAGCCGAAGAGGAGGTTTCTTTCCTCCATTTTCTTCC
The DNA here is from genome assembly GCA_013401255.1 of Urocolius indicus. Classification (NCBI taxonomy): domain Eukaryota; kingdom Metazoa; phylum Chordata; class Aves; order Coliiformes; family Coliidae; genus Urocolius; species Urocolius indicus. Next base: position 113,329 of record WBNH01003814.1, read on the forward strand.
TGCTTCTTCCTTCTTCTGTCTCTTCTTATTTTTTCTGGCTGGTGGTGGTGCAAGG
>WBNH01003814.1:113811-138563 GCA_013401255.1 Urocolius indicus
GGGAAGAAAGGAGGGATGGGGGAGGGAGATCTTAAAGTGCTGGTTGCAATTTTCTCATCATCCTACTCCCTTTTGCTTTTATTCCATTCTGTTTCTTGTAGAATAAACTTTCCTACTTTCCTCTCTAAGTTGAGTACTGGAGTTTGTTTTGCCCAGAACCATAATTGGCAGTGAACCCTCCCTGCCCTTGTCTTAATCCACAACAACCTTGCTTATCTTTTTACTCCCATTTCGCTGGGGCCTCTGCCATCCTAACGAGGTGGGGGTGAATGAGGGCACCGAGCGAGAGATTGTTGTGGTGCTGCTGTGCTACCTGGGCCAAACCATGACATCCCCTCCCTCCTTGTTTTCCTTCTCCTATCCATGTCCTGAGTAAAAAATTTGCAACAGATGCCCCCAGCTATAGCTGGATGCTTTGCTGCAAAAACACTTGACCTGATCCAAGCAGGTGTTTAATGCTATCTCAGCACGTGTGTCAGGGAAATTTCTGTCTCAGGGGACAATGAAAACAATGTCAGTTATGCTGGGCTTTGTTCCTCACATAAACAGTGGGAAAATATCAGGGATAAAATGGACTATCATGTACCTACATCCTCCTGATACTGCCCTCCTTTGCGCTCTCATATAAGACATAGCAGAAGGAAGGAAAATTATATGGCTTTCTAAAGCAAAACAGTCTCCTTTTTTTATGTGGAACTATCTCTAACAGTGTCATTCTTCAGTGAATAAGTTAGCAGCCATGTCCACTGTCAGAACTTCAACATACGTACTCATGTGTTGTCCTCCAGAGAGCTCTAAATGGAATTGGGTATAGATCAGAAATTTGTTTGAGGTTTTGCACTACCTGAATATCCACAACAGCTCACCCTGCTGTACACCAAGAAAGGAGTGATGGCACTAAATTTTGTCTTTTAACAATTTCACCAAAAGAGGTGTCTTAAAATGCAAGTACTGCAAAACACCTAAGTCTACAAAGCACTCAAATTTACTCTCCCTGAAATCAGAGAACAGAGAGACCTAAATCCTTGTGCTGTATAAGCCAGATCACTGAGTTTTAAACAAACTTACAATGGCTGTTCCTGACTACAGTTCAACCTCCTCCCTATTACTACTTTTGCTTCTGCTGTTGTACAGGAACACAGGAGAAACACTGCAATGTCAGAAAGCATGAACGTTCTTGCTATCTGTACCAAGCAAGACTAATTTTACTGCAGACAATAATCATGCAGATAAACTCATTAGAACAGATCTGTAGGTCTTCAGGGAAATTAAAACACTGAATGTTATAAAAAGCTGCAGAGTCAGGACCATGTGTCAGTGCAACTCATCTGCCCTGGAAGACCCATGTTCACCATAGTAACAAAATGAGGTTTGTTGGAGCACTGTATTTGAACAACTCTTTACACATTAATATATACATAGTCTAAAATAGGCTTGGAGAGCAATGAGAATAACTTTGAGCTCTCCCTGCCTTAGAGTAAACTATAGTAAAGGTGAACAAAATGCAGTCTCTTACAGGACAGAAAATATAGTGGCTATTCAGCAGTATAACTCTTAGGATGGGAAAAGCAGAGTTTATTAAACTGATGAGTGAAAGTAAGGAAAAATTATGTATGAACACTGTAGTATGGACAAGATTTATGACATGATATTAACAAGTAACTGTAGTTGACAGACAGTAACACAAAATAAATGTTTCCTCTTCAGATGATTACTGTGCTAAATTTCTATTCAGTAGGTCATTAAAAGAAACACTTAGGCAGCTCTGACACCTCAGATCAAAGCCCTTCTCCCTCCTATAGTAATTTTCTATTCCTTTCACATCTGTGCTGATTTAGGAATCTTGTATATGTATGAGAACATTCACTGTGCATGGAGAGGTGATTTAGAAGTTTTAAGTAAGTCATTTTTCCCTCCAGTAAAACGATGTGCTTTCATGAGATAGGAAAAGAAAATTATAGCAGCATGCAACAGTTCAGTGGAAAACTGGCAGTTCTGATCCAGAAAACAAAGAAAAAAAAATCCTTGAGAACAGAATCCTGGTCCCTGACTTTGCTTTGTTAAACCTGATTTACAATAGTGCAGCCTGGAAGAAAGTCCGGTGTCCTGGGACAGAACTCTGCAGGCTGACATGCAAGAGACAGATAGGACTTTTAAATCTGCTTAAACATGTTTAGCTATTTTTGCTTTTAGAACATCGGATCTGGGGGTAACACAACAGATGTTTTTCACTACTTTGTCTTTATAACTGTTAAACGGTTGTAAAATAACAGATTCACAGAAGAATCCACCTCCCAGCACATTTAAGCACTCTCAAACATGAGAGAGCTAAGCCAGATTCACTTTTCAGAAGACTGCAACCTGAGCCATACTGTCTTCAGTTGCTGCCAATCCATGCTCTTGCACTACCAAGGACTTCCCCAGGCAACTTTTTTGTTTCCCTTTTCTCAGGACTGCCTTTCTGGAAGAGGTCAGTCTCTCATGTAAACACTAACTGATGTTCAAACACTAAACAGGATATCCATCTTTCCTCAGGAATGTTCAGCACATGCATTGATTGCATCAGGTTCAGTACCAAAGGTAGTGGTGACTGTTAGCATTTCAGAGCAGAGCCAGAAACAGTTTGTCTGTCTTTTATATAGCCACTTAGGTTGGTTGGTGGTATTTTCAGAGTTAAGGACACTCAAATCTCTTTGTACTGTTTTGTGTGGAAGTATGTGTATCAGCAGAAAACTGATGAATCTGGGCAGCTGCACTCATCATGACATCTTGAAACCACTGTGCTGAAAGGAAGAGTAGACTTGTAATGCCAGATGGCAGCAGAAGACATTGCATGACTCTGTCACTAAGTGAGTAAAGTCCTGATCCTGGAATTGTTCCTGCATTTTGCAGTAACATACTCATTTCATAAAGGGAAACACATTTCAAATAATTCTGGAATTGGAATCAGAGTACATGGGACTTTACACTCACAGAAGACAGTACTTTTCAAGAGATTTCAGGTTATGTTGGCAGGCACATGTGAGCACACACACAAAACCACACATGCAAAGACACCCACACACACTCATACTGTGAAGCCTGTGTAAAGCTGTCAATGATTAACAGGTTTAGGACCCAGTGCAACTGCAAAATAGGAACTAAAGTAATAAAAAATAGGTTTGACTATTTTGATTGCATAATCTTCTATAAAACTATCTGTATTATTAAAGTGTAAACCAAAGGCTCTTGGATTGACAAGGCACTCAAGCCCTACAATTGCCCACACAAAGATGCTGCCATCATTTAAACAGATTCTTCCAATATGTCATGAACAGGTAAGATAAGTCTCTTCAGAGGCCTATGGCTCCATCTGGCATCTGGAAATCAGAAGAAAGACATTTTACCACTAATTTCATTGAAAATGAGCCTGGAAAATCAATGAGCAAGAGTATACTGTTTCTTTTCAAGCATCATGCAGCTAGGCAACATAATATTCTCTTAATGCCATTACCAAAGAACAATTACAGAAGCAATTTCAAAAGTTGCATTAACTTTTTCTTTCCTTGTATCTCAGAGATAAATGCAGTAGCAGTTGTGATTCTGTTGGCAGCAACATCTCAACATGGCCATGGAAGTAAAACTGTTCAAAGAACTTTTTCGCAGCAAGGAGTTCATTGCTAGCAACCGTAATGAGACAAAACTGAGAGTCTTCCAAGACCAAAGACAAGCTCTTCTCTGCTTGCATCATAAAGTTTTGCCAGGGCAAGAGGAAAACATTGAGAAAAACATTTATTTTTTAACAATAGCACAGTATGTACTGTTGGTGCATCACAAGAGGCTACTGCATGAGAAGTGGAAGCATGGGAAGGGATCTAGTGATGTGTTGTTACGTGTCTACAGTTTCAATACAGTGCCTTCATCTGCAAATACAGATACGCTTGTTAAACCTCAAAAGGAGATTTCTGCAAACAGTACATAAACAATTGTGAACTTAAGCCATGTATTCTTTAGATAAGCAGTTATTTGTGCATGCCCTGAGATCCAGCAGGTTCATCTATTTATTACACTTACAAATTAACATGTGACTCAGGAAAAAAAGTATTGAGGCTTTACAGCCCACCACTCAGATGGATCTGTGTTGGAAAACATAATGACATTCAAGGAAAAATAATTACAGTTTATGTTAAAAAACCTTCTGCAACAAACATGCCATATGGAACAGAAGTAGTAAGAAGGAATAAACAGCTGCCATACTGTTGGCCACAACAGACTGATACTGCAGTGTAGTGACTTTCAATATGCAGGGCACACAACTCTACATACTAATTCCTGCAACAATTTGTACTTTCTGGCAATACCACGATTAGGAATCCACTCACGATTTCCTAGAAATGTTACTTTTTGTAACCAGTGCAGACAGTCCATTATTCTACATTCCAGCAGAGCTTCTATATTTCTGCTTATGGAAACTGACTTAAGTTTACCTTGAACCCAAGAGACACAACTTCATTGCTCTCCACAGACTTAAGGTCATTGTTTGATTGTCTATTTTTCCCCTGAAAGAACCATCATGATTAGAGTCTTCCACTGCTGCTCCTGATTCAGAACTCTTTCTCACTGGGACAATTCCTAGGACAATGCACTTATCAGTCTCGGGGCATGGTCAATATACTCTAAACAGGCGTCAAGACATTAAAAAATACTGACTTTATGTCCAGACCAAGGGCTTTAGAGAGACTGCTGCCTCAGGGAGTATGGGGAACTGGATGGCACCATCTCAAGTGCTTCTACATGGATATTTTTTCTTGTAGCACTTAAGCTCTTCGAATCATTTGGCTACATGAAAAATACACACGTATACACAACGTCTTTTACTATCTATCCCAAAATTAAATGCAAGGTTTGAGCCTTCCTGGTTCTGCAGAAAACAATTTTGAAACATGAACACTAAAGACAATATCCAGAAGACTAAACAAAATAAATTAATTTTAAAGTCTGCTCTTTTTCTATTATTAAGACAGACTGAAGGTTCAGATGACTAATGAGCACATAGAGACACCACGTTCACCCCACAGTGCATCCATTCAATAAAAAGTTGCTATGGGTCTTTACAGTAACTTTGCTACAGTTTTAATGCTTCTGCAGATCATTGAGTTACAGTAAGTCTCAACAGAAATGCTGCTACTGTAGAAAGTATCACTTAACAACCAGGCAAATGCAAGAATGAAAGAAAGCTCTCTTGGAGCACGGATCATGAAGCAGTACATGCAGTGCACAATACTTTACCTCCTTCCTAGCAGTAAAGTTCTGGTTAGAATAAATGCTGCAACAATCTGTGAATCTGAGATGTTTGTGGCACTTTGCCAATTCAAAAAATCTGTTTACAGCACAGATGTTTTCAGGATGCAATACTAAGCACTAACAGTACCTACAGCATATCTGCTGAAATTCCTGATGCAAAAAGGCAAACGTGTAGCAGCTCAAGAAGCATTAAAGAGAGAAATATAAAAGCAAAATACACAGCCTCATTAGTCAGCATACAGATCAACCTTCCAGATCCACTTACCTTTAAATTACTGTTTTCAGGTAAATTTAAGCTGTTCCAATTGAGAACACAAAATTTTTACTTTTTCTGGGGAGAACAGTTGATGGTTTTTACCTTGACTCTAGTGAAGCCATTGCATCCCATAGTATCACTATAGACAAGCTGATAAAGTATGGGTTAGAGAAGTTGACAATAACGTAGATTGAAAACTGACTGAACTATGGACCCTGGAGAGCTGTTATCAGTGGCACAAAGCCCACTTCGAAGCAAGTCATTAGCCATGTACCTCAGGGCTCAAAAGCATGGCCAATACTGTTTAGTATTTTCATTAATGATCTGGATGATGGGTCAGAGCGTACCCTCAGGAAGTTTGCAGATGACACAAAGCTGGGAGGAGCAGCTGACACACCAAATGGGTGTGCTGCTGTTCAGAGAAATCTCTACAGGCTGGAAAAATAGTCTCATATAGTTCAATAGCGTAGATGTTCTGCTCCTGGGAAGGAACAATCTAGGGACCAGTGGGCTGCATGGTTGGAAAGCAGCTTTGCTGAGAATGACTTTTGGATTCTGGCAGACGAAGCTTACAGTAAGCCATTGTGGTAGTTTAGCCCTGGCTGCATGCCAGGAGGCCACCAAGTCATTCTATCACTCCCCCTCCTACACTAGACAGGGGAGAGAGAGAAATATATCAAGATATATCAAGAGCTTTGTGAGTTGAGATAAGGACAGTGAGATCGCTCAGGCAAAATAGAAAAGGTTTGATTTATTAATGAACTATCTAAACAGATCAGGGAGATGAGAAATAAAACCAAATCTTAAAACACCTCCCCCCATCCCTCCCTCTTCCCTGAGGCCTGTCCCCATCCGCCAGTCTGGAGTTGTACTGGAGTTGTGCTGTGTAACTTCCACCTGCAGTTGTACTTACATACAACTGTATGAGCACTATGGCAAGAATAACTTATGGTACTAGATCTAGACCAAACCATACTGAGTAGAGGCACCTTGACAGGTGCAGAGAGCTATTCATTCCCCAGAAGTGGGAGAGGAATGCAAGTGTATTTCAATTCAGAACAACACACACAGCCTGGAGACTGGAAATGTTAGAAGAGTATAAAAATTATACAGGATTTTACCAAACAATAAATTTATAAGTAAGTTAGCATAACTGGGCAAAACTAGGCCTCCTTTGTAAAGCTGTTCTCTTGGGAAACGTCATGCAGGAGAAATCAGACACAATAAAACATGGTGGGCTATTCAGAATCCCCAGTCTGCAAGCCATAAAATATCCAAGGACAATGATGAGAGTAACTGCTTTAAAGGAAGAAGAAATGAGTTGCTTATCAGTCAGTTAAGCTGCTCACTGTTCCAGAATCCTATACCACTCTGGTCTACAACTTCAATCAGTTAGGTACTCAAGTGATTTCAAAAAGTATAGGAATATGTATAACATGTAATCAGGGATCAATCGATAAGAACGATGTAATGTGCAAAAGCAACAAATAACCAATCAAGGTAAAGGGTAAATTTAATTAACAGTTATAAGTGGGCTTTATATGCATAATAAAACTGAACAAAAGAATGTTGAATATAAATATCTGTTAATTTTTATTCTTCACTGGACATTCTTTGGGAATGAATCCAGAGTGCATTGTTAAATAAAGGATATCTCTGCTTATTTAACTTTGTCTAGATGAGTTTTCCTCCCCAGTATATTTGCAACAGGAACAGATTCAGAGGTGCATATAACTTAGGTACTTGCTCAGCAAGGTTTTTGTGTACCTCAGTGAAGGTAGAATATGACTCATACTACATAGTTCGCTTTCTTGTTACTGGTAGAAGAGTAAAAGTTCATTACAACTGGAAAAGATTGGAAATGTCTATTTAGTAGTCAGAAGCTAGGAATTTAGCAGGTAACAGTTTATATTACCACAATATGTAACAAAGATTGGAAAGGAGCTTCTCAATTTGAAAATTTAAGACTCCAAAAGCCGAACTATTTGAAAAAATGGGGACTCTGAATCCTCTGAAGGAACAATACTGTAATGAGACCTTTAACTCCACAATTTCACCATGCTATGGTTGACAGTATACATTTACTGGTAAAGTTACTATGTTTCTCAGTTCAGCTGAACATTCACGTCTTAAATGTACTTCTTTCCATATCCAAAGGTGAGTGTTGTCTTTAAAAACCAAGTTGTTCCTTGTCCTCTGTTTCCTCTTCGAACTATTCACAGACTTCAACTACTCCCTTCTTGACCATCACCAATTCCAGATGTCTCAGCAACCTTCCTTTTGTTTCTGTTGAGTCAAAGTGCCAATGGTTCACATTATGAGAAGGAAATACAAGTTTCCACTGTATATTTCCAAGCATACAAAAGGGCAGAGATCCCATGGTGTTCCTCAGATGTGACTCACTGTGAGTCGGAAAGAAGAAAAATCCTCTGTGTTTGCACTATCCATAAAGCCTGTTTCACTCTGTATTTTGTTGCTGACATGTTCTGAGCATTTATCAGGTCTTTTATAATCTTTGACTTTGCTCTAAGTGATGTTTTTCTGTTCAATTATACAAAACAGTCATCTATCAGGTAATGCAGCATGCATTTACCTGCTATTACAAGGATTCTAAGCGTGGCAAAACTTTTGAAAAGGGAGACTAATGAAAATCTACAGAAATCTGTGTTTTAGGAAACTCCTATGTCTATTTGAAGGTAGAGGCATTAACTACTCTGGTGCATCATCTGCTGGACAGCATCTTCTATCAGTCTTCAGGGAAAACGGAACAATTTAGAGCTTGGCTTTGTGGTTTTCTCTACTCACAACTCAGTGTGGGATTGACCGGCAGGCTGCAGAGCCTTTGTTGATGTTACAGCCTAACAAAAATTGTCTGACATATATTTGGGGATATAACAGCACAACTGACTAATGAAAAAATTCTACACTCAAGCTTTATTTCTGACAGAAAAACAATTGTCCACCTAAAAATGCCTTGCTTGTTACAGAAACATGTTTTACAGCAATATCACTAACTAATATTTGTGTACACTCCCAAACCATTTAATGTAGTATTTCTTGCTTTATCTCTGTTGGATGGTAGCTGACATCAGCAGCACATGATTGGTTTAACTAGATAAAAAACAATGTGGTATGATAATGGTTAGATAAGGTAAAATAAGATTAATTCTTGTTATAGATGTTCTGATCAAAGATCCTCTTGACCTTCAGTACACAAGTATCAGTAGAAACAAGAAAGATGCTTTATATTACCACTCGGAAAGACTAGTAAGCATAATAAATGTTTTGACTTGAACATGGAGAAGTTCTGAAAACTGGTGTTCATGCTGATTTATATCATACTGGATTTACACCTGTGTAACCAAAGAGGGTTTGATTCATTAATTTCAAGGTCACTGAACATGAACTGGTTGAATTACTATGTCTAATAAATAATGAGCAACTTGCACATAAACTCAGAGTTTTTGCAGGTATTCTACATACTGATTTAAAAAAAAAAACAACTGTAGATCATATGATTTAAGGGTCAAATTTAGACCCAATCCTCACCCTATTTATCTTCATTTCTTTCTGCTAGGCCAATACTAGGCATCCCTCAGTTGAATGGAGACCACCAACTGTGAATCCTGTGTGGCCTTGGTAGTCTGGAAGCTATGACAAAAGATACTAGCAAACTCCTCAGCATTACTGAGCTAATGGTGAATTGAAACTGTTTTTCCTGAAAGTAGAAGATAATCAAGCTTAAATGTATTCCATTTTAATGAATGCCTGAATGATTCTAACACAGTCTTGTGGAACAGAAACTACAAAGCTTGGTCTCCTCTGCTGAGGACAAAGTGAATAAGAAACAGATTTGATTGCACTTCAGAAAAGTTCTGACAAAATGAACATTGTCCTTAGTAATGCAAAGACTGGTCTCTGCTTTTTTCTTCTCCTGTACCTCCTAAGCAATCTTATAAGGTTGTGTTCAAGGGTGTACCAACTTACATTTTTCAAAAGAAAAGATAAACTAAAAGATGTAGCCACATAGACAAGGGCTAGTCAAGTCATGTGCAGCACTACCAGTGAGTCTTCAGCTGAAGCCAGTAGTCAAACTAATACGTTAAAGACCTATGCTAAACACTTTTTCTCTGGGAGTAATTACTCTTCCCACAATCTCTTGTTAGGTTTGTTTCTCAAAGCATGTAAATTCCTCAAGGCAGAGAACTTCTGCATAACCAGGCACAGAAATGTACTAGTAATGAAAACCACACAAGTGAGGTACTGATACTTATAAATAATACTGATAATAAAGTTTGATGATTTGATCTCAGCATTATAAGGATGAACACTGGGCTCACAAATGTTTCAAATTACCTGCACATGACCTTCTTGCTTTTGTATTTAAAGACTAAAACATTATAGAACCATTTAGGTTGAAAAAGACCTTTAAGATCATCAAGTCCAACCATAAGCCTAAATTCACCAGTAAAATGCCCCATGCACCACTAAATCATGTCCCTAAATGATACAACTACTCATCTTCTAAATACCTCCAGGGATGATGACTCCACCACTTCTCTGGGCAGTCTGCTCTCATGCTTGACAGTCTTTTTGGTGAAGAAATTTTTCCTCAATCTAAATTTTCCCTGGTAAAACTTGAGGTCATTTCCTCTCATCACATGATACTTGGAAGAAAAGACCAAGGCCCACTTTGCCTTGAGGTTGCAGTGTAGAGAGATCAGGTCTCCTCTGGTCTCCTCTGAGCCTTATTTTCTCCAGACTAAACACCCCCAGTTTCCTCACCAGCTTATCAGACTTGTGCTCCAGACCCTTCACCAGCTTTTTTGCCTGGCTCTGGACATGCTCCAGCACCTGAACATCCTTCTTGTAGTGATAGTCCCAACACTGAAAACAGTATTTGAGGTATGGCCTCACCAGCACTGAGTACGGGGGTGGGGGGGCATTCACTTCTCTGGTCCTGCTGGCAACACTATTTAGTTACAAAGGCTCACACATGGCTTTTATCACCTCATGGGGTTTTTAACCATGATTTTTTTTAAGTATATACTTGACTTTCATCCAAGATATATTTATAAAAGTCATGAGGATTTCATTTGAAAGAAACTAACAACTTTTCCATTATTAAGTCCTCTAATTTTGCTCTAGTTCCATGTTTTGTGAATCTAGAAGGCCAAAATTCCATTTGAAAGAAGGTGGTTGTGTTTGGTTTCTGTGGAGCCACTTTTTGCTTAGTAACTGGGGAGAAGGCTGCAGTGCTGGTCCCCACAGGGAGTTCTCAAAATTTCCACTGGCTCTGAGGCAGATCCACCTCTGTCTCAGACCTGCCAATCTGGTATCTCTGCCATCACTGTTTAGGAAGGAGAATATTCAGCGAGAGGAGGTGGAAGGAGTGGGACAAGATGGGAGGCAACCACGTGGACCATGCAGTCAGTGAGGGAAGAGGGGAAGAGGTGCATCCTCCTGCAGCCCATGGTGAGGTTCCCACTGCCCTCTGCAGCCACGGAGCAGGACAGGCTGGGCTCAGGGCCGACTCACTCAGGAGGCAGTGAGCAGTTGCAGCCCTTAAGACAAACACATGATTACCTGTTATGTAAAGGACTCCACACTGCAGCAGGGCAATGGTGAGAAGTCACTTGAGGTGAGACAGTGCAGAAGCCATCAGCAGAGGACTGATCACAACCTCCATTCCCTGTTCTGCTGAGGTGGGGAGGAGGTAAAGATATCGGGATCAGGTGTCTGAGCCCGGATAGAGGGCAGGAGTGAGGGAAAAGTGGTCTTAAAGAGCTGGTTGTACACTCAGTTTTGTTTTCTCTTTATTATTATTTTGGTTTTTGGTGGATTAATTAATTTTGGTTTCTTCCTCAAGTCAAGTGGCCCTGTCTGTTTTGCCTGAGACCATAACTGGTGACTGAGCCCTCTCTGTCCTTTGGGGATCTCCATGAAGCCCTTAGTACCTTTTCTTTCATTCATCTTGCTGGGAGGTGGCAGGGCAGGGGGTGAGTTAGCTGTGGCATGGTCCTTGTGCCCAGCTGGGCCTAAAACCATGACAGTGGACAAACTTAAAAGTCAGTCAGGCGCATACACCTCTGATTAAAGCAAAGACCTTGTCCCCGCTTTAAGCTTTCCAGAAGTTCCCGTAGAACCACACAACTGTTGCACTCCATCTGTTCAACTGTGAAGTTAAACCAAGACTGTACTTTAAACAAGACTAAATTCTCCTTTATTTTCATACCTCTATGACATTTTATTCTGTTCATTGTTATCATACAGCTGGGGCAGCTGAAGACAAAACTGACACATCTCTTCCTTTGGCTAAATCATGCATAAAACAAGTCCCAAAGGTACCAAAATTGCCCTAAAAAAATGATCTAAAGGATGAAAATCTTATGGGAGTAGAGATTACCATAAATTTTCTACAATATTTCTGACCTTAAAAAATAAATTAAGTTTTGCAAAATAAAAATAGGCAAAAAGTAGCCACTAAGAAAGCTGCTACTTGTGCATCTTATTTCACTTGAGTTAAAAAAAAATGAACCAACAAAGTCATTATGATCTGTAAATGCTACTCCTACACATACTCTGCTTTGAAGCCTATCAGACAAAGTCTGTTTTATAAGACTTGAAATAAGGAGCTATTTGCTCATGAAGGAAAGGAATGCACACAACATTGTGGAATGCAGACTATTCAGTTCATACAAACTCACTTTCTAAGGCAAAGCATGTTCAAGGTATTCAATTATCCACACATGCACAAGCTCAACCCCAGTATGCCACAGAATTATCACAACTGTAAACGTCAGCTGTGCTCTGAAGGTGGCTGAAGAGTTCACATGTACAGTGAGGCTAGAAGCTGTGATTGTGAACTTGTAGATCCTCTAAGAGATTAAGGCAATGTCCCAGAGTGTATGCAATCACATTCTGCTAGTGAGCTAAATTCCTCAAGAATAAGTGACTTGGCAGCTACAATAGAGCTGATCCACCTCCCATGTGGAATACCAGTTCTTGCAAGTGTTTCATTTATACATCTTAGCTGGAAGCAGACCTATATGTTCTTTAAATGACACACCTAGCAGCAGATCAAGGAGGTACACTGAGGAAGACAGCTGGGGAGGATAGCTTTGGGAGCAGTTACCTGTCAGTCAACAATGACTGGGCTTCAGGATTGCCTACACTACTCCAAAGGTTCAGCCCCTATTATTGCATCAGCAGAATACCCAGACTAATAAAGGCATTTTAGATACCAGAAAAAAAATAAGGAATCAAACTGCACCAAAGTATCATCGGTCAGCAGGAAAGTAATGCAATGCTAAGAAGGTCAGATAAATAGTTATCTAGTAAACCACAGTATCACCATGCAGATGAGGACAACACTATTTTTATCAATCTTCTTTGATGGCATTCTTGAAGTGTAGTAGTTTTTTTGGGTCAATTCATGTGCCAACTTAGTTTACACAGAAGCATCTGTTAGATCTCAAATCACAGGTACAGGAAAAAGAGGAGAGGAGCTTCGAAGCTCTGACACATAATCTTGTGGTAAAATATCTACCTGATAGTTTCCAGGCACACATAGTTCAAGACACCAAATCTTCTATGAGCATAGCTGTGCTGCTGCTTTAACTTTGACGTAACATATATATATATATGCATAGAATTCGAGAGCTTTAATGATTAGAGAAAAGTTACAGCCATACAATAGCCTACACCTTGGAGAATCTTCTTTATTTCTCTATTATTTCATTATCACAGGAGGTTAATTCAAGAACAGTCATGCTGAAGAAGGGGTGAAGAAAGGCCAGAAACAATGAAAAGAAGGTAAGCTTTACAAAACTAAAATCTGCTTTGGCCCACATCACAAATTATTGTGACAGGTGTACAAAGATCATGCAAAAACAATTGTTTGGAGTTTGCAACAGTCTTCCTCTGATAGCCTACACCTATATGCATCCACCACTGAATGACCATTGACAGCCAAGAAAGTTACCCTTCCTTCAGCCCCTGGCAAAGCTTTTTCTTAAAATGAATGAAACAAACCAGCTGTAGAGATTGTACAGGCTTTATTGCAGAGAAGGTGTGCATGAAGCAATGTCAATTCCTAGATTGTGCAATTGCAATGGATGCAAAGAATAAAGAAAAAGTATATGCAGCAAATGCCACTTTGCTGACACCACGGGCACTTCCTCATATTTTTCAGAAAGAACTGAAAAAGTTTTGTTTTTGATTCAGTGGTTGTTTTGAATCACATCCATGAGGGCCCTCCAGAGTCCTAGTCTGCTTTTGTAGATGTAGCACATACATTGTCTGTGCATAAACTCTGATGCTTCCAGCTACCAAAATGTACTAGTGAAGGATGGACCAGGCAATGTATTTCTAAAAATACCTTAATTTTTCAACTGAAGTCCTGGGCTTTAAACACTTTAAAAAGTATGTTTTTATTTTGTCTAGCCATAACTAGGCTATTTGATTACAGTAACTTAATCATATTTGAAGCCTTCCTCTACAGAAACTCTCATAGCTTAAAAGTGACTTTGTATTTCCATTACACATCAAATTGCAGTTTCTCATAATGCTTAATCAGTTTCTGATCAATTTAGCTCTTGTTCCTGAAACAACTTGCCAATGCTGAAATTAGAATTAAGAATCCCAGGATAATTTAGGCTGACACAGATCTGGAAGGTCTGCATCCCAAGTTTCTGCTTTTTATAGGCATCAGATCAGATAAGGTTGCTCAGAGCTTTATCCGACTTGGTCTTGAAAATCCTGAAGGATGGTAGATCAATCGCTATACTGTCCTCACTGGGAAACATTTTTCATTATGTCAAGTCAGAAAAGTAGTTCATGTTCTTATTTACCATAGCAGAGCTTTGTCTTCTGATTGTCTCCTCATTTCAAACTATTGACCTGATGAAGAAATCTCGTGGTGACATTCTCTGGCTTGTATTATGTTGGAGGTCAGATTAGAATAAATGAAATATTTCCCTGTGGACTTAAATATCTGCATGTTTCCCAGCAACTTTTAGAGCAGAAAAAGACCCATTCCTTTCACTGAAAATCCAAACAAGACAGAAATTCTCCCAATTTAAGGCTGCAATGAGGAGAAAAAGTTCTCAATTGTGTTGTCTGGGAATCAGGGTCTGAAGGAAGGACAGAAGTAGAAAGCTGCTAGCTTTGTTAGCTCCACTTTTGACACTGCCCAGTCACATGGTGAAAGCTGACAACCACAAATCACCAAAAACTGCAGCTGTCTCAAGGATCTACTGCTTCCCACTCCAAATGATTCCTTCAGTCTATTTACCAAAAAAGCACAATATCTTTTTTTTTTTTTCCCCGAGCGAGTGTGTATGCACTTTTGAGGCTATGGAGTATTCAAGTTGTCTATATGAGCTTAGGAAATACATCCCTTAAAGAGCATTTAAATAGTGATACTACCAGGTACCTGCAAAAGCAACTAGTATTTACTGAAGAAAAAGAGTTTACCTTAAAGCTAAATAAAGCTGCAGCACAATACAAAAGTTCATGTCAGGGACTAATATAGATGGCTTCACCAGAGCAGTTCGAAGTATACAAGGAATGGTCCTAATATTCAACATTCATTTTTGTCACCAGCACACAATTCTTGAGAATTCCATTGCTATACCAGCTCCCTTTTCTCCTGACAGCCAGTTCAGTAATGGTAGGAGAATGGCTGGAAGAAGAGGCTCTTTACCAGTGATTTAACAGACGAGAATCACTGGAGAAAGCAGAGAGGAAATACTAAGAGACCACAGGAAGCAAGAGACTGGTTAAGTGGCTGGAGGTCATTGTGGTAATATAAACACTGAAAGGATTAAATCTAACATTCATAACAATTTACAATTCATGAACAACACCACCACAAAAAAAGACACCCCCCCCCAAAACAAACAAACAACCAAACAAACAAACAAACAAAAACTATCCCTATCCTGAAATTATTTCCCTTGAAAGCTCAGTGAAACCTGCACTTTATCACTGTTCTTGGAATTCCTTTTTAGATAGTTTGAGATATGTCAAATGAAGGAGGACAGGTTAACAGGATTAAGCTGACAAATTTTCTGTGGACAAGTTCCCACTCAGGATCTCTTCACCAAACTATCAGTTTGCTTACTATTAGTAACGCACTCCTAAGCTTATTTTATTTTCATGTCTGAGTTCATCATCTTTCAAGACCTATTTCAAAAGCTTTGAAGAATGAACAGTCATTAATTGCTCTGAATGAAAACAGAGGTTTGCATAAATACTAAGCCTACTGTGCATCTAAACAAAGGCTACTGCAGAAGATAGGAACAGTAGCACTCAACACAATAATAAAGCTTCCCTCCTTAATCAATTTGGAATAGAAAAATGTGTAACAAAATACAAGCTGAGTAATTGCACTTCATAAGCTTTATAAGAGTATCCAGACATGTTGTCATGTAGTATCATCTCCATTTTACAGACAGGGGATTGCTGTGCAAGCCACCAAGCTGACCAGAGGAGTGGAGCATCCTTCTTATGAAGAAAGGCTGTGGGAACTGGGGTTGTTTAGTCTAGAGAAGAGCAGATTGTGGGAGATCTCGTTAATACTTACAAGTAATTGCTAGGTGTATGTCAAGGGAACGGGACAACACTTTTTTCTGTAGTGTTCAGTGATAGGACTAGGGAGTAATGGGATGAAGCTGGAACACAGTAAGTTCCATTTAAACATACAGAAAAAATATTTTACTGTGAGGGTGAGGAAGCTCTGGCACAGGCTGCCCAAGAAGGGTGTGAAGTCTCTTTCTCTGGAGATTTTCAAAATCTGCTTGGACACATACCTGTGTGACCTGATCTAGGTGGACCTGCTTCTGCAAGGGGGTTGGACTGGATGATCTTTATAGGTTCCTTCCAAACCCTACCATTTTATGATTCTATGAAACCAGAAAGATTGCCTTGAAAGAAAAGTAACTTAACTAGGAACAGACCAAAACTTCCTTTTGACCATTCTGTGTATCTAATCAGGGATTTGCTGAGACAAGAGGTATCCAGAATGCCAAATTCAATGCAATGTGCTTGTTTCTGAATGGTAAGATCTAAGGCCTCCCAAGCAATTTTACCAATAGTTTCATACCCAAATTGGTGAATGAAGACAACAATGAGTAGTGTGCAGGTGGCCACTAAGGTAACTGCAACAAAGGGTCAAGTAGAGGAGAGCGCAAAATACAGATCTAAGCGATGGTCTGTGAAATATCTACCAAATCTCTATATGGGACTGTCCAGTCATCTTGGTCTGTAATATAACAACAGCACAGTCCAGCACTCCATGAAGGCTCAGACTTTTCCCTTTCCTTTGGTTGAATTCAAATAGAGACAAAGATTTTTCACAAACATCAAGCACTCCTGTTCTGACTTGTGTTACAGTCCAGCTCAATCCTAGAAACCACAGTCTTCACCTCTTCCCAGTTTCTTCAGATTTTCTTTAATCTAGAACAGCAGGAGCTGCTGGGAGGAGAAAAACAGTAGATTGAGGGCATTTACTGAATTCCATTATTAGGCTTATAATAGGTGAGCCTTTAAGATAAAAGTTTCTTCATAGGTATCTTCTTGCAAACATAAACAGGGAACATCAAGAGCTAAAGCCTTGTGTGTTATACATTATTTGTTGATTTAGCAAAGCCCGTCAGCATGCCAGTGCATTAGGTGTTCCCCACACTTGCAGACAGACTACATTCTCCTCACATGCAAACTGCAAGAGCACAGAGTAATACAGGAATACTCCAGGATGGAAACTTGGTATAACAAAAGCCTGCAGAAATACCAATGGAAGCAAAATCACATACTTCACTGCATCTTCAATTAAAAAAATAATTCACTCTGAAGAAACATAAAGTGACAAACACTTGAGAAATGAAACCCATTTTTCAGTACACAAAATATGATACCACTTCCTTGGAAACCCTCCTTCTTTCTGTGTTGGCAAAGTCCAGATTAAAAGATATATTTACTGTCTTCTTTCTACCTATTAGCGTAGAAAAGATAAATTATAGGAACTGGGAAGGAAAACACAAGTTTGTCCAGACAAATAGCTGCCAAGGCCAAGAATAAGGTATTTCAAAGGTCAGGAAATACTGACAGATGCAGCATCTTCATGTATCATCTATGAATTAGCTGAGGCCCTTGCTGCATATAAACTGCAAAAAATCTGGCTGAACTAATTTTAACATAGGAGCACTCTTCTTGTCTGTTACTCATCTAGGCCAAGTACTTATATATATAACATCTCACACTTCTTACAGCAAGCCCCAGCTTTCCCATTTGCAAGAACTGGTAAACTCATTAACTAAATCTGATAAAAATTACATGAGTACGTTGACATCTCTAAAGGTGTAATGTCCCATTTTTTTTATTAACTGCAGCTACAGCTGAAGATTTAGGCTGTCTACACTACACTGTGCATTACCTTGCAAAGTTGTCCTCATCCAGACGAAACTAACCAGCACAGATGCATCCACCTACTTTCCCCATTCTTCAGCAAAACTAACTATAGTATTATAAAAGAAAAACAGTGTTGTCCTTAACCACTTTCTCATCTGAGCAGTCTAGTTAAACCATAACAAAACTTGTTAGTTACAAAGAGCCTTAGAAATAGTAACTTGGAGAACAATTTACTGATTACTCAGCTTTGTATGGGAAGTCAAGAGAGGGTGCAGAGTTCACTGTATTTCTGACTTCCCATTGCCTTGCACTGCAAGTAGCTGTACACACTTCAAAGGGAGGATGCCCCTCTAATTAGGCTTTGCTTTCCATCCATTCTGTATCCGCCTAACTGTCCAGGCAAAGTGCAAAGCACTGCAAACTTGATTAGCTTCCAACAGGCTAATAATTCAGTGCCGACCACTCTTAGTGAATCATGCAAGAGGCTTACCAGGAACAAACGGCTAAAAGTAAAATATTTTAGGCTTACAAAATCCATCTTATCTAGCAGCCACAGTCATCATTTCATACATTTAACACAATTCCTGCAAGACACCCTCCAACTCCCCATTTGATGTTGAAAGGTTTAAATTTCACAATCCCTAAAAATGAAAAGAACACGCTTAGTACATAGAATGAAAGGCAGTTTATGCTTCAGGACTTCTTCCTTGCACTTACCTACACTTGTAGGAAATATATCTTTATTGTTGATTTGCACCTCAATCCAGTCCATGAGAAGATTCATATACTGAGGTGCTGGTAATGGTGTGGGCTTCTTGTACTTCGTGTCGTCCTGCCAACGGTACTCATACTTGGGGCCTCCAGACATCACTGGGCAGGTCCTCTCTGTGCAGAACTCACAGACAGTTCCATAAATGAGGTTGATTCTATTGAAGAAGTCAACAACATGGACAGCCACCCAGTCATTTTGGTCTTCTCCACTGGGCAACTGCACAGCTGCTTTCAAGTCCACACCTGAGTCCAGAGAGGCCTGTGCTCGTTTGTGAAGTTCAAATCTCTGGGTTCCAGGTTCAAACTTGCGTTTTGGGCGGAAAGTCTTATCTTTATTAAAAACTTGCTTGAGTGCTATGGACATGTCTGCTAATCTTCTGCTCTGTTGCAGCTGGCAGAAAAACACGGCAGGTATCTGAAAACAGTTGCTCCCTATCTACAGGTTCTTCAGGCCCTGCTGTCTTTCTCAGAGAAGTTTGTACCAACTTCAGAGCAACTAGCTCTTCCTCTCGAAAGCCTTCCTGGTAGGTTCATGTCCCTAAGGATATGGAAACAATATACATTAATAGTAAGCTCAGGTCTGGCCCTGTGACTTTTTTACTGTTTTTACGATCATTTTCTACTAATTATGAGTTGAAAAGCAAATATAAAACAAGCTAGTCTTAAAAAGCTTCTATGGTGACAAACATTGAAAGGGGGAAAAAAGGACCTCATTTTTAAAGTATTATGGAATAACTTCTCTGTCCTTTTAAAATATCTACCTAAACAGAGGCTCTTAACTTACCATAATGATGGGAATTCTTTTGCTGCATTTTTACAGTGACTGCATACCATACATAATGTGTGTACAAATTTAGTGAACAAAACTGTGTGACAATTCTGAAGTCTTATCTAACTACTCCTAAAGTGACTCATGGTGCCTCTAAGCATTCGCCATAGCTGCAGTGTTGTTCTCCATAGGAAAAAAAAAACCCAAAAAAGACTTTTCTGTATTTGTTCTTTATTTTTAATTAACAAGATATTTGTTTTTGCAAATCTCATAGAACCCAGTGTGGTGGTTTAGTCAGGTGTCCACCAAGTCATAATATAACTCCCCCTCCTAAACTGGACAGGAGAGAAAGAGAAATATAGTGAACGGTTTGTGAGTTGAGATAAAGACAGATCTATCAGCACTTAGCATCACAGGTAAAACAGACTCAGGGAGAAAAGGGCTTGATTTATTAAAGGAAAAATAAGAACAGGGATATGAAAAATAAAACTGAATCTTAGAAACACCTCCCCCCACCCCTCCTGCTTCCCAGGACTCTCCTTCCTCCCTCATCAGCGGTGCAAGGGATGGTGGTTATGGTCAGTTCACTATAGATGGACTTTGCCACTGCTTCTTCTCAGAGGGAGGCCTCCTCACACTTCCCACTGCTACAGTGTGGGGTCCCTCCCCACAGGAGACAGTTCCTCACGAACTGCTCCAGCATGGGGCCTCCCACAGGTGCAGCCTGTCCCATTGTGGGTCATCTACCAGAATAGTCCTTCAGGTACCAACTGCTCCAGCCTGAGTCCCTCACAGGATCTCAAGTCCTGACAGCAAACTTGCTCTGGCATGGGCTCCCCTCTCCCCACAGACTCCCAGGTCCTGGCCAGGAACTTGCTTCAGGGTGAGTTTCCCACAGAGTCACAGCCTGCTCATGGGTTCCTCCACAGGCTGCAAGTGGATCTCTGCTCCCCCATGGTCCTCCATGGACTGCAGAAGGTTAACCCACCTCATTGTGGTCTGTACCGTGGGTGTTGTGGTTTCGGCCCATCAGGGAACAAAAGACCACAATTAGCCTCAAATACCAAAGACTTGAGGATTGCTAAAGGGCAGGGAGAGCTTAGTTGCCGCTTAAGGTGCAGGATAAAACAGACCAGGCTACTCGGCTTGGGGAAGAAAACAGAAAATAATTTAATACCAACTAAAGCATAAAACCCCAAAACAAACCAATACAGAGTGGTAGAAAGATGAAGAGTCCGACCAGCCCTTTAAGACTACCTTCTCCTCACTCCTCCCTTCTTCCAGGGCTCAGAGCCCTGAGCCTGGTGTTTTTACCTCCGCCTCCCCTGAACAGCCCAGGCAGGCAGGGAGTGGGGGTTTCAGTCAGTCTATTCCTGACAGCTTCTGCTTATCTGTCACTCCTAAGAGCAGGTGAGCTCCGCACCCATCCTCTCTGCAAATCCGTGGGGTGCCTCCCACACACGGCAGCCCTGCACGGGCTGCTCCGATGTGCATTTATCCCAAAATAGTGATGGCAGAGGCGTCAGATTAGCCCAGCCATGCTGGAGGTGGGTCTGAACCCAGGAGCCAGGGGAGGATCTGAAAACTCTTTACCAGGTTTTCACTGCAACCCGCTCCCCCTGCTACCAAGCAAAAGCAGCTCCTTGCTAAACCATGACAACAGGTCACATGGGAGCCTTTCTTTCAGGGCCTAAGCACGGTCCTCCCCCTCCTTCTCCACTGCCATTGGTGTCTGCAGAGATGTCTTCACATTCTCACTCCCTGTTGTGGCTGCTGTTCAGCAACTGTGCAACAACTTCTTCTCCTTCTCATATATGTTATTCAGAGAGGTGTTACCTCCATCACTAGTTGGTTAGGCCTGGGTCAGCTGCAGGGTCCATCTTAAAATTGACTGGCCCTCACCCTATCAGCTACAGGGGAAGCTTCTGGTAGATCTTTGTTAAAAGAAGCCATGCCTGTAGCTCCCCCCGGCTACCGAAAAACCTGGCCCAGGCAAAACCACTACACCCAGAGTTAAACGTACAATACTGCACAGAAATAACTCCTGTTTCCCATAGAACTGTACAGAGACTGTTCTTTTTCTTGACCCACCTTCAGGAATTCAGTAGTGGTCTTAATTTTCTATTGGATTGTGTAGAATAATTAGAAAGCAATGCTGAAGCTGCCAGTTTCGTTTTAGCCCTATTTATCTTCTCTGCAGGGGAGTACTTGGTATGTTGTTCTTACAAAAGGAGGTACATAGAGTTTGCCTTGTGTCTAACCTATTCTGGCAACAAGGAATGGTTTTAATTGCCAGTCTGATTGAAAAAAATAATTTCTACATTAGAGTTTTGTTTATTTTTAAACATATATGCAGGACAGAATTATCACCAGTAAATACAGACAATTAAGAGCTGATAGAGTAGACAGAGACTACCTCAATTAGTAATGAAGGTTTTATGACTGAAGACAGTGAGCAAAGATTTCATGCTATTATTTAAATCAAATAATACACTACGTTTTACATTTGCACACCACTACAAAAATGCTACCCTATGGCAGGATGATGAATTCTCATCATGAGATTATGTATACTTCACCTTAAGTGAAATCACTTCATTGAAAAAATTTCTATGCTGTGTGTGGAAAGCACTAAACTCTTCTGAAGACAGTTACCCAAACCTTTGCTGAAGCAGAGAAGAGAAAAAGGTACTTCTTTTTTCTTAAGCACCACAAGAAAGAAACAACCCCCTAAGCAAAGAGAAATCTGGTCCCCACATAATCGAAGTGCCATAAAAAACCCTCCCCTAAACAGCATCCAGCCGGTTCTCCAGGAAGCAGCAGCTAAACAAAACCAGCAGAGAAGTGCTTGTTTTGCCTTTTGTTGATGGCATCATGGAGGGACAATCCAATCATGAGTTTATAAACAGTCATTCTTTCTATGCCAGCAAAATACAAGAAGCTCAGAGATGAACTCCAGAGAGACTATTGCCAATATCTGACATGCTTCTTGGATTAATATTCAAATCCAGAGATCTTGAAACCTGACAAAGGTTCAGGAAAGGGGACTTTAAACACAACTAGCCTTGGAACAATTTAGTTAATTGTCACTGGCAGGAATGAAGGCACTCTAAAAAGACAAGTTTGCCCTACAGTTTGTTACTAACACCCATAACCTCCAGGTCTTAAAAGCTGTGTAGTGCTCAGTTGTTAATTTAAAAGCCTTTCAAAGATGAGGTAAATACTGCTGCACTGACAGAGCTGGTGACTGACACACTTTGAGATGGCATGGAGCCAATGCCCCAATTTAAAATAAGGATGTTAGCTCCAGAGTTTTACAGCTCAGACAACACTTCTATCTCACTTCAATACCTTGTGGCTATTTTGACTCCTTTCCTCACCTGTAAATATTCATCAGAACATGCAGAGGTTTTATTTAAAACAACAAGCTCAGTACCAAATAAGACTCATCTTTAAAAGACACACTACTCACTGCTTTGAACCTTTTCCAAGACAAACAGAAAACATCATATATTAAAAGCAATCTGAATAAGCAAACACAATTATATGAAATACATTAAAACTCTTTTCTACTCTTCTGCATACATTCAGTAAGTCTGCATAAAACCAATGAATACAGAGAAAAAGCAACCAAAATATTCAGCAAACCAATCACTAGCTTCAGTCTTCTGTGTATCAGTAGTCACA
Organism: Urocolius indicus; assembly: GCA_013401255.1. Taxonomy (NCBI): domain Eukaryota; kingdom Metazoa; phylum Chordata; class Aves; order Coliiformes; family Coliidae; genus Urocolius; species Urocolius indicus. The sequence continues at coordinate 136,989 of WBNH01003814.1, forward strand.
CATTGAAATTTTCATTTTGAAGCACACATACATCATGGTCAAACTTAACCCAAAGACTAATCCAGGTGACTCTCCTATGCAGCCAGATGAAACCATTCTTTAACCTACTCAAGGCAGAATCAGAACAGGCAAGAATTCCCTATACTTTCCTGTGTGGAGTCTTTTGTTCGGCATCTTACAATAAAAACTAAGGCTCTTCAGTTTTCATCTTTCTATCACTTTACACAATACACAACTACATATTATTTTTGTAAAGGTGGACTCACTGTTGACTGCTGACTCAAACTCAGTTGTTTAACTTACTCTAAGAGAGGAGCTGATCTTTTTTTCTCTCTTTTACAACATGACTGAAAACTGTGCAAAGCCTGGGGATGGAAAGACTTGCTTTCTCATACATTTTCACATGCATGAATGTAAAGCAGGGAAGTGTATGACCTGAATTTCACATAAATTCTGTGGTGAATCAGCATTCTAAAATATATATTTACATCCTGGTTCCTAATTAAACCTATGTGTTCACTCAAAAGCTAAAATAAATGAAAGAAGAAATAAACAAGAATTTTGAGACTTGCCCCCTCACTTCTGAAACACACCCCCTTCCTTCAGGCTGAACAGCTGCTCTTACTTCCCTGCTCAAGCAGGGAAGGCTTATCCAAACAGTTACAAATAGTATAACCGTTACTTCCTTGGGACACAGCAGCTTTCACTTTGCTCAAAGGAGGCAAAAAAAAAAAAAAAATCCAGGCTCACCTGATTTTCAGCAGAGATTAAACAGACACTTTAAGTCTGGATCCTTCTGAGGCTGAAGCTAGTGGCTGAAGCATTAGCCAAAGTCTGTGGGCTCTAAAAGCATCTTTACTGCTTAGGCAATAAAGTGCCAGTAGTTAATGGGAGGACAGCCACTCCTCTGCTTTGGACTGAATTACTCAGCCATTGCGGAAACTCATTCAGCATTAGACTTCCAACATATTACTGCACTATGTGTGAATCAATAATGATGAGAGGTTTGGCATTCCATTTCGGATCACATCTAAAGCAAAGCTACTGCTTCAAAATCACATAGCATTAGGGAAAGAAAAGCTCATCAGGTGATCTCAGAAACAAATGGTGAGCAAAATCTCCTGATTTTTAAAGAACTGAGAATGTAACTTGGCTTGCCAGACAACACTTTCGCTTCCACGACATTTTTGATCTGACAAGACTGAAAATTGTTCCATTATCTCAGCTGGTCTTGTGAGAGTTACTTCAGAGATGAAACACTAAACAGTGTTGTGGTATTGGTTAGATAACTCCTTGAAACCTGTAGTGCAGTAGCAACCACCCCTCTTCTATGTAAAATTAAATTTCACAATTGCTGACAGATATTTTGCAGTCTCCTCAGTATCACAGTACTATCACAGTAATGTCAGCAGAACTGATCCTGACTTATACTTTTGCCAAAGGTGGAAGAAATTGGCTTCTGATCCTTTATGACTAAGGATTTGTTCTAACCTACAACAGAGCATAAAGAAAGGTGTTGAGGCTTATAGTGTTTGGCTTCATGGTATACAGATCCAGTGCTTTGGATGCTGTTAT
>WBNH01003814.1:139371-154592 GCA_013401255.1 Urocolius indicus
CCTTATTAAAATTCATGGAACTGGCTTTGGCCCAGCCATCCAGCCTACCTAGATCTCTCTGTAAAGCTTCCTTACCCTTAAACATATTGACACTTCCACCCAGCTTGGTGTCATCTGCATATTTACTAAGGGTGCACTCTATCCCCTCATCCAGATCATTAATAAAGATGTTAAATGCACATAAAGACACCGCAATTCAGTGTAAATATCAGGTATACCAAGTCACTATATGGAAATAACAAACTTGCCCTACTTACAGAGAGATCACTAAAAAAAAACCACCCACAACACAAACTGTGATTACCAAGACTGAGTCACTGCTGTGTTAAAAACATACTACATGATTTCATCACATACTTTCTATTAAATTACAGATAATAAGAATGTTAAATGATACACTGTTTACAAACACACAGCTTTCATCACAGCACTCTAGTGAGAGTTACACAAGATTTAGAGGGCTGTCAAGAAGCTAGCTGGTATCATTCCCATTTTACTAATCCAGAAAGTGAGGAGACATGGCTTTTCCAGCATCAAACACAGAGTAAATTGCCTATCCAGCAAGACGTTGTCTGAAAACCAATTCTGTATCAGTTGTTTCTTACATTTCTGTTTCCAAAATTTAAGTCTCCATTTTGTGAACTTGCACAGTCTGATCCAAAGCCAACTGAGCCTGTAGGAAATCATACACTTGATCTAAATCTTGCTAAAATCCAATATTTTGTAGACTTCTCATGTTTGGCTTCATTGTTCACTCTCCATGCAAGGGGGAATTTTACTATGGCTGCATCAGACAACTGAGGCCGCAAATATATTGGAAGGAGGCACACAAACATACCATGCTCCTTTCTGACTGAGCAAATGTACACTTTTTCTATTTCCAGGCTCGTGTCTGGGAGCTGGTAAACAGATTCTCTTTTTAACACAGTAAAGTATGAACAATTATTCAGGTAAGGAAAGGCCTGTACTGAAACCTCAAAACATATTTTGTGTTTACAAAGTAAAAATCACACATGTGGGTAGGAATAGTAATATGCTATGTGTCCCATTTACATACTTAAAACTTGTGCAGTTCCACTAAGTTTTACCTGAACTCATAAGAAAAAAAAAAAAGGTTGTGTGATTATTTGTATTTATAGTGAAAATCTCATTATATGAAAATACAGTCTTCATAGGCAAAAAACTTGCCCTTACTAACCTATAATGTACACAAGCAGATTAAGATTTGCCTTGTGGTTGTGCCAGAGTTGAAAGGGAAAGGAAAGAGGATCAAAGCAAATTTAGGTTACTGAGAAAATATCTCTTAAAAGCAACAAACAAAACCACAGGAACCAGGCTCTGAGGGTCAGTGTATCTTTTCCTAAATTCCATTCTGTCCTCAACAACCTTGCAAGTTCCATAAAGACTAAGATCACAGATTTAAGGATCTCTGATTATTTCTGTAAGACTTAGAGAAGTATACACAGGTAAGAGTAAACAATCTCTCAGTTTCCCAGGTGCTCACTTGGGTAGCTTCTCCATGGCTTTTACAGTGGAAGTTTTCAGGTAGAACCATCACTGTTAAGGACAACAATGTCTTGCTGCAGAGTTTATCCATGGTTTCCGTGTTATCTACTTGAAACCTAGAGCATGTCAACTAATAAACAAAATAACAATAGTAAATGGTATTATCCAGTGAAAAGAAGCTTACAGATGTTCCAGGACAGGAACTTGCTTTTGTTTACTGTGGTGGAAGTCCCAGAAACTTCAGTAAAAAATCAGAATTTAGCCTAAAGTCCTCAAGAAAGTACACCTGGGTTTTCTTCAAGTTCTTCCCTTTCTTCTAAAGCTACTAGGACTACCTACACTGATCCACATGGGATAACCACAATAACAACATTGCAATCTCAACGTACTCCCATAGAAAGCATTGACTAGAAAGAAGCTCTCCCATAGTCAGAAGCACTTCCTATAAAGAGCAATGTCCATTCGACATGCAATAACTAGCCTTTGTTTTTCCTATGCATGGGAAAAAAGAAGCAGCCAGTGATTTCATGAGGTTAATAAAAGTCGGAATTGTAAAAGATCACAGAAAAGAACGTAAATAGTAAATTAATAATCAAAGTGTTCAGGCTCAACTGATTAAAAATAAATACTCTTTTATTCCTTTCTTGTTTACATTAATAGCCACTCAACCCCATTTCTAAGTAAAAAAATTAGAAAGAGAAAGCAAAATAAAATTGATAATTGTCTACAAAACTGTATGCTTTTAAAATTCGTTTTAAAATTGGAAGCATGTGACAAACAATAACTAAATTGGACCAGACTCCGTCTGAAAATATCTAAGTTATGCAAGTATTGTAGCAAGACTTGACAAAGGGAATAAAGTGATCTTTTATGATTCTGCCCAAATACACAGATTTTCACTGGGATAAAACTGAAAAATAATACATGGCTGAAGAACAGTCAGTCCTTCTGTTGTGACCGAATAGTAATGGCTTTGGCAGGCATCATGAAAACACCTGATGTTTGCAGTCCTTAAACAAATGCTACTTCTTATATTATCATCATATTTGTCATGAGCATATTTCAGAGGTGATGTTAGGCAGAACTATTACATTTTAGTATCCCAGTGCTTTATCTACAACCATTTAATTTTACTTCTTTCAACAAATTTGCCTTCCATACAGACTACAAAAATGAAAAATTAAGCTTTTCTTTTAGAAAAATTGTTTGTATGAAACAATAAGAAATGGACTTACACAGCAGTCCTTTCTACAATAGAGTACATCAGTTGTTTTACAGAAGCAGAATCAGGTACGACTGCTCAGATCTTAAGTGGTGAGTGCTGTTAATTAAATCAAATGAAGCATGAAGATGAATGTGTTTTAACAAAGGACTCACCTCCCAAGCAGTATCATTCTAGTGCTTTTTAGAAGCATCAAATGTAATTACACCTGACCTGAAGTTATGGAAAGATGCACTGATCACCATAAAAACACTGAGCATACCCTGACAGTTAATTTTTCACTGCAAGTTTATATTATAACAGCACCCATGGCAATCCAATCGGGAACAGTTTAGAATACAGTTTAAGGTGAACTGAAATACGTATCTCAGAATGACAGTAAAGAAACTGCAAAAAAATTTAATGGTTTAGATTACGCTGAAATTCAGCCTCTGTTTCTCTGTCATCAAGGAATTTAAGGTCGTGACCCTCAATAGTCATGCAGGTGTATGTATGGCTACATTTCTTTCCTGAAAAGTCAGTCCAGCCTCAGCATCTTCACTTTCATGTTCTGCCTTCTTCCCTTCTCCCCTAAAATGTCAGACCCAGGTGTTTATATATCCCGTTGCAGGAGGCTGTATGAGACTAAGACACAAGCTTCAATAATCAAACCACTTATTTTTCATCCCAATCAATGTCTTTGATTGCCTGCTTGGTCACACAACATAGGGAACAGGACAGCATAAGGAAAGGTCTGTGCAGAAGGCAGAGGATGAGACAAATGGAATAGCAAACCCGTGGCAGCACTTTTTCAGCTATAGCCACTTTAGTGAATCACAGAGTTTGCCACAATCACTTTAGACCTCTCAAACTTTTAAAGCAAGTGAGGAACTCCTTCTAGGTCAGGCAACTATTGAGTCTGAAGTCTGACAGTGACAGATCACAGTGAGGCATGTAGTTCTCATGGTACCTTTGAATGCAATTTTTTAATTACATGTCCAGGTTCTTCTGGTTTTCCCCCTGGTTCACAGGCTATGACTGATGTGAGCTGTGGTTAGCACATGCCCAAACACAGTCACTAAACTGCATTCTCTAGAAGTACACAAAGAAATTCTGCTTTCAGTTATCAAACCCTTGCAACCTGCTATGTCCTTCCACCCGTAACAAAGCAAAGCTTTCCTGAGTACATGTACCTTGCTTTGCCATTGCCCTTTTAAACAGTTAACATATTGGTGGACTGGGTGGTTTAGCTTAATTACTGTGGTAGGAGTAGCAATAGAACCAGCTCACTAATGCTGTTTCTGCCAAAATCTTTCAAGCCTCTGTGGACAGAGTCCTTAATGCAGTAATGTATGACTGTCACACTTCTGTGCCTTGCTTATTGCAGCATTTGCTGCAAGACAAAATTGCTACCATTCACTGATTTTAAAATAATATACAGAGAACAGGTGAAAGGATAAAGAAAATTTTAACTGTCTTGAAGAAGGGAAGATACAAATTAAATGATATGGTGATTGTGATTGAGTATGATAATACACGTCTCCTCCAGCTTGTTTCATTTCTTACTCGCTTATGAAGAGGAAATTTTGACTATTCTGCAGTCAGTAGGAGCTCTGATACTGACTTCACCAGAGCTAAAGTTTTACTTTCATAATCTGGACATGCTCCTTTAAGAAGACAAGAAGAACTCTGCATTAAACTACAGCTGAATTTCACAAATCTATTTGTTCTGTTAATCTTAATTCACTCATAAGCCTACATACTCGCTTTTAAAAGTATTGGCGTAGTTGAGTAGGCAGTGAGAAGGTTAAAATATTATTTCTTGCTCATTCCTACATTCTCAGAACATCCACACAACTCTCATACCAAAGCCTAAAACTAAGTTTACTTAAGTTTGTTGAAATAAAAGCTAGTCAGGTCATGTGAGTGACAAGCAACAGCAAAACATGGTCACACAAAGCTGTGGTGTTAGATCTCATGTCATGTTAGACCTCACTCTTCTCTCTTATGAACATATCAACCAGAGGTATATGGCAATGCAATGGCTTACCTGTGAGAATCCAGCAGTTCATTCCCTAGAATTTCAAGTGCCCCGTTCTGCATGCAGTGGCCAACATTAGTGTCGTTCTAGGTCTGATTCTTAGCTTTAGGAAAAAAGTCTAAACCACATGTTTGTGAAAAAGATACATTTAAGAAAAAAGTCTAAATCATATGTTCTACCTCAGTGACATTTCATTTAAAACTACCCATTTTTTTGTACATGAAAAGCATGCAAAGAAACACAATGTCATGTTACGTACACTATGCTGGCAGAGACAGAATTAACACTCCAGGGAAAAAAAGAACAGGACCTTCTGCAAGCACTGATATTGAAAACAAGATGTAAGAAGGTCATCTGACATCCACTCAGACGCTTTAGCCTTAGACTGGCTTCTCCCACCAAGGCTCAAGTTAATGTGGTGAGGGTGGGCAGGGGAGAGGGGGGTTGGTGACACAATGTATCAGCAACTGTCCTGAGAAGCTCATGATTTCGGAGATGTTTCCCAAAGCAAAGATCTGCAAGGAAGCTATGGCACCTTCAATGAGTGCATTGCACACATTCTAACTCTGTGAATTGTCAACATGAGCATGGTAATTTTCAGTTACAAAAAACTACCTTTAACTCCATGTTGCTGACACAAAATCTCATCCAGGCAGTACTCTGATTCTAACCATGCAAAAAAAAAAAAAAACAAGAAACCAAAGAAACCCAACCAATCAACCAACCAAAAATCTGTGACAGAGCTGTAGGACCAAGCTCTCAACAAAAGAAGCAAGGAACTTCTTTCACTGCAAGCTAAGTATCTGGCTTTTCAAACCAAGCTGACCACAGTTGTAGCCAGTAAATACCCAACACTGCAGATAGAAAGGAACAAAAAATCACCATTGATACAACATGCAAAGATGGCCAGCAGGGAGTGTTAAGATAGGTTACTTCCCAATCATTGTAATACAGTAAGCAGTTTAATCTGAAGCATTAAAAAAAGAAGAAGAAAAAAGAGTACTCTGTGGTCTGTGCAGCCATCTCTGCCAGTAAATAGGGACAGCACATCTGATAACCTCTGGTAAGTGCCATTTGAAGGGCTGCTTTGAACTACAGTGGTTTTCCACAGCCTGACACTATTCAGTTTAAGCCAGTTGCTGGTTTTAACCAAAATTTGACTGTAAAGCTGGCACAGCTTGAAGGTGGGAGTTGTCAAGGTGGCTAAGCTTCCTCCTGCATTATTGGTTTATGCAGCATTTTTCCCACACCATAAGTTCAGTAACTCCCCAAAAAATTTCTGACCAAGAAAAAAGACCTGTTTCTACTTGTGTGTAGCACATGCTGTGACTCAAAGGGAAGGTCTCCATCTGTTTTAGTCCCTGACCAAAGCAACAAATTTTATTTGCTGGTACAACTAAAATGCCAGTAGGGAAGTAGGTTCTGTGGTGACTCTTCTTAATGAACCACTGAAATTTTTGCTTTCCACCGTATCTTGTCCCATAGCCTCCCATCTCCTAAAGCAGAATTGGACAGAAGAGCTTTAGAGGGAACTGCTAAAAGGCATCTAGGTCCTAGCACTTTGTGCTAAGAATGTAGATGCCGGGGAACATATGTTGCAAGATATCCAAAGCAAAAGCTGGTTATAGTGATTACACCAATGGAAGAATTCACAGCACCTCCAGTATATTTCTAAACACATGTGCAAAATCCATACACTATTAAGATTCTTATTCCCTCAAAATATGATTTCATGAGACTCAGCCACTCATATAACCTTTAAGATGTCAAAAGCAGAGCTTGGTTGAGAGTAATTATAGCAAAAAAAAAAAATCCCCAAGCTAACAAAACCACAAATTACAAGATTACTGAAGAAAAAAAAAACAGGCTTTGTCAAACCAGAAGCAGGAAAGCAGGAAATCCACCAAAATGTCTGGAGAAATCAGTGGGTTAAACAGCCCTGCACTACCTGGACTTATTTTAACAATTTGCTCCCAATTTGAGAATCTGAATACATGGCACTTCATTATCCATCGATATTCTGCTGCAGAAAAACTAAAGTAGTACCAGGAGAGCTGCAAGATACAATTATAGCATATAGTTTGGAGAACCTTACATAAATCATAATTTGTACATTGAAGTTAACTGCATTTAACTGAAGAAAAACACCAACAAAGACAATTCCCCAAAAACATGACTTACTGTTTAGTCTGGGAATGATAAGTACCTGAGGTTCTTAGCCTAACCCAGCATGCTGGTTTTGGCTGCAGTTGAGATAATTCTTTTCACAGTTGCTAGTACAGGCTTTGTTTTGGATTTGTGTTGAAAACAGTGCTCACAATGCAGAGATGTTTTCATTATTGCTGAGCAGCGATTGCACAGTTCTGCTTCTCACCTAACGCCACCAGTGAGTAGGCTGGGGTGCACAAGAAGCTGGGAAGGCACACAGCCAGGACAGCTGACCCTAGCTGACCAAAGGGACATTCCAGACCACACGATGTCATGCTCATTGTATGAAGGAGGAGGAAGAAGGAAGTAGAGGGGGTAAGATCAGAGTGAGGGCATTTGTCTTCTCAAGTCGCTGTTAGGTGCAATGGAGCCCTGCTTTCCTGGAGATGGCTCAACAATTGCCCGACCATGGGAAGTAGGGAAGGAATTCCTTGTATGTGTGGCTTTTGCTTTGCCTGTTAATCTGCCTTTATCTTATAACTTTATCCCATAAGTTTTCTGACTTTCTGAACATAAGTTCTCTTCCTCATCCCACTGAGACTGGGTATTTGTCAAATGGGACTAAACCACAGTACCCATTCCTGCTCTCACTTTTCTACACTCAGCACTTAGATCAGCAAAGTGTTTTTTATCCATTCACACAGACTGTGACCTAGATGACATACCCTGGCTTACATTATAACAGATGTAATATAAGATACAAGAGTATTTGTTTAATGTCTCAATAATCAGGTACTGCAACTCTTTCCCTTTCCTACTTAATATCAGAAACACACATCCTGCAACATCCAGAAGATAATGGCATTGAATTTTGGGGTGTTTCCCCCCACCATGCATTTTGCACTTCTACAACACAGTTTTATTATATTTAAACATTTTGATTTACTCATTAGAATTCTAAAGATTACGTTCAAATGAATTTTAATACTTGTAATTTCATCCTAATTTGGCAAAACAACCTTAGACCTACTGCCTTTAAGATGCTTTCACCATTCTGGTTGCTACATACATAAATAGTTTGGAAATTGCATTACTACCTTGCTATTCTTTATCCTATTTCAATCACATCTTTTGCCACTTGTGCATTCCACACATTATGGTTTTGATCCAGTCCCAAATTATCCAAGTAAGCCCAACTGCATCTTACACAATATCTGCTATTAGAGAGGCAGATGCCATCATAATTTTTGAGGCAGCAGTCATCGCACATCCCAAGAGTACTCCCAAAGTAATAACACAGCTGCTCTTTGAAAAGCATGACACACAGGTGACTGAGAAGATTGAATCCCTGTCCTAACATAGCAGAGACAGAAGTCCAAGTTTACTTTAGATAAAACAAATGAGAATCCTGGATGGCAAGCCACACAGCTGAGTTTCTAAGCTAGCAGTTTTTTGAGGGAGTCCACTGTCTTGCAGTCCATTATTCTGGCTACAGCAAGGCTTGAAACTTAAGACTATAGATAATTTTTTTAAGAATGACCCATAATATCCAAGGAGTAGCAAGGTGTTAAATATTGGAGATGTATCTGCAGATAGCATAATTACAGCAAATTGCATGGTAGGTAATAGACAGCTTCTCCCACACTGCTTCACATGCTAAAAATGCACATTTCAATACTGCCATGAGATCAGATAAAGATTTGGAAATACTTTTCCCCTATTGTTTTTTTCTCTATAAGGAATTTCTGTACCTCCTAGTCCTCTATTTGTTCCAAAATAGTCTCTTAATTTTCCTTGCACTTTTCCTTTCAATTTTCCTTACCCACCCCCCATTTTTCCCCTTCTTCACCATTCTATGTAGTACTTCTCTCAGTCATGTCCAGGAACAGAAATAGGCTTTGGTTTAAGTGCTAGCTGGACATCAATTTGTAAGGCTGATAGCAGACACCAAAGCAAAGGCTGCTGGCTACGTTCCATTTGGTTTTCTAACCCTAGGTTCAACTATGGAAAACACGCAAATATAGAAAAATGGTGCAAACCACCTGTGTTTGCTGCTTTTTTTATCATGTGCACAGGTTCAATTATTAAACTATTGCATACATGTGGAAGTGCATGCAATTAGAGGAGTATTCTTGCACACTTCTTGTTCTAAGATCAGGACATTATAGCTTTTAAGACCAATTCTTCACCTGCTTGCTCTAAAATGAACACAGATTACCTCCACTTAGGTCAGAACCAGACTGATGTGGCACACCTGTTAATTCAAGATAAAATTCAATACTCTGATTCATCCTTTAATACAGCTGCTAAAGCTAGCATGAAAAGAGCAGCACAAGTATATAAATTTAGAGAACGCGATCACTATAAAGGAGCATGTAAAGGTGCAATATAGGAGAAAATTTAAAATAATGACTACACTAGTTATAATTACAATGGAAGTATCAATTACTTCCAAGAAATCGGGATTTTTCAAATTCTGCTAGGCATCATCACTCTTCTGTTTCTTTCAGCTCCAGCTTCTGCAGAGGGGTTGGACTAGATGATCTCTAAAGGTCCCTTCCAACCCTACCATTCTATGATTCTATGATATATGAATACTAACATTATATTTTCTGCTTCTTATTAAAAGAAAAAAAAAACCTAGTAAAAAAAAACAAAAACAAAAAAACCCAAAAAACGAAACAGGCAAACTGAATGATTCCAAATATGGAAACATAACAAGCTAACTTGCAAATATACATTCAGATTCAAATACATTTTTTCACTTGATTGAACAGAGGGACCTCAATTAAACTCAGGGCAATAAAGTGGTCATGCCAATATATTTCAACAAAAGATAACAGATAACTTTCAGAAGTCCATCTAAATCTCTCTAAAAGCCTAACTGGGATTTACTTTATTACAAACACATTGACAAGTCTTGAAAATATAGTAAAAATATAAGGGTGCTTCTGGAATTGTGTGGGTAGTGGCATCTTCCACAGACCAGGTTACTCAAAGACCCATCCAAGCTGGCATTGAACACTTCCACAGATGGAGCAGCCACAGCTTCTCTGGGTAACCTGTTCCAGTGCCTCACCAGCCTCACAGTGAAGAATATCTTTCTTATATTATTCTGAAATTACCTTCTTTTCATTTGAAGCCATTACCCATGTCCTGTCACTGTATGTCTTTGTAAAACGTCCCTCTCCAACTTTCTTGTAGGCCCTTTTAGGAAGTGGAAGGCTGCTATAAGGTCTCTCCAAAGCCTGCTCTTGTCCAGGCTGAACAACTCCAACTCTCTCAGTCTTTCTTCTTAGGAGAGGTGTTCCAGCCTTCTGATCCTTTTTGTGGCCTCCTCTAGACTCACTCCAACACGTCCATGTCCTTCCTATATCGGTGGCCCCAGAGCTGGCTGTAGTACTGCAGGTAGGGTCTCACCAGGGTTGCATTGATGTAATATGTAGCTTTTCCGGCCTAAAGGGATATAAGAGACTCCCTTCACATTTTATAATTTTCTTTGAAATCTTGTACATTTGATGTAANTCCAAGCTGGCATTGAACACTTCCACAGATGGAGCAGCCACAGCTTCTCTGGGTAACCTGTTCCAGTGCCTCACCAGCCTCACAGTGAAGAATATCTTTCTTATATTATTCTGAAATTACCTTCTTTTCATTTGAAGCCATTACCCATGTCCTGTCACTGTATGTCTTTGTAAAACGTCCCTCTCCAACTTTCTTGTAGGCCCTTTTAGGAAGTGGAAGGCTGCTATAAGGTCTCTCCAAAGCCTGCTCTTGTCCAGGCTGAACAACTCCAACTCTCTCAGTCTTTCTTCTTAGGAGAGGTGTTCCAGCCTTCTGATCCTTTTTGTGGCCTCCTCTAGACTCACTCCAACACGTCCATGTCCTTCCTATATCGGTGGCCCCAGAGCTGGCTGTAGTACTGCAGGTAGGGTCTCACCAGGGTTGCATTGATGTAATATGTAGCTTTTCCGGCCTAAAGGGATATAAGAGACTCCCTTCACATTTTATAATTTTCTTTGAAATCTTGTACATTTGATGTAATCTCCAGTTTTTCAAGACATCCATGGAGGCAAAATATAACCCTTAATTTCTAATATATAGTTACCTATCCAACATCTCTTAAGCCAAATTACATAATAGCCTGTAAAACTCCACAGAACAGTTGTCATCTGTGGCAGGCTGGACACATAAAACTTCTGTTTGTTGCCAGCGGTCTTTGGATACACTGACTCCTATTTCATTTGTATGGAGGGGATACTGTATCCAGACTGTGAAACTGCATACTTCATACCTGAACTGTGCTTGCACAAAAGAGTTTTCAACATACGGTTGCTAAAGAGTGAGGGGTAACCTTATATGCTCGCTTCTGAGCTGTCACATCCCTTTGTCATTAGGGCTGTTAGATTAATTGCATCATTTATTCCAGTATCAGGCAGATGTTACAGAACTGCTTCACTGGAAAAAACACAGGACACATGTCAAGCATTATGCTTCTTGTCTGCTGAAGACTTCATAATGTTTTGGTCTCTAAGACATTATCAGATGAATACAATTAGTCTGGGGTGCAGATGGTGCATTGCTGTACTACTGTTCACATGAGCATTACAAAATGACACTTTGCTGGAAAAGATTCCCAGAGTGCAGGCAGCAACCCAAACAAGTGAATTGGTTCAGCTGCACTTTTTTTTTCATGTGAAGGCATAATGAAATGGACTGAGAAAAGGAGATATCTTTGGGGAATACAAGGAACCAACTTATTGTTGCAGGCCTCAATGTCCCTGAGAACTAAAACAACCCCTGCTGTCTGTTTTGAGATGAAACACCAGCATGTAAATAGAAAGATCTTCAGGAGTAAACTTTCAGTATAAAAACAAATTATCATTTAAGCTCCACTTGCTCTAAGTGGAGAATAAGAACTGAGGCATTTCTTTCTTCCCTGAGATAGAGATGAACAGGAACAGAGAAGAGCACAAAATTGTTCTGTAAAGACTTAACTTCACCCCACAATCAAATTAACACCTTCATAAAGTAAAGCTGCAAACTTATTGTGGGTAAACATGTTCAAAGTCAAATTCAAACTTCAAATCCAGTTTTTGCAAACTAAGTATCTGTCCTTTTCTGCAATTGTACTCATACACATTCATTCATGCTTACAACAAGTATCTGCTAGAGTGCAGTACATTAGTTCCAGATGGAAGCTATGATAATGACTCTATAAAAGATAACTTGTAACCGTTCTTTTTAAATAGTTTTGTTAAAGGAAGAAACCGCCTCTGGAAATATTGTACCTGTCAACCATGAGTTGCAATGCAATGTTAAGGATCCTTTAACTACAAATCTTTAAGATCTACTTCATGAGGTTTTAACATTTCAGGAAATACATTTGCAACTGCTCCTTTCTGTAATACTGTACTAAACCAGTCCATTAATGGTAGTTCTGTCTCCTTTCTACCCAGTTAAGTGGTAAAAGAGTACTCTGGAGGGCCAACAAAGATTTAGCCTTTCCACATGAAAAATCATGGTAAAAATGTACTTCTAGTGGATCAGATTTTTTTTGTGTGCTTGCCATCAAGTTCTTTTGAAAACAAATCTTGTAATTTAAGAGTCTTAGACATGTTTGAAAAATAGTTTAAGCATACTGGGCCACTGCACGTTCCTTCCTTTGGTTTAACTAATGAAACAAGACTGACCTGTCTAACGAGCTTAGCTTTGACCATTAAAAACTGTACAGATTGTGCTGAATTTAATACCAACACCTGATTAAGTGTCACTGCAGCAGTGTAAACACAGTGATTGGCACACAATTAAGCCCCACAGTTTACAAGTGACAAGGCAATATGAACAATACATAGAGCTGGGAAAAAAACCTCATGAAGTTCAACAAGGACAAGTGCAGAGTCCTGCACCCGGGGAGGAACAACCCCCGCACCAGTACAGGCTGGGGATTGACCTGCTGGAAGGCCAGTGGCATCCTGGGGTGCATCAAGAAGAGTGTGGCCAGTAGGTCAAGGGAAGTTTTGCTTCCCCTCTATTCTGCCCTGGTAAGGCCTCATCTGGAGTCCTGTGTCCAGTTCTGGGCTCCCAAGCTCAAGAGGGACATGGAACTTCTGGAGAGAGTCCAATGTAGGGCCACCAAGATGATCAGAGAACTGGAACTTTGCTAATGAGAAAAGGCTGTAGGAACTGGGACTGTTTATTCCAGAGGAGACTGAGGGGGAAATCGCATTAATATTTACAAGTATATAAATGGTGGATGTCAGGAGGCTGGGGCATTCCTTTCTTCTGTTGTATCTAGTGACAGGACAAGGGGTAATGGGATGAAGCTTGTACAAAAAAAGTTCCACTTAAACATAAAAAAAATATTTCACTGTGAGGGTGAGGGAGCCCTGGCACTGGCTGCCCAGGGAGGGTGTGAAGTCTCCATCTCTGAAGGTCTTCAAAGCCTGCTTGGATGCGTTCTGTCTGACCTGATCTAGGTGGACCTGCTTTGGCAAGGGAGTTGGACTAGATGGTTTCTAAAGGTCCCTTCCAACCCTACCATTCCATGATTCTATGAATAGTACAAGAATGTAATATCTATTAGCTTAATTTACTGCATTGTTCAGCCCAAACCCATATTAAAAGCAACTAATGGCCTCACCTTAGAAATATAATAATTACAAATAATAACACAGCAACTCTGTCTTTCTGGACCAAATGCCAGATGACATGGCATAATAAACAAACATACTCATCAAATAAGTGCATGAAAAAGTTTCTAACAAGCAACTCTCAGTTACTATGAGTAGCCTATTGGGTGGAAAAAAGGAAGAATAAGGCAACTATGCCTCCAGACAGACATGGCTTGAAACAGGCTAAATTCTGAAAGGGCTTTGGAATGAAAAAAATTTGACTGTATAATTCCCAGGGACAACACAATTCCAGATAGAGAGAAAATTTCATACCGAGCACAACATAAGCCACTTGACCTAGCCAGCACTGATGCTTCATCACTGCACACCCAGGATACAGAAACCTCCTGGCTTTGTGGTTATAAGCCTAGCCCAGACCTTAAAGTGTCACTCACTGTACTCCTTGGAGCATGAAAACTAGGGAAGCCTTATGGCCCTTTGGACTTACAGTATTCCAGCAATATGCTTAAACTAACTGATGCTTCCATAATGCAGAACACTGATGGCTCTGGCACATATAAATACAGTAGTACAACAGGAGCAAGCACAGCTGCCACTGCTATGACTGAGAATATGGCAAAAGTTAAAGCCTTCAGGTAAACCATGTGGGTGATTGTCATAGCAAAGTACACAAACCCACAGAATGTATTTCTTTTGTAATGAGGTGTAGGGTAGTGGTAAGATACACAGCTGATACAAAGTCAGAACCTTTGGGAAGGGAACTATCTGTTCAAATGTAGGTATTTCTGTTGCAGATTGTGACACATTTGGTTCTTGTCCAGACTCCCATATAGATTATGAAGTTAAATACATCTATCGTACAACTCATTTCATCCTAGACATGTAAGATACATCAGATGCATCAAACTTAAAAAAAAAAAAAGTTTGTTTCCTCTCACAATAAAGGTAGGCTAAGGCACTGCAAGTCTTACAACATAAGTTGGAAGCTGCAGATCCCATCTTTAACATTGCTTCACGCCTTTATCACTAGCACATCATTAGATTAGTGCCATGCACCAGTACAGCCTGGTGGCTGTCCTACTGGAGAGCTGCTCCTTGGAGAAGGACATAGGACAGCAAAATACATGAGAAAGCAATGGGTACCCATGGCCAAGAAGGCCAATGGCATCCTGGGATGCATTAAGAAGAGTGTGGCCAGCAGGTTAAGGGGGGTTGTCCTCCTCCTCTACTCTGGCTTAGTAAAGCCCCATTTGGAGTACTGAATCCAGTTCTGGGTTTCCAAGAGACAGAAAATTCTGGAGAGAGTCCAATAGAGGGCTATCCAGATGATTAGGGGACTGGAACATCTCTCTGATGAAGAAAAGCTGAGAGGCCTTAGGCTGTTCAGCCTGGAGAAGACTGAGGGGGGACCTTACGAATGCTTATCAATACGTAAACGGAGGGTGGGGCCAGTCTTTTTTCTATAGTGCCTAGTGATAGGACATTGGGTTATGAGTACAAGATTGAACACAGGAATTTCCACATGAATATGAGGAAAAACATATTTCCTGTGAGAGTGAGAGAGCCCTGGAACAGGCTGCCCAGGGAGACTGTGGGGCCTCCTCCTCTGGAGGTTTTCAAAACCTGCCTGGACACATACCTCTGTAACCTGATCGAGCAGAACTTGCTTTGGCCAGGGAGGTTGGACTAC
>WBNH01003815.1:8793-37593 GCA_013401255.1 Urocolius indicus
AATCCTGCACCCCTAGAGCATAACCTGGAGGAGCTGGTTACAACCCCTCACTGGTCTCATAAATCACCCCGTGAAGCAGAAACCTGCAGTGGGGCTGGGGGTTGGTGGGGACTGGGGGCTCTGGGGCTGTCCCATTGCAGGAGAAGAAGTCTCTGGGGCTGTCAGCCTTCCAGGAGAAGTCCTGGTTCCTTCTCTAGCCCTGAAGGCACCTGCAAGTGTTGGCTTCATGCCTGCCCATCTCCATCCTCCTCCTGCAGAAAGGGGGTCATTCCAGGGAGCGGGAGGTGATGTTGACACAGCCTGCCCTCCCCTCCCCTCCTTGTGCTGATCGCAGCCTCTTTTATCCCTCCAGTCCCTTTGGACCCTGAAAAAGTCCTTGAAGAGCTGAAGGAGAAGGACAAGCTAGAGGAGGTGAGTGTGTCCCCGAGCAGCGAGGGGGTGGGTTGGCAAAGAAAATGAGCCTCCTCCGGGCCTGACCCGTCCCTTCCGCGGCAGCTCGGCATCGCCAACATCACCTACGACAAGCTGGAGAGGGAGATGGTCATCACTGACGAGTTCAGCACCCCCCTCATCATCACCATCATCACCCTGGCCGGCTCCCTGCTGCTCATCGCTGCCATCTACGGCTGCTGCCACCAGCGCTTCTCCCAGAAGAAGGACCAGGTAAGGTGGGGCAGGGGGAAGGGCAGGGGGAGGACACAAGGAGCCCGACGCCTTTTTGTCCCAGAGGCATCTGCAGGAGGTGAAGATGGTCACTGTCACCAGCTCTGCTGGGGGGGGACACATCCTGGTTTTGCCCAACATGCACGACCCTGGGGTGGCCAAGTGCTGTGGATGCTCAGGAGCTGCCCGTTGTGGGGGGCAGCCAGGATGGAAATGAGGGAGATGACAGGCTGGAGAGAGGGGGATGTACAGCAGCGAGCATCATTCCCACTGCCACGCAGGGCACAGGGCAGCTGGGCAGCACCCATGGGGCAGAATGTTGATAAGAAAGGCTTTCTCAACCCAAGCTCCCACTCCAAACCCATCATAACCCCACCACTCCAAAAAATCCTACTATCAGAAGATCTTTTTCTGAGGAGGAAAGGAGAGCTGGGTGCCCACCATCACCTCCCTGATCTTCCCAGGGAGGCCGTGGCTGTGGGCAGACTGGGAGGACAGGAGCTGGGCCATGGCCAAATTTCAGAGCAGCAGCAGCAGCAAGATCTGAGGGAGAACAGACATGGAAAAGCACAAATAATGTCATCCTAATGCCACGGAGCAATGCTGGGTGATTTCAGTGCAGCATCCACCTGCAGAGCCTGGCCCTTCCCACACCCCACAGGAGCTGAGGGTTCAGCTCTGGGACAGAGAAAGCAAAAGGGGGGCCGGGGGGGGGGAAATGAGGCCAGCTGATGCGATTAAACTACCCTTGCAATGGAGAAGCAAAGCCCTGCATCCTACTTCATTCCCCCCCTTCCCAGGGAGTGCCAAGCCCTGCCTTCACCTCAGCACTGGCTGTCTCAGGGAGGAACAGAGCAGTGTCAGCCCCAGGCTCGATCCCACAAGCTTTGGTTCTTCAAGGGTTGCCCCAGGGGAGGTTGAGATTGGAACTGAGGCAGAACTGTTTCCCTGAGAGGGGTGTCAGCCCCTGTGCCAGGCTGCCCAGGCTGAGCTGGGGGAGTGCCCAGCCCTGGAGGGATCCCAAAGCCATGGGGCTGAGATGCTGAGGGACATGGGTTAGTGATGGGCTTGGCAGGGTGAGGCGAGTGATGGACTTGATGAGTTTAAAGGTCTTTTCCAACCCAAATGACTCTGTGACTGGGAACGGGGCAGGATGCAAACCCTGGAGAGGTATCTGACCTTCACTGTGGGCTCACGGGGTTTCACAGCCTTGGCTGACATCTCCCTGGTCAGAAGGAAAAGCATCTCAGCAGGAACAGAGACTCCTGGAGCATTCCTGCCCAATGCTGTTCAGCAAACTGGTAGAAACTGAGCAAAGTAGGGGCACGAATGAGAGTCCCCCAAGGAACATGGTGCAGAGCAGCAGGCACCAGCCTTTGGGGAAGGAGAGGCTCTGGAGATAAACACATACCCCCCACCCCAGCCCCAGGGGAGGGTGGCCAAAGCCCAGCCAAGGAGCTGCCAGCTCCCCAGCACAGCTCTTGCTCACAACACAGCAACAGCTCTTTTTCCCAGCAGTTGTTTAGAGAAATCCAACCCACTTCTCCTCCGTGGCTCTGGTTTTGGGGGGTTTCTTTGGTGTTGGTTTTTTTTTTTCCTCCTGCTTCTTTTCCAAAATGTGACTTGAAAGTTTGTTATTTATTTTTCTCCAACCTTCCTTTCCTCCTCCTCCCCTCCCCTCACCACTCCCCATTTTCCCTCTTAAACCCTGCTGTGGTTTTACCTTGGAAATAACCAGCACATCCACCCTGATCTCCCCGGGTTTGATGATGGACATGTGGCCCTGATCTTTAATGTGAGTTCCAACCCAAGGGGCGGAGGGGTGGGCGCCGCATCCGTAACACCTCCAGCTCTCACCCTCCTCCCTCCCCGTGCTTGGGAGGGTTCTGTAGCTTTTAACAGGACTAAAGCCTACTAAAGCCCACTAAAGCCCAGCTTTGCAGCCCCCTGCCCTTGGCTGCATGGCAGGTGGGGGGGGAAACCTTTGCCATGGTGGGAAAGCACTGTCCGAGGATCCCTCAACCCACTCAACCCACCCACTCATCCAGAGGGGGTTGTATCAGCAACCCCCCAGGGTGAAGCAGCCCCTGCAAGAGCCCAGGGGCCTCCTCTGCTTTTGAGCAGCCCCCTCACCTTTTCCCACATCCCCCCTGCCCTGTGGGACTCAGAGGACCCCCAGCAGCACCTTTGCAGCCTCCCTGCTAGTGCCAAGCGCTGCGGTTTTGCTTCTCCCTCCCTTTCCTTCTCCGTGGATTCCCTCCCACACCTGTCTCCTGACGTTCAGTAGGAGCACTGTAATAAACCAAGCTGTAAATCCAGGTGGATTTTAACAGGGGGAAGTCTATTGAGAGCCCCAAAAAACAGGCTGGTGGAGGACTGTAGCTCCACAGTGAATCCCTGGGGGTGGGATGGGGATGAAGGAGGTGCAGGGATGGGGCTCTGCCAGGGGCTGGAGCACCCTGTACCAAAGGAGCAGGGCAGGGCAGTGCCTGATTCATCTGTAACTCAGCCAAAATCAAGTGTGGCCCAAGGGAAAGACAGGGGGAAGGGGCTGTTCTTTCCCTGCCTGCTTCCCACCCAGAGCTCCAGAGTGACGATGGATGATGCTTATGGGGGGATAAGTGGGCCAGCAGCATCTGCAAGGTGGGAGCTGCACTGGAGATGAGGGGAAGAATCATAAAGCAGCTAAAAAGGGACAGGGAGAGCAGAAAAGGGAAGGGAAGAACAGACTCAGGGAGGCAGGAGTCGGGATGGAGGGGGTCAGGGTGAGGCAGCGATGCTCAGCCTCTTCCCAAGGTCCTTGGGGTGACCAAGGCAGGGCTGGCAGCTGCTCCTGGAGGTTTTCCACACGTCTCTGGCTGCTCTTTTCCTCCCTCCCACCATTAGCAGAGCCTCTCTCTTTGCCAGCTCCACGCTATCCCCTCGCTGCGCCGGCGCTGCCTGCAGCCCCCCCCAGCCTCAGCACGAAAGTCTCTCTGGATGGTTATTGAGTCATGTCTGGGGCAGCATCTGAGGCTGGTGGGGAAGGGAGGGCTCCCAGGTGTCACACACAGCCCTGCCAAGCTGTTCTTCATTGGAGTCTCTGGGTTTGCTTTCCTTTCCTCTCAGCAGCGCCTGACCGAGGAGCTGCAGACGATGGAGAACGGCTACCACGATAACCCCACGCTGGAGGTGATGGAGACCTCCTCTGAGATGCAGGAGAAGAAAGTGAACCTCAACGGTGAGCTTGGGGACAGCTGGATCGTTCCTCTCGACACCCTCATGAAGGAGGACCTGGAGGAAGAGGAGGACACACATTTATAAGGACACAGGAGTCGATCAAGCAAAAAACGACCACCACCCCTCCTAAAAAAGCCACCAACCCCCATAATCCTGACACAGACACACACACACACACCCCTCCCAAACAAGGCAAAATCCCCTTAAGGGGCTAATCATGGCCCCTCCTGCCATCAGGTGGGGTGCAGGATGGAAGAGGAAGGGATGTGAGAAGACACCTCCAGGGCACATCATCAACTGAAACCAATCGTGGTGGCCACATCCAGAGAAGCATCCCCCCCATCACCCCTGTGAGCAAACAGGTGGGGGCTTTGCTCCCCAAGAGCTGCTGGTGTCTTCCACCCAGAGTGTCCCCTCCCATCCTGCATCTGACCACACCATCCTCATCCTCCAGCTGCCGAGTAAACCAAAACCACAAGGAAATCCCTGGCAATAAGATGGGTGAGGGAGCACATCTCCCAGCAGCAAACCAGCATTTAGAGCTATACTGGCCCATGCTCTGCCCTTCCTGACAGGTATTGAGCAGAAAAAGCCACAACAGCCTGTTCCTTCTCCATCCAGTTTCCATCCTCTCCCCATAAAGCGATGGCTAAAACGCACAAGAGCCCCGCGTTGTGCCCCAGGGAAACGACCTGACCCGACTGGAGAAGAGAGATGCAGCGGTGCCAAGGGATGCTCAGCCCCAAGGGATGCTCAGCCCCACACCAGCTGCATCACAAAGCGCTGCAGGATGGATCCTGCACCCAGCTGGAGACCAGGAGAGGTGTTGGGGGGAGGGGAGGGGGGTGAGGAGGGAGCGGTTCCTTGAGTTCACCTCTCCTAGGAAGGGTGTAACAAGACCCAGAGCGACTCCTGGTCACCAGCCCAGGCAGGAGGTTGGGGGTTTTGTCAGCTCCAGTGCAGACCAGCTCTGCATTTCCTTACAGAAGTGTTGATTGCTTTCCAGTAACTATGCAGCAGCATCTCCCAGCCCACATCCATCCTCCTCCGAGGCCGTGGGTTCCATGCATCGTGGTGGTTTGTGGTTGTTGTGGTTGTGTTTTCTTGTGTGAGCGGGAGAAGAGGTAAGAGAGAGACACGAGCCAGGTAGCTTGGTGGTGGTCAGGGTTTTCCATCGGTACAGCCCTTGGTGTTTCCCTTCCCATGAGGTTTATGAGCTCAGTTCACACGCTCAAGCTCTTCCTCAAAAGCCAGTAAAATAACAGAGACCTGCAAAGAATCCTCCAAAGCCGGGGCTGAGCTTTGTCCTGTAGCCCTCGGTCTCTGGTCCAGGTCTCCCTTTGCCATAAGCCTTCAGAGGGAAAAAGACAAACATGCAGGAGCAGAAAAGGGCTGGACTCAAGTTGTTTCTGGTTTTCTGCACCCCATCCCAGCTCCTCGTGGCTCTAAAAGGATGAGGAGAGTTTCCCACCTTTGCTCTGGCTCTGGTGAAGCAGCTCAGCCCCAGCAGAGGCAGGGATCAGAGCAAAACTCCATCCTCCAGCACACAGGAAAGGGAGGAGAGGGCCAGAAGGTCACTTGAGCGAGTGCATCTCCCAGCAGATGACGATGATGATGGTCCCAAGCCCTTGGAGAGCCAGAGGAGCTGCAGGCAGGAGCTGCTCTCCCCCACGTGCCATAAACCTCGTGTTGGACAGGGTGATGTCCTTCAGGCTTTGCCACCAGCTCAAGACGATGGGGATCCACTCCCCAGAGCTGCCCCAAGCGAGGGCAAAAGCAGAGCTGAGCAACGGAGAGCTCAGAGAAACCCAGGTCGAGTCAGTCTTCATGAAGCAGGGAGTGGGAGGTGGTCAGGGTGGTCTGCTGGGCCCCAGGACAGAAGCTGGCAGAGGATAGGTCTTCCTTGTCAAAGGGATTGCCTCTCCTCCCTTCTCCCTGCACCAAAGGGCAGAGTTGGAAGTGTTCAGACCTCTGTATTCTCGTATGTAAATACTCCTGCTATCCATTAGCAATGTATCCAGCACACTTCACTTACCTGTGCACTGCACTACGGGGAAGCAAGACTGGAGGGGGGGTGGTGGGGTGGGGTGGGGGTGGGGTGGGGAATTATAAACAAAAAGCTGAAGGCCAGGCTGGTAGGGGATCACAATTCATCACCAAGCAGGAGAACACCTCCTGCCTGCCCACACAACCCTGCGCGGCGGCCAGCGCCGACTTCAGCTCCTGGACCGTGCAAGCAAAGCTCAAAGAACCCACCTCAGCGTTTGCCGTTGCTCTCAGGAGCACATTTGCTTCCCAGCTGCCCCAGGAGGTGAGCAGCAGGTCGGTGACCTCGTGTGCCTGTCCTTCACGAGGGTAATGGGTGGCAGAACACGAAGCAGCAGCGGCTGGCGGGGCCGTGAGGAGGTGCCTTCCCCAGGGCCAGTTGGGGCACGTGCCTAAAGATCCCCCCCCCTTTCCCAGCGATGAGATGCCAAAGTGCTTTAACGAATCAGGTCCAAAGACTTTTCAGGAGAACCCTACAAAGGCTTGAGATGAAGCAACTTTAGCTTGTTCCCGAGCAGAGAGCGGTGCAGCCTGCTCAGCAAGTGCTCAGCCAGCCACCTCTAGCTCTATAGCAACTGGACACTTATTTATTTTTCCAGACACCATATTTTTTAAGCCACTGATGTTTTCTAGGAGATTTTTTTTTTCCCCCTTCCCTCTATTTAAAGAACTATGTCCAAGGATGAAAAAAAAACCAACCCAACAAACCAACCCCCAAACCAGTACTTTGGGGTGTGGGGTTTGTTTTTTTATGTTGAGAGCAAAGATGAGATAGGAAATGCAGCAGTGAGCATCTTTGGCCTTAAATCCTTCCCTTTGTAGACTGGAGCCGTGGTTATTAGACCAAAACCAATGAAATACAATGAAAGTACAAAATAACCTAAGCCAGGCATTTCCTCTCTCCCTGCCCTTTCCTCCCTTCCCCACGCTCCTCTCCCTCCCCACAACCCCAGCAGGTTGTAGGAGGAGAGCCTCGCTCTTACCTTTCAAGGGAGCAACTCACCCGGAGACTTTTTGTTTCCAGAGTCACAAGGAACGTGTAAATATTTGAAGGCAGTTTCTCTCCCTTCTCACAGTGCTGTGAGCCAGCTGATGAGGTTTGACACTGTGACTGTTGCCTACAGGAGACATCCAGAAACACATCACCCGCGAGGGGGCTGCGGCAGGAGAAACTCTTTGCCCCTCAGCGGTCTCCACGTTGAATCTTGCACAATATCCTGCAGCTCTGATGTACTGTGTAGGGGACAGGAGTCTGATTTACACTGGAATTTACTGAGGAACTGGATTGTAGAGATTCTTCTTGCATTTTCCTACAGATATATTTTGAAAGCATCATGTATTTCTGTCAATAAACGTTCTTATGTAAAGGGCTCCTTCCTTGGCTGAGAGAATGGGGGAAGAGGGAGGGAGAAGAGCTGCTGCTCAAGAGCCCACAGCTGTCTCTTGTGGGGATGGCACAAAGAAAGGGCCATGGTTTGAGGTTGGTTGGAAGTCCAGAGCAAGCTTTGCTTGGTCCTGCTAGCAAGGACCTGTGAAAACACAGGAATGAGCTGGAACAAAACCAGTCCAGACCTTCAGAGGTAGCCAGCCAGGGAAGAAGGTTGTGCTGCCGTTCAGGGGGATCTCGGCCAGCTGGAGAGTTGGGAGAGAGAAACCTCACGAGGTTCAAAAAGACAAGGGCAGAGTCCTGCAGCTGGGAAGGAACAAGCCCCTGCACCAGCACAGGCTGGGGATTGACCTGCTGGAGNGAGGTTCTGCTTTCCCTCTGGAGTCCTGTGTCCAGTTCTGGGCTCCTCAGCTCAAGAGGGACAGGGAACTGCTGGAGAGGGGCCAGTGCAGGGCCACCAAGATGATCAGGGCACTGGAGCATCTTCCTTATGAGGTTCCATCAGCCCATGTTCTAAATCCACGTTTCTCCCCAGCAGAGGAGCTTCAGCAACTGCTAAGCACAGGCTGGAGCTGTGGGACGCTGACCCAGCAAGGGCTGACTTCAGGGGAGGGGGGATGTGCTGAGCAATGTACAGTGCAGAGGGGCAGGGCAGGACCTGTGCCTGCTGCACAGGCATCACACACCACCAGCTCCACAACAGCTGTGCCACTACAAGACCTCCCCAAGATGTTTTCCCCCTCGTGTTAGGAAGAGGAGACCTTAAACAAACACCCTTGCTAGCATATACATTTTTATTAAGAAAAAAAAAAAATGAACAAAATACATTCTCTCCTTTATGTACATTACATACAGCATAGCTACATTGGGAGATACTCCTCATATCACTCATTCCTTTATGTACAGCTTACAGAGCAGCTCAGAAATTATCAGAGATGATTTATGCCAAGGAAGAAAACCAACACTCCAGGCTGAACAAAGGTCATCTGTCTAATCTGTAAAGAAAAGGGCAGGATGGGCAATCACCAGAGTCCAGGAACGATGCCTGTAACCACCACGGGCTCAACATAGGACTAAGTCAGTATTTGACTCTCCTGTTCAAAACAGGAGGCTCCTTTCCAGCCCAGGGCTGTCTGTGCCTCTCAGGTCAGCTCTCTCTCCTGTGGTCAGGTATCCGAGACAAGGACAGCGGGACACACACCAAAGGGAATTCAGACAGGTACCAGTCCCTGGGATTGCTGTAGAGATGCAAATGCTTCGAGCTGCATGCCTAAATATTTCTGTTTGAAAGGGTCAGATTTTGGACAGGAGGCAGACACTCACAACTCCAAGCATTACACAGGGATAAGCAGGTTTTGGGGACCACACGAGTGGGCAGAGGACGAGATGATGAACACCGAAGGCCCAGACAGACGAACCATGACACTGTATTGCGCTACGGTACGAGCAGAGGCGAGAGCTCCACAAAACAGCTTGTAAAAGCATCCCTAACCAAGGAGTGGTGTCCAGCCAGCCAGTGGGTGATCAGCCTCGATCCACCCAGATGCTGTCTATGCTACCAACTCATCTAAAAGGTTGTTTCAGCAGTTGCAAAGCACAACGTTCAAAGGGAAAACGTCTGCTCCTGAAAGGAGGCACCTTGCCTCTCAACATCTGTAGGTAACCAGATAGATGCACAACACCACCAGCCCCCAGGGATGGGAATATCTTCTCCCATTAACTGAGAATGAGCCAACAGGTTTTGAATACTCTGCCTCTAGGCAAAGCGTGGTTTGCAAAGGTTGGGAGCCTCCAAGACTTCATTAACTCCAAGACTCCCAATTAACACGTTTGTTTGTACAATTCAGCTCTTCTCCCAGCCTGAAGGCCTCCCCCCTAGCATCCCTCATTTCCTGCTGTGGGGGAGAGGCTGTGCTGAAAGACACAGCAGAAGAAGCAGCTTTAACAAATAGTAACAGCTATTCATAACCAGGGGTTTGTTTTTCTTTTCCACTACCCAGCACAGCAGCTTCTGAAGCCACAAAGCGTTTTGCACATCAAAACGTCAACGGGAGGGTGAGAGGGGAGGAAGGAAAGGAATGATGAGGGAGAGGTGAAGGAAACGTTTCAGCCTCCATTGCTAGTTTGCTTTCTCCAATTACCACGGCAGATGAGTGGGGAAAACAAAGTCAGCAGCACAAAGAGTTATCTCCTCCATGGTTAGATAAAAGTCTTCTCCAGTGCAGGAGTTCTCCTCACTGCTTGGGGAAAGGAATCAGGCTGTCACCTTCTCAATAGCTGTATCACTGCAGTCAAGTCAGTGACTTGCAGCTAAGCAAGCACAGGTTGATAAAAGCCTTTTTTTAACCCTTTGTAAGAGCTGATGGGCTCTTTTGACAAAACCTCAGAAAAAAAAAGCAGCATCTTTTCAGTCTCAAAGTGTCTCATTCAATGAACAGAGCCCAGGGACAGGCTGCAGCACTCTTCTGTTTAGTGACACACAAAGCAACTGATGGAATGCCTTGGGCAGCCTGCTACACAGTCAGAGTATTTAAAGTGTATTTTCTCATCACAGGGGAGAAAAACCTCTCCAGTGGCGTTTGGGATGAGGAGCAGACTTGCAACCACGGTTGTGGTCTAGCCTCCCCACCATCACATTAATTAAAAAGCTGCTAATCTCCCTTAATCTCACTGGCAGCTTTCAACAGCAAGCTCAGAACATTATTAGGTTGTAAGAGTCTCTCGAGACTGCCAGACCTGGTCTTGTGCTACACCACCTCTGCTGTGTTTGGAAGGGGTTAAGCCACTTCCTCGCAATCGCAATCGCTGCAGAGTGGGGAGGAAACAAAACACTGTCTTAATCTCTCTGGTGTCTTTGGGGTGGAGAACCGAAGCTTGAAGTGAAGCTCCAGGATTGGAAGATGCTGGTATTGCATCACTCCTGTTTGAAAAAGAGTCAGAGAATCCAGCTCACATGAACAGCAGATCTGCTTGCTGAGAGTGGCTTCAGATACCTTCCAGGAGAGACAGACTGCATCTTAAACACATACTCACGTGAGCCACAACTACAATAACCCCAAGCCTATTTCTCTTCCCATTCCCTCTGCTCTGCCCCACCACAGGGACAAACCACACACCCTGACTCCCAGCTGCTGGCCCTCACCGGTGAAAGACTGGGGATGATGAAAGCAATGAAACACCCCGAGGTTGGTATCGTCACCTTTTTCTTCTGTGAAACAGCTCTCACGCTCCTGGGGCCACGTGGGGAGAGAAGGGAAGGTTTCTCACAGAGCTGAGCCCATGGTGATGGAGGAGGACAGAGTGGAGTCCGCTGCGGCCTCACACTCACAGCACACTGTGCGGCTGCTGCTGGGAAATCAGCTCCCACACTTCCCCATCCTTACCCTGGAGCAGCACAGCCCTTGGGGAGTACAGCATAAACTCCAAGGATCCTCCCTGAGTGTTTTCAGAGGCAGCAGGCAGGAGTTTTACCAAGGAAGCAGCTAGAGTATGACGATGTGACGTGAAGAAGCCGATGCCTCAATCATCACCACACAGCTCTGACCTTTAACTGTTCAGTAGGTGCTTTGTTGAACGTTTGAAGGCCCAGCACTTGAACAATAGTGAACAGTCACACAGGGAAGGAGAAAAAAGTCAGGACAAATAGGAGAACACCCAAGGGACCACGATTTTTCCATCATCCTGGACAGCACATATGTTAGTGCTAGATTTTTTTCCCTTTCAAATCAGTAGCAAACCCAAAAATCTAACGTGGTAGAGTCAATTTTGAGCCACTGACTCACATCCCCTGTTCCCCCAGGAATGAACTGCTGTGCCACACTAGAGCTGAACAGAGTCAAGTGATTTCTGACAGCACTCAAACACTCACAGCCTCCAGGCTGTCAGGAAATGCTGTGCTGCCTTACAGCAAACAGCTGGAAGCCAAGACAACGTGTCCCTCTGTCTGCACCAAGTGTAAATTAAGATTTCAGGGTACTGACAGCAGCTCAGGCCAGTCTGAGGCTGTAAGGTATTTGGAAGCTGAGAGCTGAATTTGGGTCACAGCAAGTACCCGGAGTTCATCGCTAACAGATCGAGTTCAAGTGTACAGAAGCAAAGGAGACAGCAGCAATAATTTACCTTGAGGATCTGTACTTGGGGAAGATGCTGCCTGGCAGAGCTCCACACCTGAGCCATGCAGCTGGTGTCACGGACACCCTTCACAGCCACTGTCCCCTCCAGAGCTTTGTGTTATAACCAAAGCGTACGGGCACAATCCAAAACTCCATCCAGTTCTTTGACCTCTGCCAGGGAACACCCAAATTTTACCTGCTGGCTTCCTCTGTGAGGTTTTCCTGTGGAGCTCTCAGATGGCAATAAGCAGGTCATTAACTGGCTTCCACTCTAAAACCGCTTTTGGATCCACTGCCCACAGATAAAAGCATCTGGAGTCGATTAATCCGAGTGCTGAGCCACGTACTATTGTAACAGTTCCAGGACAGTAAATCTACTTTTTCCACTCCAACTTTTCATTAAAATAGAGGCTTTCAGTAAAACAGGGATTTTTGCCTACAAGTCATT
Organism: Urocolius indicus; assembly: GCA_013401255.1. Lineage (NCBI taxonomy): Eukaryota > Metazoa > Chordata > Aves > Coliiformes > Coliidae > Urocolius > Urocolius indicus. The sequence continues at coordinate 20,669 of WBNH01003815.1, forward strand.
ACCACTACTCGAATCACTTCCAGCAGAACCCTTTCTACAGCAGGATCCCATCAGCTTTCCCATCCTCACAGGAGCTGGGATACACCCGTGTGCTTCTGTGACAGCACCTTTACACCTCAACAATATTTACACCTTATACACTGCTGTCAAACTAGATGAAAATCAACCATCACAGAGTTGTTCTTAAAGTCTCCTTTCACAAAATGAGACCCATCTCCACGTGTACCGACTAAAAACTGGCCGAGCTCGTCTGGAGTTTCTACAATCCTCCCCCTCATCAGAGCAGCAATAGTTCGTTTGCCTTTTAAACTGGGCCCACTTCTGTTTCTGTAACAACTTACAGCTATTAAAACAACACAAGCACTTCCAGAGACATACAGGAATTGCTTTTACTGTCAGGACTTCACTTGACAATAGCCAAACATTCCTTCACTCCGAGCCAACCACAGCTAACAAGCTAAAATTCAAAGCATCCACCGGGACTCGAGGTTTCACAAGACATTTTTTTTCCCCCCCATTTCTAAAAACCAAAGGTAGGGAATGGAAATGGATCTAATCAGTTTTGGCCATTCTTTTTTCCCCCCAGAAGGGGCATAGAATTACATCAACAGAATTGCTGCAGGTAGAGAGATGCAGGGAAATTCAAGCTTGCACGGGGCTAATTGTTTCACTCAATAAACTCTACAAAACTATTTCCTTCTCAATCCTGAAATACAGGAGGCTGCAGGAAGATGAAGAGTGTAAACACCACAGGTAACTGCCACTCTCCTGCATTTGAAATAAGCAGCATTTATGTTAATCTTTTGTACAGTGAGAGCAGCAAACGAGGTTCAAGGGCTTCTCAGAACGCTGCTCTGAGTTTATCACTCTAGTGCAGGTTTGCAGAGCAGGGTAAGAACAGCACACAACTTGATGACAAAGAAAACTCCCTTCTAAAAATCTGCACGTGTCAGGAAAACGATTCCTAAAGCAGCTGTGGAAAATGATTACCCAAAAACGATTCCTCAAAGCCCTGTGGAAAACACTCTTCCAGAGTCATTACTCTGCTTTGGAAGGAGTCTATTCGGGAAGAAGCAGCAGCTAATGGAGACCCTGACAGAGATGAAGTTCTCTTCTAGTCTCTCGCCACCAGCACTATCCCTCTGCAAAGTAGGTGGGTCCACTTCATTTGCTTACTGACTCCTCAAACATTAAGGCTAGGCTATTAGAATTAGCAATTTAAGTTAAACCTGTCACTGTGTCCTTACTCCAGTGGAAGGTTCGTAAAGGGCAGCTTCAATATGCTCTTTAGGAAAAGTTTCCCTCATTTCACTGCAGTTGCCACTGCACAACGCAGGTACCTCACAAAAGCCTTTCCAATCGGGTCTCCACAGATTCATTTTCCAAAAGGAGAGTATGGTTTTTTGCTAACTGATGTGCTGGTAGGAACCTCCAGCCCGACTCCCGAGCTGGCACATACATGTGTTTGCACACGGAGCCATGCTGGGCAGACAGAACTGAACCCCAGCCATTTTATTACACAAGTGGCCATGACTACTTACCTAAACTACACTTACAAGCTGCTGTCCAGAGAAAACTATAAACACTTCCAAGTTGGTTTTGGAAAAGTTTTAGTTTGCTAAAGTTGTCCTTCCTCATTATACTCAGGAAGAGAGGCTTATGAATAAATACATTACAAATGTTGTCTTTAAAAGAGCCAGAAGAGGTGAAACTACAACTAATTTCATTAACCACTAGGAATCATGACCCTTTGGGTCTGCCCATGGTCGGTATTAATTAATGGGATCCTCAAACAAAAAGTAGGGGGAGGCAAGAGCTGGCTATAGTCTCCTCATTTATAACATAGAATAGAATCACAGAATGGTAGGGTTGGAAGGGACCTTTAGAGATCATCCAGTTCAACCCCTCTGCAGAAGCAGGTTCACCTAGATCAGGTCACACAGGAACGTGTCCAGGTGGGTCTCGAAGCCCTCCAAGGAAGGAGCCTCCACACCCTCCCTGGGCAGCCTGGGCCAGGGCTCCCTCACCTCAACAGTGAAAGCGTTTTTCCTTAAGTTTAAATGAAGCTTTTTTTGTGTTCCAGATTCATCCCATCACCCCTTGTCCTGTGATAACAACAACTCTGCATAAAGGATGGCTTCATGTTTTCCAAAGAGATGATCTAGTGAATAATATTGTAAGGGTAACCACACTCAAGGGCACTGAAGAATCAAACCCATGGGTCTGGTAAATCAGGACTGAAGTCTTGATGACTATATCAAGTTTATCCCACCCTGACTTCCTGCAGCTTTAAACACACCAGAGCGTTGTAAATTGGGCTTTAAAGAGCCCAGTCACCATAAATGAGTCCCCCTGGCAAGTAATGCTTTCTTTTGCAGTGATATTTATAAGCTAGCACATCACTTGGAGATAAACTACTCTAGTGCAAAGATTATGTGGTGTTAAATCCATCCACAAAGCCCCCTTATAATAGAAGGCAAAGGCAAATGTAGTACATTTGTCTGTGCTGCAGTCTGTGAGTGATAAGGGTGAGGTCCCAAGACTTGTCACGTACAGCTTGTATATTTATACCAGTGCATGCACTGTGCTGTGAAACATCTTCTGGTGGTTGTTTTCAGATCAAGTGGGTTTCTTTTCTGTTTGTACTTCAGTGTTTCTGTAATGATCACACCTAACACTTTCCTGGAACATCACCAGGATCTTTAAAGATCTGCACGCAATTAAACTCAGCTTCTCCCTCTAACTGCCTGTCAATAACTGGCTTGTTGGGAAAGGAAATTTATACTTCACTGCTCAGAATCTGCAATTAGTTTTTAAAATGGGGTACTGTAGCATAAACCAAAGCAAAGAAATCATTTTCTGGAGATGTTCCAAACCCACCTGGATCAGTTCCTGTGCTACCTACTCTCAGGGGTCCTGCTCTGGCAGGGGGGTTGCACTGGATGATCTACCGAGGTCCCTTCCAACCCCTTATGATTCTGTGATTTGATTTTGACTCCTAGCTTTAAGGATACAGAACCAGGAAAGACTCTTGGCAAATCAACAAGAAACCTTCCATTTGGATTAACCTTTCTGGCCACAGGGTGCCTCTGCTGCTCAACAAATACTCCTGAGCTGCGCAAACAGTTTCTGCTGGTTAATCACCAGCTGCAAGCCACAAACTGAACTCGTGAGGGCTGAAATCAATCTGCTCAGGATAAAGGCAGGTCAATATTTGATCATCCTGACTTGTCCCTGCTAGCTGGGATTGTCAGGGCCACAGAAGCAACGTTCACCTCCATCAGACAAATCATTCGGTTATGCTCTGCTACAAAACCCCAGCTGAGACAGGCTGTCAGGCTCTGCGCACACCCCCGACACACAGGCCCACGAGCTGTGATGGAACATCTGCAACGTAACTCAAACCTGAGACCATGCCCTGCTCAGTACTGACACCACTCACAAAGCTTTTGGCATTCCCAAACTTCCACTGTCTGCTCGCCCAGGCTCCTCAGTCTGCTTTTATCTTTTGGGTTCAGCTTCACATGTAGCCATCAAAGATTTACCAAGCGCTTGGCTCATTAGAAAGTGGTCACAGAAAGCAATTAATCATCTGGCTGAAGCTGGAGAGTACACAGGCAGTGAGATCAAGTGATAAGGGAACGCAACAGCACGATAGTTTGAAGTACCAGCAGGCTGCAGTATTTTGGCTGGTTGCATTAAACGTGCTCAGTTCAACCTCACTGGAAACAACACCTCAGTTAGAATATTCCCCCCAGTACGGTTCTGCTGATATCCACATCCAACATATAAGCTCTAAGTGGTTAAAAAGTCAGCTAAGGTAGCACATGGTAAAGCCTAGCAGTGATGCACAACTTTCTCCATCACTGGAAAGTGAAAAAAGCCAAGTTTCAAAGCAACGATTGAATCAGATTTCATTTACTGCACTGGGTACCGAGTGGATTCTTCCACAGACATCTGATTTGCCATCCACTCAAGTATACAACGTCTAAAGTCTCACGGTACAGGTTACTCAAAACCACTGTGTTTGTACAGTCCTCCCTGAAGACAAAGCAAAGCCTAGGCTCTAACATATCGTTCCTCTCTCTAAGTGATTCAACGCTAGTGTGAGTTTTAAAACTTATTTCTAACGTACCAGGACTACAAAAGTCACACAGAGAAGACGACAGAGAGGCGAAGGGGATGCGACTGAAGCAAGCAGACACTCGAGCTCCGAGAAACACGCTTCACTAACTCTTTTATTTCAAGAGGCCAAATCATCTTTGCACACACAAGACTTCCATCAAGTTCAACAGGGGCCACAGTGAGTGCAACAACAACAGTCTCCTGGCATCAACATTTCTGGACATGAAGCTTTGCAGTCTCACACAAATATTTACACCTGCCAGTTTGGACTGAGCGCTCACTGACACCGAACACAACAAGTTTCTAGTCTCCTTCATCCCACTTCACAGTGGGGCACCAAACCCCCACCTCAGTTATAAAGGCGGCTTTCAGGAGGAAGAATATATTTTTCTATACATATGCATCAGCTTGCTTTCAAAGAGATTTATGCTAAAAAGGCCTCCCTCACATTCAGATCTAGGTCTAAAATGCATTTCAAAGTGAGTGAGCTGCAGCACACAGGAAGGAGACAAGCTGTTGGGAGCAATCCTCTTGACATTTACACACTGAAAAAAACGCACACAGAAGCATTAGGTGCACGGAAACGGAGACAACCTGCTTCAGAAATCCTACACCCAAGCCCAGAGTCAGGTTGCAGAGGTTGGGGGTGTGTGTAGTGGAAGACCCAGTTCTGCCGGGCTCTGCGAGGACCTGTGTGGGCTTTCTCAGCGGAAGAGCACGGCAGGGAAAAGAGAACGATCACTGAAGAGGGGCCTGTGCAGGTGATGTCTGCACTCCCCTTTGCCAGTGGCTTCTCTGAGGTTCCCACTTGCCTGCCAGGTTTTAAGTGGAAGGTTCCAGAGAAGAGAAGACTGGCTTGTAGACATTCAGGTACAGATCACGTATCAGATGCAATTACACACTTGTGTCTGGGACAGGGAGAGACAGTTTGCAACCCGTGCTCCCCTTCACACAACACACGAGGCTTGACACACACTCACACACACATTATTACTATTACCTCAACGTGTGCCAATGTCCTGCCACCAAATTATCCAGCTGCTGAGGATGGAGTTGTAAGATAAAGCAACATATCATGACTAGCTACAAATGAGCAACCAACAACCTCCCCCCACCTGCTCTCTCACAACCCCCCAAATAAAACCCATCATCTGGAGTTCCAGACAATGCACAACATCATAATTTTTCTCTTGCAGGCAAAAAAAAAAAAAAGATCACTGCATGACTGGGTTTTATTTGGGTTTTTTGTTTGTTTGTTTTTCTTTCCCCATCCCTTTTCATCTGACATTCGCCAACCCAAAATCCAGAGTCAGAAAAAAATATATGTGTGTATTTACTCGGAAGTACGTCAGTTACATTTTATTAACCTACTCCAAGGGAAAAGCTTCAGGGAATTCACCATACAAGTATAAAACCCCTTTCAAACACTTAAGGGGTTATTATGTTACTTCATCCCAGCAGTCAATCAATGCAGTAAAAAAAAAAACAAACCAAAAGATTTAAAATACTGAAAGTGGATGCTTTGCCCCTTCTCTTCCTCGCGTCCAGCTGCTGCTCCGTTACAGCGTGATGAGGTCCACCAGGTTGCCTTTAGGAGGGGTCATGTTGTCTGGGAAGAAGTTGACTAGTGTATCAAACAGCTGAGTTCTCTGGGCGTACGTGTGGTCAACATCTGAAAATCCTGGGGGAAGAAGAAGAGGGAGGTGAAAAGCAAGTCAATGCTCGCTACTTGAAACACACAGTTTGGCTGGGGAATACTGATAGTTGTCCATTTTGGACAGGTTAACTGCTTCAACCAGGCTGCCAGCTCTCAGTCCTGCTACCATGTGTGTGTCCAGACTGAGATCATGTCACCCCAAGCCAACACTGCAATCAAAATGCCATAAAAAGCAATAAGCGGGCAGCTGTCGAGCTCATTGACGTGTCCTGAAGAAACAGGGGATGCAAAAAGTCCTCAGGGGACTGCTCTGATGTCCCAGAAAACAAAAAATCTCCGCAGCTATTTTTATTTGGTGCCTCATTTCTTCTGTCCTCAGGCTTTCCTCATTATCCCTACTGGCTTAACGAGAACCCGTACTTGTACTGCTTGCAGTTGCTCTTGAGACCAGCTCTGCTGATGGTAGGAGTCCCAAATCAGTGTCACTGGCCTTGCACCACAGACCCAGGCTGCCTCTTGGCACAAGGGTGTTCTGCAAACTGGTTTTGTGAAGCGCTGCCTCCCGACAGGGGAGGATTCACAGCCTGCAGAAGGATTGTTTATCCAGATTCCCATACTTAAACCATCAACAGCAAGAACAATAGAGCGGGTGCACAATGATTTCCTCTGCTTTGTATGACTTCCATCCCTGGTATCTCAGAGGAATGCTTTTTAATTCAGTGAACTCACTCTTAAGTTAATCAAAGTCAACCACTTTAATCAAATCAAGGAGGGTTTTGGGTTTTTTGTTTTATTTTAGAAGCACCACTTGACTGAATATATCCTCCTATGTGTAAAGCCAACCTCTGAGCAAAGTATTCTGCTGGGGAGAGAACTAATTCATCTTCAAACTAAGGGAAAAAACAACTTTCTGAAACTTGGGGTTTCTCCCTTGAAGAAGAAAAAAAAAAATCTTATAGCATCATGTAGGTAACATCCTCCAGACCACACAAGCTCAGCAGAGCTTCCTCATGCAGCAGGGCAGACATTGCAGGGGGCTTCTTCCCTCCCTTCCTTCCGTGCATTGGGAATTACATGCTTATCAAAACCCAAAGAGGCCGGTAACTTGAGGATAACACGTTGTGACAAGAATGTAAGTTATGCCTATAAACTTCCTATAGCTTGCCCAGGATTAATCTCCTCAACTGATTAAAAGAGTTAACTGGACACAAGAGTGAAACGAATTATGGCTTTGGCTCAGGCCTCCTGTTTCCAGCCCCACACGCCACTGTTCTCTTCGCTCTTGACGTTGTGCCCAAAGAACTAGTTTTGTAAAGAACAGAGCGAACCAAACTACTCCAGGAATTGCAGTTATCACAGCAAACAGAGCCGTAGCCATGCTGTGAGATTCCAAAGTGACATGACAGGAGGTGCTTTATTGTGACCAAAGCTTCTGTTTATTTGGGTAACAGTGAAGCATCAGATGTAATAAGAGACATGAAATGATCCCAGGAGGCATGGGTTTAAAATCACTGGTGACATACCGGCTTGAAGCATTGGACACTGGTCACTGTAGACATTGGAGAGATTATTTATGTAGTGGCCCTTTGCATATTCAAACTGCAAAGGGCCTACAAAGTTCATAGGAACTTAACATTTGATAGAAAAGAACCCAGCAGAAACTAAGAGTAACGATTGGAGGGAACACGGTGTAGTTCTGATACACAATACTCACCAAGAGTGGTGAAATCCGAGCCAGACTTAAATAATGCTGAGGCGAGAAGCTGAAACTGTAGCAGAGGTGAAGAGACAAGGGAAAAAAAAAAAAAAAGGTTATTAGCTGCACAGAGAAAAAAAAATAACCCCAAAAGATTCACAGATGTCCAAAGTGGCTTTAGAGTTGCTGAGTTGTTCTTTGCACGGCCTTTAGAATGACTGTGCTGTCCATCCCAATAACAGCGGCAGACACGTCTGTACAAGCAATACAATTTGTCACCTTGGCAGAGCAAGTTGGATGGTTTTTTCCTAGAATTAGAGCAGAGTTGATGCAGTGAAAGGTACTTGACTGGGAGCCCTAAGCCTTGATTTTTTTTTTTCCCCCCCTCTATATCCTTTATTGCCCCTCTGGCAGATATCACAGGGCAGAAATAGAGTTGAGCCTCTTCCAACACACCAGCGTTCCCAGGGATGAAGGTGGTACGGCCTCAGCGAGCAAGGGGTAGATGACATAAAACCAGGTTAACAGCATGAACTTCTTGAACACAAGAGAAAGCTTTTAATGGCAACAACGTTTCTGAACTGCCAGGGAAGCTCAGATCTTTTTTAACTTAAAAAAAAAAGCAGTTCTTTTTATTGGGAACATCAGAATCTCGAGGGAAAAGAAACGTTTTAAGTAACAGATTGGCAGTTTTCATCTCCCTTAACATCTTACAGTGAACACAGCCTCTTCCTCTGCCCCTGGCTGCTGCTTTCAGTTACCTACATAGCAGCAAAGCTTAGTGCTGTGTCAGGTTTCCTTAAAGAGCGAGCTGATCCCTTAAAGGCTTGCAATCTTTTTGTCTCCTGTCTGTGTGTCTTCATAGCACACAGTGTGAAGGAAAGAAGGGGAAGGAGAAACCAGAAGAGAAGCAAATATGTTCAAGGGAAGGAAAGGGAAGAGCAGCCAGGAGTTACATATCCAGTTTAATTTCAATTTCAAGGAAAAATGGGAACACAAGACAATTTGCAGACATCCAGGAGTGGAGAAGGTGACGAGTAGCAGCCAATGTGGGTTTGGCAACAAGTCATATCACATCAATCTGATTTCTTCTACGGCAGGGCAGCAGGCCCTACGGACAGCACTTGGCAACAGACATGGTCCATTTTGCTTTTCATAGTACTTGTGGTGCTTTTATGTGATATTTAGGGCAAATGGTGGAGGTGGTACCTAGATTAAGCGAACAGGGAACGGCAAATAGGTCAAACAAGTTTTCTGTGGGTAGCCACCAATGGTTTGACATGAAAAACGGAGCCACGAATCAGAAGCGATTCATCTGTGCCCCAGGGTCAGCATCATTCTGGGTTTTCAGTTCCAACCTGCTTGAGAGAACAGGACACGTGCACTGAGTCCACTGACTTTACACCACACTCAGATAGACTGTCAGCACGGCAGCAGACAGGCTTCAGACTGTTTCTCCGTTTCATCCAGCTTATCGTGATGGATCAATGTGCATTTCATTAGAGTCATGTGCAAATCAACACAAACAGGAAAAATCACCTGCATGAACCAGGCTGGGGTACACAGGTTCTGCAAGAAGACATTTGGGAGTTATAACAGACGGGTATCATCCTATTGCAAGAATGACAAATGCGTAGAAAGCGCATGAAAAAGAGAAGGACCTTCAAATCAAGTACTCTCGCTCTTATTAAAGCTCTGAAGTCTCATTTGCAGCAAGGTAACCACTTGTGGATGACCTGTATCAATTAACAACACGAGGAAAGCACTAGATAAAAAAACCCAAGCGGTCTGAAAAACAAGTTCCATAAGAGAGTTCAACCAAGTCAGGGTTGCAGAGCCTCCACTCTTTTGTCCAAGGACAAAACTGCAAAAAGTCACAAGTGTAGAAGGCCACAAGAACAAGGTAAATCTACAATTAAGTGCAAGAAGGCACAAAAGCACTTCAGCAACATCGGTTTTAACATGATATCAAGAAAAGAAAGAGCCTAAAATAAGGCCTGTAGCGTGTTGGAATAAGTTTGCATCTCTTGGGGAGGGGCTATCACATGAATCTAGCACTGGGGGTATTTAAGACCAGGTTAGAAAGATACAGCATTGGCAAACTGCAGCACAAGGGGAAGAGGGTGTTAAAGTACCCTCTTGAGTGTGAGGTGTGGTATATGAACTCAAAAGGGATTGCAATGCTACGTGTGTATTTCACTGCTAGCATGAAGTGAGCTCTCCCAAGAGCTGGCTCTGAGTCAGCAATGTACTTAAACAGATGCCCAGCATAAATAGCTCCTGAAGTTCCAATATAAAACCAGTAGCTCGTTCTGTGCTGCTTCTGATGGCAAATGACACGTCCTGGCCATCTTTTCCCCCTTCACAATTGCCTTCTGAGCCTGCTGCCAACTGCCTGGTGGCACATGAGGTTGCTGATGCTGGGACAAAAGGGGTGCCACATGCTTCCAGGGGCTCCCCCAGCAATGCCAATAGCCATCCTGCTGGAATCAGACAGCAAGCCATGCTTGAGGCTGGGGCTCAGAGTGACCAACTAAGAGACCATATAAGCAGGATCCAACCAGTAACTCTTTGAATTAAGACCAAAATTCCATTGAAAAGACGCTCTGCCAAGTATTCCAGCCTCATCTGCACTAGGTGTGATGGATTTTCAGGGTTACAAGTTTCCCCACAGCTTTATGGGGAAGGAGTATTTTGCCTCCTCCTTCATTAATGATGCTGCACTTCAGTTAACCATGAGGTCTGTTGGTTGGTTGGTATGAAACGATTATTTTGTGCCATCTCACTAAAAGCACTCTCTGACAGAAAAGTCCAGCATGTAAGTGAAGAACAGCAGTTACAGACAGCACGAAACCTCAGCTGATTCACTCTGCAGTTGCCTGACAAAGGCAGCTAACAGTATGATGTTCTCCCAAAGGACCCCTACTTTCTTCCAGTTCATAGGACAGGTCTTGCTTACTCAAGACGATCACTCACAGCCTATATTCAATGCAGAACTTTCCTCATGAAGTTCACACTCTGCTCTAAAGAAAGAATTCCTTTCTTCATCAGTTCTTCTATCATATTGTTATCATAACATACAGAGCTTCAAGTTCTCAGTAATTTGGAGTTCCCCATTTGAAACGGCCAAAACCTGATTTTAAACATACATATTATTAAGCAGCAGCTTCTGAATTCTCTTGCAGCCAGAAGAGCAAAGCCCTCAAACAAATCACACCTCAGATCTCTCCCATCAGGCACCAGACTGAAAGACTCAATTCATGGCCGTCTAGGAAAAACAAGTTGCTCAACGTCACACAGCAACTCTGTTAAGAGAGACAGGACCAGAATTCAATTATCAGCAGAAGCATCCAACTGCTTTAATCACAACATCACCCATTTTCCTCTGACAACCCCTCTGGCTCATTGGCTTCATCCGTTCCAAATTAAGCCTCCATCCAAAAGACAACAGTTCCCTTTGTTATACAATTAACTTCTCCCTCTTGGAGATCCAACCTACCTTCTGAACTGAGGCAGGGGTTCCTTAGAGAGAAATAGATCTGGATAACTAATATAAGGTTAATATAATCAACCCCATTCAGAGAGAGACCAAATGAAGACTACATGGGTAATATTATTAATAGTGGCATTTTCCAGCTTACAGCCTCCACGTTTCCAACATCATTTATCAGTTGTGTGTACTTGAGTGAGGTTTCTACCTACAGTTAAAACAAGTAAGCTGTAGTATTTTTGCTGCATGCCTCTGCTTTTTGAGCAAACTAAATGGTTAATACTAAGGGGGAATGAGTAACTCCTGTTTGGGATACCCAGCAGGCTACAGGAATCAGAGAGAATCCCTCCTCTGTAATGTCTGTAGGGCGAGCGCTCAGATCACAGCGTCGAACAGCTTCTCAGCTTTGACCTGTTCTGGTGGGATGGTGTCTCGTAGTGTAGGCTCAAAGAAGCAGAGAGAGGCTCAAATCCTTTGAGGATGGAGCCATCACTAGCTGAAGTTGGGAAGGCTGAACGCTGTTTTTCTAAAGGCTCCTTGGCTCCAACGCCTCTGCTCCTGCAGCACTTAAGACTCTGAGGCTTTACAAAGAATCACAGCAGGACATGAAGAAGAGAAGCATGCTTTTCTTAGCTCCTTCCTAGAACTATTTTTTTCCCATTTGGGCTTCAATTTTCCCAGAAATATCAGTCTAATGCAGACTCAAAGAAGCCCCGCTGGCTTTATCTGGCAAATTTGTTAAAAGACAAGGTCTCAAGACTGGAAAGAATGAAGCAGCCTTGAACAGGGGCCTCCAGCCTCAGTCTACAAGCTAGTCAGGCCTCAAATTGGCCTCCAGGTCCTTGCTCTTTCTCCTACCATGCTCCAAGAAAAACACACTGCAAGTCTTACTTGCACTTTGTATCTGTTTTACAGCGATTGTGGGATTGAGCTTCACTAGAAGCTGAATCTCAGTGTACAAAATCACCTCCCTCTCCTTTACTTGGAGAGCACTCGCCACTGTTTGTATCATTTTGGTTTCTTCTGCAGCCCACTAAGCAGCAGCTAAGTTTTGGGTATGATTTCTTCAGTGTTGAAGGGACAACATGTTTAGTCTTGTATGTGATCTACTCATGGTTTTGTGCTTGTATAACACTCGGACTTTCCTTGTCATTAGTTTTGATTTTTCCATTTTGACTATCCTTTTATCTTTAAAGCCTCTGGCTGGAAGCTACCACTAAACTGCCCATCTCTGTGCACATGAAACAGAAGAACATCCACACCACCAGAAATTTTTACATCAAATGCCAGTCTTTCATGGACCTTTAACGTCTCCATGGACTAGAATACACAAATTTCCATGTGTTCTGCGGATCGACCCTCCCTTACAGTCAGTGTCAGAGCTATTAATTCCCAGCCTGTAAAGATTCACTGATCAGAAAGCACTAACTTTCTGAGCTAACTGAAGAGGCTTAAGTGATTTCAAGCAGAATCACAGTGGAAAAAAAGAACTGGATCTGCTTTTTGTGGGCAACAGTAGAGACAGAGCTGGCACACAGCCTGTGGCTACTAAAACAAGCACCCATGAGATACTTGTTCCTTGCATCTACTTCACTCTAAAATATTCTTTAGAAGAAAAAAAAAACCAAATTGTAATCCTATTAACATCCCTAAAATTCGCAACAGAGCAATGAAAATCTGGGGCTATGTTCCTACTATCAATCATTCCTGCTACTTTAAACAAAACTGGTTACCAACGCCAAAGTAAGTTTCGAGAACAGTCTGTTTATTTTCTTTGGCATCCAACTCAAAACAGCTGAAGAGACTTGCCTAACTAAGTTAGAAGAAATTACTTCAATTATAAAGGAAGTAAGTTTTACCTCAAAGGGAAATTCTGCTTGTTATATTCCATAACACTACTCGTATCTCAATCCATAAACCATTAAACCATATAGAGCAGCCTCCAAGAGAATCATAGCATGAAGCTGGGGGTAAACTTATTCAAGCCTGATCCTTCCCATATCTAACAGCTGCCCTAGAGAAAGGGAACAGAACAAGCAGAAACCAATTCTGATAAGATTTGCCACTTTAAGGAACCTCCCAACAATCAATGGCTACAATCAGCACAGAGCAAGCTGATCAGATGAACAGCCTCTGATATTAAGTAAGACCATCTCAAGCACAAATAAAGAGAGAGCGTGTAGGTGTCTGGGCTGAGATCCACAAGCAAACTGGTGCTTGAAATCTGAAATAGAATCCAGAACAGCCTGCGTCAGTCCTTTGGAAAGCACATGAGCTATTGGAAGATGCAACACCAGAGCAAAAAGCCAACTCAATGTGATAACTGGAAGGTAAATTGACGTCAATTGGAAATAACACCCAGTCAGTACCAGTGCGGCAGTTGGCTCTGTGCCATGTACCTGGCAGATCTGCTCCACTGCAAAAAAAGCTTTGGAAGTTAAAACTTTTTTGGACCAGCAGGATGGGACAGAAGCTACTGCACTTTGTTCCAGTCAGGTGTTAGGCCTGCAGAGAAAGGGTTCATAATAAATTCTCTAAGCTGAACTAAGCTACCTAAGCTCACACGGTAGATGACGGGTGAGGGAGTGCTGGAAGGGGCTGCCCAGATGGGCTGTGGAGTCTCCTTCTCTGGAGACATTCAAAGCCCACATAGATGAGTTCCTGTGTGGCCTACTCTAGGTGGTCCTGCTCTGGCAGGGGGGCTGGACTGGATGATGTTTTGAGGTTCCTTCCAGTCCTTGAGGTTTGTGATGATTAACGTGCAGATCACCAATATACTCTACGAAAAGGGATCTTTTCTTTCTTAAACATTTTATTCTGTTTCTGCCTTGTATGATACAGCTACTCTTTTTCCTCACGAATCTCAAAGGAGCCTCTGCAGCCTGGTAAATTCTTCATTCTTACAAGGTGGAGGAGTTAAATACTACACACTGAACTGAGAAAGTCGTATACAGAATACTAAAGGATTTCTATGCCAGATGTGCACAACGTGCATCCTTTACTACAGTTCCTTTGCTCTGGTGGTGACAGTGTGAACTAAAAGGAGAGGAACTTGCTGATGACAGTACAAATTCTTTCCGTTCAGGCACTGAAAGACCTGAGATACTCCTGAAGAGATCTTGTAACTGTCCAGAGAGAGACATGGCCTACACAGGCACAATGGGGCTACCAGCCCACAGGTATGACGTGGGGAAAAGGGGGGATCAGAAAACACAAGTTATGGTTTTTGCAGTGGAGCATCAGGATAGTTGTTACATGCTACAGGTTACTACAGGTTCTAATAGGAAGAGGAAGGTGCTGCTGTGCTGGGAAGACAGGGCATAATTGAGCTGAGCCCCTTGAAACCTGCTGCTTAGGAGAAAAAGAAATCTCCTTTCTACCTGAAGAAAAGTAGGATTATCTGTTGTCTTTCCTATGCTAGAAATGACCAGAAAGGACATGAAACTATTTGCTATGGGAGAATTTAAATGAGAAGCCATTTAACAGAGAACTTCCAGGCACAGCATTTAAATGTTTTATTGAGTCAGATGTTCAGCTAAGCAGAATTTATGACAAATGTGATCCGTTCCGAGATCCTGATATCAGATTTTATAATCCTTCTGATCCTACATTTCTACACTGTGTATGTGCAAGAAGTATATTCTCCCCCAAAATCCTTTTAGTGTCTGTATAAGGATCTTTTGTTCACCTAAAGTAATAACTTATAACCACCAGATTAAGTGACTTAACCCAAAGCCTCAGCATGGAGGAACAATGCCCATTCTATCACAATTTTACAGAAGGAGCTGTTGAATCACTTCCTGTCATTAACACAAGAACAGAGTGAGAACCACGGACTCCTCTTCCTCCTCTACCCACCAGGAGCTGAACTCTCGTACATCTAAGCTGGCTGCCCTAAGTTCCATGGGGAAATAAAAGGGCAGAGTAAAATCAACCACCTTATCTGACACTTCTCACTATAACCCTTTCTGTGAAGGGACATGTTCTGCGGGAAAGAAACCGAACCAGGAAACGGGAACAAATTCCTGGAACAAACAAAAGAACATGCCTACTGGATAATACTCAAAAAGGCAGAGGAAATACGATTTTAAGGTTAGCAATAAATGTACACAGACAATCTGCTTCCAGAAATACTTCTCATCTAGAGATAAAACCCCCTTTTCCCCCTCCCCCAGAGCTATTTCATATTGACAAGGCAAAAGGCAGCTCGAAGAAGAGTTTCTGTTCACTTTGTACCGCGCACCAGCTACAGGCTCGTGACATTTCAGAGAGTTTACATTTCAATTAAAGCTCCCAAAATACACATCCCTGCACTGGAATTAAAACAAAGGCCCAGTCTTCACTATTCTGAGCACAAAAGCTGTTTTATCTGGAACCACGGTTGTAAAATGATTGTTTCTAAATCACCGTCATCTTTAGTGTACAGAAATATACGGGGTAGAGAAGTGTCATGCACCTGCAGAGCTTTTCCAGCTGAAGAAAAACAAGGTTTAAGAGGCTCAAAACTCTCACATGAGAACACAGTTCACATTTCTTTATAACTAAGTCAAGGATCGTTCATCATTACCTCTTTTGTCTCCTCCGGGTCTGAGTGATCCACAGTTACAAACAAGTCATTCTGCAGGTACTTCAGTGCACTAAGAGGGTCAGTCTGAGCTTTTTCTTCAAACCTGCGAAGAAGAAACAGAAAACTTGAGCATGGTCATTTACTTCAGGACTATGTTCTGCAACTTTCAGGAAGTGCAAAACCCATCTAACAAACCCTTCAGCCCAATATTTGGTAACAACAGCTCAGACTTGTATTGGCTGGAGAACACGCTTTCGAGTCAGACTGAAACATAGAGGAAGGTTTTGGGGGAGTGTAATGGAGTTACAAAGGCAAAAGTATTCCAATCTTACTAAAAATATTCCAAGGCATATGGACAGCAACTACATCATAGATACATGAAAGATATTTAAGATAGTCTGTTTTCCACAAACTGAGTAAGAGATGAATAGCACCTCACTTGAGGAGCACAGCTCAGACACAGCTCTGAGCACTTCAGCCCCAGGGATCTTTACATTCCTGACTGCACAGAATCACAAGAGTTGGAAGGGACTTTGTAAGATCAACCAGTTCAACTCCCTTGCCAGAGCTGGACCACCTAGAGTAGGTAACACAACCCATCTGGGCAGCCAGTAACCAAAAATACATGGATGGAGAACACTCTGGTTCTACCAGACAACAGAAAAAGCCACGATGAGGGTGAAAACCCCCTGGATTCACCATGCCTTAACATCCCACCTTTGGAAACAGCACGTGTATGTTAAAGTGCCATGAAACACCACCATTATTTTCTCTTCTTTTCTAACAAACAGAAGCTCTAGCTTCTGTGAATTCCCCAAAGAAGTTAATATAGCTCTTAGAAAATGATTTTGGGCACAGCATCCTCAGTGAGCTGAGCTATTTCCCTGCAGCACTGAGTTGGGTGCATAAGCCTAGGAAGGATGGGGTTTACAATCATCTTTTCCTCCCATCACCTATCCGCCAAGTGTGGTATCACACTCAGTTTGTCATCTTCTGAATCACCAAGGCACAGCATTAAGCCTTCCCAGGAAAACAGTTCAGTCAACTCTGGATTCCAGAGATGAGGACTCTAAAAACCATGTTCTCAGTTATTTATCTGCCTTACAGGAACATAACATTTTAGTTATAACGTATTTCAGTTATCTTTAAGAGGGTATAGCTTGTCAAAATGAAAGAAGTCACATGGAATAGATTTATTCCTATTGGGTTTTTTTCCATTTGAGTCATCTGCTTGGCCATTTATGCTGTGGTGGACATTTGTAGCCCAAATTTTTAAATTGCCTAAAGATGTAAATTATTTAGCCAGTGCATGAAGCACAAAGACTATGAGTGTTACCTGATGTATGTGACACTGGTAATTAATATGTTTCCATGGCCAAGAAGGCCAATG
>WBNH01003816.1:4376-14759 GCA_013401255.1 Urocolius indicus
GGTTTTATGTTTTAGTTGGTATTAAATTATTTTCTGTTTTCTTCCCCAAGCCGAGTAGCCTGGTCTGTTTTGTCCTGCACCTTAAGCGGCAATTAAGCTCTCCCTGCCCTTTAGCAATCCTTAAGTCTTCGGTACTTGAGGCTAATCGTGGTCTTTCGTTCCCTGATGGGCCTAAACCACGACAACCAGTGAAATCAATGCTCTGGAATAGCTGAGGACACTTTAGAGCAGAGGGAATACTACAGATTGGTATTGGCCTGTGATACCAACAGGGTCCATAAGGATCCACTGATAACCCCATAGCACACATCAGCAGAGCCCAAGAGAAGTGAGTTCCCTGCTGTCCCTTGTGTTGGATGTTGTTTTGCAGAGAGTTAAGGAAAAGTTTTAACGAGGGCCAGTGCAAGAGAAGCCCGGGCTGAATGTTTACACTGACCGGCTCAGTTATGGACTTTCCTCATTTTTTTTCTACTCTCAGGTGTTCTCCAAAATGCCAAACAACATCAGCAGTGATGAGTATGTGAAGCCAGGACTGCTGAAGATGCACAAGCTATGGATTGTGCTGCTGTCTGTAGCTGCAGTCTCATTTGTCTCCACATACTTTCTGGTGCTGAATGACAGGTGACTGAGGGACAGGGTGAAGGAACAGCATACCCCTATCCTGGAAAGGATGTAGGAACATAGAGGGTCACTCCAGGAGGCCTCCAGGGAAGAAATCAATAGAGTACGCTTGGAGATAGTGTAGGGAAAGGATGCAACAATGCTGGTTTCAGTTGGATATCTCTGGGTAGGAGTCATTGCAGGCAGGGCGTTGAGATGGCCAAGGGGTTGAGACACTGAGGTTGTGGGATTACTGGGGGTGGAGTGATGGAGGAAAAGTATGCGAGAACATGGTATTGTGGCCCGGTGTAACACTTTCCTCTTTTTTTTTTTTTTTTCTCCCCCAAAGATTTGACATCAAGGCTCCAGAAGCAGAACTATGTCAAGGACTGCTGAGCAACTTAACACAATCTAAGAAGTGAGAGTCATTGCCACAAGTGTGCTGGGCAGTAACAGACAGGCATCTGGCTAAATTGGGTCACCTGGTGACCTCAGTGAAGGTCTAGGGTGCAGGAGGGAATGCAACAGAGAGCCATTTCTTTACAGTAATTAAGTCTTTGTGAGAGTATTCAAGTTGCTTAAAAAGGTCTTTCTGCCCTAGGGTAAATCAGGTCTGGAGCCTGAGACATGTGAAGTTAATGCAGAGCTGCCGCTGGAAGTTCAACAGTACTGCCTTGGCCCAGTACAGGTGATGCCCACAGGGAAATACTACTCAGTTCAACTGCTTCCAACAAAATTGAGGACAAATTGTTGTATTAATGTAACAATGACACATGCTTAACCCACAATGGGAGAACCACACATTCAGGATCAAATATCAATAACAAAGCAGATAAAACAAAATGTAAGACACAACATGTCAATATACAACAGTGAATTTCTAAAGGCCCTGCTACAAATAAGCCCAAGAAATTCTAATCACAGGCAGCCATACAGTTACATGCACATGCTCCTCCTCACAAGATGTGTGTGTACCTTTTCAATTTCCACAACTTGCTGATCCACCAGCCTGTGAAAAAGTTCCCCATGAACCCTCATATACTCACCACTCATGCTGTGAGACCCTGCGTGCTGCACCCGGTACTGACAGGCCATGGGCTGGATTAAGAATCTGTGTCGACGTTGCAATGCTGGTGGGGCAGCTCCTGGCAGACTAGATCAAGTTTTGATTGCTGCTCTTTCTACTCCATAGTCACTTCCTCTGTCATGGAAGATATTCGTGACACTTTCATACTTAGTTTCAGGTAACTCCTTTATTGCAAGAGTGTCTCAGTCACCTTCTTATTTTACACGATGTGTTCTGGGTGAATGCCTGCTCAGATTTGTTTATTGGATTGATCCTCACACACACTGTGTACACTCACAACTATATCTAAAGGGATGTTGTTCTCCAGGTCATATTGAGAGAGTGGGACCTGCAGGCACACCCAGACCCACCATCCCAGCCTAAGGCCTGTTAGCTTGCCTCTGATCTCACCCATTGCTGAGCTTATGATCTTATGAGAGGAGGCATGAAGGCACGCAGGGGTCAGGGGTGAAGCTGAGGCTGAAGCAAGCAGGAAGGGCTTTGGAGTAGTGATTTGGTTAAAGAGCGGAGAACAGACATAAAATGTCTCAAAACACGTGTGAAAGAGGAAGAAGAAAATGAAGGACATGTGGAGATGGATGAACAGACAAAGGTTGTTCTAACTTTACACAATGCCTTGTGTTCCCTGTGCTTTCCCAAGCTCATTTTCCTTTACACTATGAAACTTGTTTGCCTAAGCCTTTATTTCTGCTTCTACTGTAGCACCTTGCCTCACACTCTCTTCTCAATATCACCCCTCCTTCCTTTATTTTTTAATTACAGCCCCTCTTCATTGCACTCCCAGATCACTGCTCACTGTCTTCCACTTTCTTCCTATTTCAGGGCAGAGCTGGGGTGCTGCTGCAATGCCTCAGCTTTGATGGCTGTGACAAAAAACAACACACCACTGGGAGCCAAGATTGTCTATGATGGATATCCCTCAAAGAGCTTGCAAGTCAGCCATGGCTTGCTAGAGATCCTGCCAGAGGTAGGAGTGCTCTTTGATGAGAAAAATTACTTACAGTGCATGCATTTCTCCCACGCACTGTGCAAGGAGTCCATTTGGAGGATCTGTGGTAAGTCTTCACTGTAATTCTCTATAAAGAGTGAGTGAATTTCTACATGATCTTTACAGAAGTCTCCCTTTCATGATGCTCCCTACAAAACGTGTGCTGTAGTGGGAAATGGAGGAATCCTCAGAAACAGTAGCTGTGGTGCTAAAATCGATGGGCACCAGTTTGTAATCAGGTAATTGCTTCCAGCCTGCCCAGGAGAGATGCAAGAGACCAGTAGGAGGACAGGGTTTTCATGGGGATAGGATGGAGGTAAAGAAAATGAAGACACAAGAAATGTTCGGAGCAGGATGAAGGTGAGGGGGTGGGGAAATGGTGGAGTGTACCTGAAGTGGCTATTGCCACAGAGGGGTGGGTAGGCTGTCAAGATATTATGGAACATTCTTTCTCATAGATTTCCTTTGCTTATTGTTTCAACCAGGTTTAACCTCCCTTCTGTGGACTTCCCTGAGGACGTGGGCAGACAGTCAAATATTGTCACTGTGAATCCCAGTATCCTTCATAAAAGGTAACAGGTCTGGTAGCAAAAATGAAGGAGACGACACCTAACTTTCTCCTCCCCTGTATAATGAGTTCTTGAAGAGGTTATCTCTTTTGCCTCTGCTCTGGGTTCCAGAAAACAGACAGGCCTTTGCTATCATGCAAGGCCCATCCAAAAAAATCTACTGGCATCCACTGCCATGAGATGCTCCCCTCTGTGTGAAGGTATATGGGGGAGTACTGCAAGTCTTGAAGCTGTTTGGGACAGCGTTTATTCAAGTCTTAGTTGCTCTTGATTGGTTTAGCTTACTACTAGCGATTACTTGTATTTCCAGTCTTTGCATTGAGCTAATCCTCTCAAGGGTGATACCAAGACAGGCAGAGAGGCACAGCTGTATTCTATGCTGCTGCTGTCAGGAGGAGCTCTGATAGAAACTATTTAATCTCGTTATGATCCTAGCTGAATAAATGGTCTTCATGCTCAGTGGAGACAATAGATACTCTTTGCTCTACAGCAAACACCTGAAACGACAGACAGATCAATTGTGACCCAACTCTACTTGTTTCCCTCCACTGACCACAAAGGACATTTAGACAATTAGTTCAGAAGTAGAAGTCTCTGTAGTAGATCTGTAAAGGCAGATGGCATGAATTCTCTCCCAGCCCTCTGCTCCATTATTATAGGACATAATTCTCCATGAATTGCGAGCTGAGAGGCCACTAAAATTTTTATTTTGAAGTCATATTCCCAGGCTTTATACCAACTAGTCACTAGTGAACATAACATCCTCATCAGAAAGCTCAGGCAGTGTGACTTGGATGAGTGGACAGTGAGGTGGATCGAGAGCTGGCTGAATGACAGAGCCCAGAGGGTGGTGATCAATGGCACAGAATCGAGTTGGTGGCCTGTGGCCAGTGGAGTTCCTCAGGGATTGGTTCTGGGACCAGTCTTGTTCAACATCTTCATCAACAATGATGGGACAGAGTGTACCCTCAGCAAGTTCCCTGATGACACCAGACTGGGAGGGCTGACTGATTCCCCAGAGGCTGTGCTGCCATTCAGCGGGATCTTGACCGGCTTGAGAGTTGGGCAGAGAAAAACCTCATGAGGTTCAACAAGGACAAGTGCAGAGTCCTGCACGTGGGGAGGAACAACCCCATGCACCAGGACAGGCTGGGGGTCGGCCTGCTGGAGAGCAGCTCTGCAGAGAGAGACCTAGGAGTCCTAGTTCCTCTTTCATACAAGGAAAGGCTGTGGGAGCTGGGGCTGTTTAGTCTGGAGAAGAGGAGACAGAGAGGGGATCTCATTAATGGTGGGTGTCAGGAGGTTGGGGCAACAATTTTTCTGTTGTATCTAGTGACAGGACAAGGGGTGATGGGGTGAATGAAGCTGGAATACAAAAAGTTCCATTTAAATATAAGAAAAAGCTATTTCACTGTGAGGGTAAGGGAGCCCTGGCAAAGGCTGCCCAGAAACAGTGTGGAGTCTCCTTCCTTGGTGGTCTCCAAAATCCACCTGGACATGTTCCTGTGTGACTTGATCTAGATGGACCAGCTTTATCAAGGAGATTGAACTGGATAATCTCTAAAAGTCCCTTCCAACCCCTATCATTCTATGATTCTATGATGCTATGAAACCTCCTCCATATTTTCAAGCAGCTCTTCTGGTCTACATTAGCTGCACCTGAGAATCTTGAATTCAGATCACCCATCAGGTGCAGAGAGGGGAAAATGGAGGTGAACAGTAGGACTAGTATTTCACTGCTTTGAACAAGGTATCATGAGAAGTGCAGGAGGGAATTAGAATGCAATTGACAAAGGGTGATGGTCTCATCTCTCTTGCCTCACAGGTTTCGTGGCCTAAATGGTCGGCGCCTGCCATTCGTGAAGGCAGCAGCTTCCTATGGAAAGACGTGGTTCTTCATCCCAGCTTTCACCTACCCTGGGTACAGTGAGGCTTCTTACCGAGCACTATATACCCTACAGGACTCTGCTTCCCAATCACATGTCTTCTTCTTCAACCCTCAGTACCTGAGTGCTCTAAGCAAGTACTGGCACGATCACGGTTTTCATACCCGTCGCCTCTCCTCTGGTTTCATGCTTGTGAATGCTGCTCTGGAGTTGTGCCAACACATTACACTCTATGGCTTCTGGCCCTTCTCTTTGCATCCTGATGGCCATTCCCTGCCTCATCATTACTATGACAATGTGCTTCCCAAAAGAGGGATGCACGCCATGCCCAAAGAGTTTGCTTACTATGTGGATATGCACTTCCATGGTGTGCTGCAGTTGCATCTGGGACGATGCTAAGAGGTCAAGGAAAAGATAAACCAAAAATGGGGTCTAAAGAACATGGCTTCTTGTGGGAAACCAAGACATAGAACTCTACTGAGTGTGAGAAAGAAGTGGAGCAGTGCGGGAACACAGCTTGCACATGTAGCTGATTACTGGAGCCTCTGTGTGAACAGGAGATGCAAGTAGCAAACAGGCAGTGCAAGCAACAAACCAGCTATCAGTGCAGGTGCTCTGAAGGCCACTGAACAATAAACAATTCTGTTTAGAAAGAACTAAGGGGTGTATAAGTAAAGGGGATGCTTGTACAATAAATGATTCACAATTCTGATTGCACCGTAACTGGGATTCATGTCTTCACATGCTGCAGCTTCTACTATTGTTATTAGCCATCCTGGGATCTTCTGAAGGCAATGTGTTGACATAGATGCCAACCTGAAGTCTCTGGGGGTGAAAAATATGTCTCCTCTATTTCACACTGCGCCAGTAGAGGGTCACCATTCAGTAAGTAGCATTACCATCAGATTATTTCAATGTTAATTGAGAGTCATTAATTGTCATCTGTTAGTGCTTGATGTATCATTAAATTGGTAGTAAATAACCTCCTTTCCTGCCAGTAGTGTGAATTTATTAACTGCATCTCAGAATTTGAGTACTCCATTGGGAAAGATGTTATTACTCTTAACACCACTTGTCAATAAACTAGTAAGTGCCTGTCACATTTTGATTACTCTTTGTTAAATGTCTGTTTGGTTTAGTCAGACTCATTTCACTGATTATTTTCTTCAGCTATCTTATCAGTATTAGATGTAAAGCTTTAAGTTCCGCATATTTGTCAGAGCTATGCAGTTGATGTTCATTCCTGCCTTTGAAAATCAGCATTAATCAGCCTGTCCTCATGGTCTGGTGGATGAAGAGAGGGAGCTGGTTATTGTTTATCATGCCTTTACAAAGGATTTCAGCGCTGTCTGCCATAACATCTTCAATAAACTGATATCTGCCTGCAAAACCAGCAGATAGTGGGGTGGAGTTCAAACAGGATGAACAGCCAAGCTTATAACATTGTGATCAGCACTGTGAAGTCAAGCTGCAGGTTGGTTTCCCCTCAGCACTGCTGTACCTCATACTGAGGCCAGTATTATTTACCATCTTCATGAATGATCTGCATGACTGGACAGGGTGCAGCCACAGCAAGTTTGCAGATGATACACAGTGGGAAGGATTGGCTGATATACAGAAAGGGTTTTGTTGCTCTTCACATGAACATGCTGCCATCCAGAGGGACCTTGACAGGTTGGAGAAGTGGACTGAGAGGAATCTCATGAAATTCAGCCATGGGAAACAAAAAGTCCTTCACCCAGGGAGGTGAGTTTTTTAAGATAGTAACAATTAATAGCTCAAAGATGCCACAGAAAACCCACTGGCTTGAAGAACTATAAAATATTAAGAGGAAAGAGTGAAGAAAACAGGAATCTTTCTCTCTACAAGATCTGGAGGCTGTATTTTCTCTGACTGAGGCTGCAAGCATGTCAATACTTAGCCTCAATACTTTTTGCTATGCAGTGAGTCCAATAGCCCAGAAATAATTTATGTGTACGCATCAGTTGTCTGCATCCTGACTGCAGTATCTCTTGCTGCACAGTAAAAGTCAACCAAAAAAGGCATCTTGAAAGAAATGGTCACAATGGAGCAAATGCAAAGCAGGTGCTGTTGTGTCCTGACTCTTATGGCTGTAAGAGAGACAGAGGGAATGAGTTGGGGTGGGGGGGGGGACGGGACACGATGTGCAGAGAAGAAGCGGCTTGCACGCTCAGCTCCCAGTTCGGCGGCCCCGATGCCCACACCCCACACTGTTTCTGATGTTTTTGGTGGCGTTAAGGAAGAATAAATAGGTGACTGCAATTCAGAATCCAGAGAAGGTGACGCCTCACTTGGTATTGTCAAGACTATGTCGCAAGATCGATTTATTAGGGTCATTAGAGTCATTATGCTTGGTAAGTTTTTCCTCTTCTGGTGGAACTTTGGGATCAGAGGGAGATTTTAGTGTGATTGGAGGAGGAGGAGATCACTCCGTTTCTCCTGGCGGGGAAGATAACGGTGATGCCGGTAGTGTGTAGGGAGTGGCAGCAGCGACATGGTCCTGTCATGAGTTAGGATAGTCCTGATGATTAGAAAGCAGACTTAGGGCAACCTGAGTCTGCCTTCTAGAGCAGCCTGACACAGAGTTTGAAGGAGTCGGGGTTAAGGGGAAAGGCAGGGCTTGCCAGTGGAGTTTTCCACATTTCCAGCCATTCAGAAGTTGCAGTTTCCTTTGAGAGCCAATTAAGCATCGCACCCTCTTTGCAGGACCTGGATAGAGCCAAACTGTGGCTATGTGTGTTCTTAAAAGAATTGTTGGTTGACTATCAACCCCAGGCCACTGTGCAGAGTCACTGAAAGACATGAAGAAGGCAAGAGCAGAGAAATGCCTGAGCCTGTCTCGGGTTGCAGAGAGCCCAGGAAAAGGAAGGACATGGCTGAGAAGAGGCCAACCTTGAAGTCCAACCTTGGTTTTCATACACAGGCGCCATCACTGCAGAGGTCACCCCTTTGTGCTGAAGACTCCAGGTGGATGCTGTATGTATTGAGTCAGGGTACTGTTGGTTTTGCTGCTGTGTGCTTGTACGCTGAAAGTTTGTGAGTGAAAACTGAGTCTTATCCCTGTCCTTTGCTGTGTGTGTCCCCACTGCAACTCCTTCCTTTCCCCAGACACCCTGAACTCCAAAACTGCTGCAGAGGAGCTGGTGGTGCTGAATGGCAGCTGGGCTGTGCTGTGCTGTGCTGGAGCCAGCTGGAAACACCCATCTTGGATAGGATGAGGGAAGAGTTTGGGCAGGGTGTCTGGGAACAGATTTCCTGAGTCCTTCTCTTCCCATAGGGCTCTGTCCTTTCTCAGCCTTATTTTTGTCTCTCTCATTGTCTCTCAGACTCTCCAGTGTGAAAGGCTTCACTCATCCTAGTCAGTTCTGCTACAGTTAGTTGTCTGTGTCACTTCCAGGACCACATCATCCCAGCTCAGGAGGTGAGTTTGACAATGGTTAGAGTACAAAGTACTTCAGGGAGCACCACTCAGGTGTTTCTCAGGCATGAACTTTCCTCAGCCTCCTCATTGTCTACCTGCTGTCCAGAATGGCTGTGCTGAGGCAGCTCAACAAAATGTTCCCTTTCTTCTACACTGTCCTAGTGCTCCTGGTCAATCCCCTCATCTATACCCTGAGAAACAGGGAGGTCAGGGAGGCCCTGAGGAAGATACTCAGGAAGTGATAAAATTTAAGCCCCTGATACCTATGGGCAGTTCTGAAATGCAGACATCTGCTAGAGGGGTACAGCTGAAAGGAAAGAGGAAAGCAAACTCTGGCCTGACTGGGAGACATGTTCTATAGGATTGGTGTTCAACAAAACGACAAGGCAGGACTGGTGTAAGAAGTGAAAGTGGGTGGCAGCTTTGACTACGTTGTGAGTGATGAAGTTGAACAATCAGAGAACTGAGAAGGACAAATCGTAGCAGTACAACCTGGACTTATGAAGACCAAGGTTGCTTGTCCAGAGATCTTTCCAGATTGTCTGGAGATTCTGCTGAAGGGAAAAGAACATCCCAAACAGTTGCTTAATTATCAAGGACAAGCCCCCCAAAGCAGAAGAGCAGGCCATTGAAAGGGGCAGGAATTCGAGCAAGAGCTGTGCTAGGCAACACGACTGAACAGGGAACTCCTCATGGAGCACAAAACAGAAGAAGGCAGATGGCAGCAAGAACAGGCTACCTGGACACAGAGACACATGGCTTGGACATGCTGGGATGAAGGGACAAGGGATAGAGTTTTCATCTAAGACATGAGTTCAGTCATGTAAAGTTACTCCCTGCCTTCTCCCACAAAACAAGCAACCAAACAAACAAATCCAATCAAGAAGATTGGCAAGTAACTTAGGCTGACAATCTCTTATTGTGGGAAGGAGAAGAACCATGCTCACCTATACTTAAGTATTTTCTCTAGCAGGGATGGGAAACACAGCTGAGAGGCAGGAAAATGGCAGATGTACTCAGATGAGAAAAAAGGGCCACCTAGATGATCAGGGGACTGGAACATCTTTAATACGAGGAAAGGCTGCAGGAACTGGGGCTGTTTAGTCTGGAGAAGAGGAGACTGAGGGGGGATCTCATTAACATTTATAGATATCTAAATAGTGGGTGTCAGGAGCTTGGGGCATCCCTTTTTTCGATAGTATCTAGCAACAGGACAGGGGGTGATGGGATAAAGCTGGAACACAAAAATTTCCTTTTAAATATAAGGAAAAACTATTTCACTGTTCAGATGAGAGAGCCCTGGCACAGGCTGCCCAGAGGGATTGTGGAGTCTCTTTCCTTGAAGGTTTTCAAGACCCGTCTGGACATGTTCCTATGCAACCTGATCTAGATGACCCTGCTTCTGCAGGGAGGTTGGACTAGATGATCTTTAAAGGTCCCTTCCAACTCGTATCATTCTATGATTTTATGATTCTATGATTTGAAACCATGGAACATGCCATGGGCTGGATTCTCACTAAAGGGCCATGTCCCTATGTGTTAGCTGGTCTCACTGCAGTTAGAACTCTTCCTGTTCTTTCTATATCTATCAAGATGTGGCTTCATGTATGTCGTGGTTTAGGCCCATCAGGGAACAAAAGACCACGATTAGCCTCAAGTACCGAAGACTTAAGGATTGCTAAAGGGCAGGGAGGGCTTAATTGCTGCTTAAGGTGCAGGACAAAACAGACCAGGCTACTCGGCTTGGGGAAGAAAAACAGAAAATAATTTAATACCAACTAAAACATAGAACCCCAAAAACAGAACCAAAA
>WBNH01003816.1:15012-42769 GCA_013401255.1 Urocolius indicus
CTTACACCTCCTGCCTCGCACCTCAAATTCCCGTCCCTAAATAGTGATCGCAGAGGCGCCAGATTGGCCCAGCCGGGCCGAGGGGTGGGTCTGAACCCAGGAGTCGGGGGAGAGTCTAAAAAACTTTTACCGGGTCTTCACTGCAACCTGCTCCCCCTGTTACTAAGCAAAAGCAACTCCTTGTTAAACCATGACAATGTACTAGCACTTCCCTCACATCATCCCTGTTTATGAGCTGGGCAAATGGTTATGGGCTGTAGGGCAGAACTGAAACAAAGCCTCTGACTGAGAGAATCTCAGTTGCTGGAAGTCAGGGAGTTGAGGGATCTCTCAGTTCCCTCCTGCAAAGTTAAGCCTTTAGAGGTGCGAAGTGGAGATTAAAAGCTTTAAGTTGGCA
The DNA here is from genome assembly GCA_013401255.1 of Urocolius indicus. Lineage (NCBI taxonomy): Eukaryota > Metazoa > Chordata > Aves > Coliiformes > Coliidae > Urocolius > Urocolius indicus. The sequence goes on from WBNH01003816.1 coordinate 15,410, forward strand.
TAACCTATAGATAATTCTTCACGTGGTCTCCCCTCCCCACTTTCAATCAATGCAATCAAGCCACTTCTCTGCCTTTAATTTATCCTCCTTTCAAAACACAGTCCATAAATGGTAACAGATGGAGAAGACAGAGGAGATCATAACTGTTGTTTCCAGTTCACGTGACATCTGTAAAGTTAAAAATTATAAATATAACCTTATAAAGCAAAAATCCTTTATCATTAAGTGGCCATTAACATTTTCATCATTCACTACTCTCCTGAAACCTCTCCAATTAGCTGTACAAGTCTTTAAGACTTGAAGAAAATGATGGGATTGCAATGAGCCCCATAATGTATTTGATCTGTGAATCTCAGATAATGAGATGAGATTGAACAAGCTGTCAAGAAGACAAAATCTGAAGGAATTGATGAAGTTTCTTGAGTATTATTTGGCCTCACTGAGGGCCACCACTGACAAACCATCTCTATGGACTCATCAAGTTGTACCAGGGGAGGTTTAGAATGGAGATTAGGAAGAACTTTTTTACTGAGAGGGTTGTTAGACACTGGCACAGGCTGCCCAGGGAGATGGCAGAGTCCGCATCCCTGGAGATTTTGAAAAGCTGTGTAGCTGAGGTCCTGAGGGACATGGGTTAGTGCTAGGCTTGCCTTTGTGAGGTGAATGGTTGGACTTGATGTTCTTAAAGCTTTTTTCCAACCAAAATGATTCTACAGTTCTATGACCATTGCAAAAAATTAGAGGCACTGGCGAGAGGCAGGCACAGTGAGAGGCAAGGTGCAGGTGGCTCCGATGCTGAGTAAAGTCAATGTATTTATCACCAAACACCAAGCCCTGACCACTACCACCCATGAGGAAGGGAGATCCTATCCCTTATACATGGCTCAGGGCTCTTCATGAAGTTATAGTTTATGCTGTACAGCCTGGCATAGGAAAGCTTCATAACTCAACCTCTGGAAGAAACAAGGAACACCCCAATAAAATCTTAAACTGTTTGTGTCTCATCTCTTGAGATGGAGATGCAACATATGACCTATCCCTCAAAAACATTAATCCTCATTCTCACAGTCTCATTCTCCAACCATTTATCCCTGAATCTGATCCTGCATCTATGCTCCTAGGGCTCTGCAAATCCAACTACCTCCCACTGTCCAGACACAAAGTCAGGGACATAGGCTCCTAAAGAGCTACGACAAAAAGAAACAGCAGAGCAACCCTACTCAGTGCTCTTAGAAATCTCCTTTTGTCCATGTGCCAGTCTCTTCCCTCCAAGCTGGCAGGTCCATTGCCCTTCTGTGGTGCAATCCATACCGTCCCCACTGACCTCCTCCTCCCGGAAAGTGAAGGAGGAGTATTCTCCCTCTTTGCCAACCAAGTCTTACCCTAACAAGGCAGGAAAAGTACGGAGAAGCTTCCCCTGTGCATTCACAGTGTGCTGCACAAAGATAGTAAACCTGGAAACTACGAGGCATGTGAAAATATCAACTCCAGTTCATTGTCAGTTACAAGTCCCAGTTCAGTCTGGCTTGGTATTTCTTCCTCTGCCTTCCCAACTATAGCAGAATAAAAGGCCAACCTGTTAACCACTGTTAAAGCAGGAGGAAAAAAATATGTACAGCTTACTATAGTTTTCTTACTTCTTTGCCTTGATTTTAGAGGAAAGTTGGAAATAACTCACTTTCTTTGATTGTCCACAAAGACCGCACATGGTGACAGAACCAAAGAAAGACTAGAGGAAAGGAAGAGTAAATGGTTTGATGCTTGCCGAGGTAGCCCTGCCCAACAAGCTCTTTTAAAAATGCCACCTAATTTTCTACAAATATTTGAACTCTAATTGAAGGCCACAGCTTCTCTGGCTGAAGATAAGCATGGCCTTACGCTGGAAGCTGCTTTCTCTGCCAATAGCCATGGGACACTCTTCATTGTTTTTTGTAGGACTTGCTCTGACTGCATGAGAATGAGGGAGGAGTATGTATAAAGGTGACTTTGTGCTTTAATCCATGAAATCAAATGGTGGTATTAAGTAGACATAAGTTCATCCTGGTTTGTGTTACACAAGAGTGCGGCTGGAGATGATTCTATTACTGAGGCCAAGTCACAATTATTTTGTGTTTTTTTTAGTTTTTCTCTTTCTTTCTCTCTCTGCACCTATGGACATGCTCAGTTAGCCCCCTCCTACCACTTCTTCAGCCCTTAGAAACTGCTGACATCCTGCTGTATCTGTGGGGAGAGTAGAGATCCCCTGCAACAACTGTTATCTGCCTTGATTTGGCCTCATTTCTACACCAAGACACAGGAGTGGGATTTAAGCTTAAGGAAGATCCTCAATATTTTTTTATGTCCCCTAAAGAGCTCAAAGTGCTCTGCGCTACCTCAGGAAGGAGCTTGCCTCCGGCCCCTCTAATAGCTTTCCTTGCTGCCCCTCAATCGCTTTGGATGTTTAAACTACCTGGAGCAGCCCTCCCAGTTCCTCTGGGTCATCCTTTCTGTGCTGGGTGGAATGGAACAATGGAGATAGCTGTTTACAAATGAAATTTGAGTCAGCATCTTGCTGAGCCATGTGGGCAATAAGCAGGACACCAGGACAGCTTTCTAATGGATTTACAGATTGGAGGCCTCTCATTTATTAGCCCTGGTACTGGCACATCTCTGTGAGTGCCCACAAATGTGGTAGGCACCAAGATTCTCCTACAGTCCCATGGCCCAGCACAGATGTGCTTCCCAGGTGGGGATCCTGCTCTTAACCACACAGGAACAGGAAGACTGCCTGATCAATCCCAGTGTTTTGGGCACAGCTCATAGTGACACAGACACCAAGAAGCCAGAAGTGAAAAATCCTCCTGCTCTCTCCCAGATGTGGTAGCTCTGACCCTTGGCTGGGGTTAGGCGAACAGGTTCGGCCATGCTGAGGGAGGGACAGCATCATTCCCATGGAAAAGATCTCTCCATGCTACCATGCCTGTCCCCTCCCAGCTATCTGCACAACCACAGCCGCCTACAGGGTCACAGCGTCAGACAGGAGGTTCAGAGATGGTGGTACATACAAGGGGCCGTGGGGAGGCAAGAGAGGTCCCCATGTTTCCTGTGCAGGCTGAGCAGTACAAACAAGTGACTGTGGTTTCCTGTTTCCACCCAGGCCTGTGGTGACGAATGGTATCCGGCTCCCCTGTGTATGAAGTACTTGCAACTGAAAAGCAGTTGCTCAGGAAAGGCTGCAGATCTGCCTGGAGCTGCGAGCAAGTCTGAGCCTTCAGCACTGGAAGGACGGGGCATTTCTCTGCTGACTGAAAGACAAGTAGGTCTGAGTCCTTCTCAGCCCCACAATTTTACCTTCCTGCTTCATGGTGCACCATGCAAATTCCTCTGGGGATGCCTGCAATGCTCCTCTGGATGCTGATCATGACCTTTGCTGCTACCCTTAAAGGTGAGAGCCTCCTCTTTTCCCAGGAAGAAGACACAGATATGGGTTGTTGTTTTTTTTTATATTTCCCTCTGCCTTGTATGTGTGTTTCCCTCTGAGATTTGTATGGATCCCAAAATCCTTTGCCATCTCCTGCCTTCCCACAGGATGTGTGGAGGCTGGAGGACCAATAGAAGGATGGTATCTGATGTAGCCCTCCAGTACTCTGCCATCAGGCACAGAAGAGATGTTCACCAGCTGCAAGCTGGCTCTTCCTAACTTAGGCAGATCTGAGCTCTGTCCTTCCATCATATCTTGGACCCTCTCTCCAGATCCCCAGAGCATCGCTCAGCCTTGCACTGTCCTGCTGTGGATAGGAATGTGAGGAACCATGCTGCCTCCAGGCTTAGCTCTGGCTGGAGAAGAAGGAGCAAGGACAGGATGATGCTGATGCTGTCATGTCTCCTCTTGGCAGCAACTGCAGGAGGTAAAGCAGGTCCCAAGAAGGGTCCCAGGAACATAGGGACATTTCTGTGCCCAGGTATTTAATTGCCCTGCTGTAATGCCTATCTCATGCATTCCTGCTCTGACACATTTAATGCATTCATATGTTGGGGTATCCAGCTCCTGCAAGGAGAAAGATTATGTGGGGGAACAGGGACAGTTGTGGAGCTTCAACATCCTCCTGTAAAAGGGAGAGTATCAGGCTGCAGCCCCCAACATTCTCCTCCCCTCCTACCAAACACCATGCCCTCACTGAATGGACAGTTTGTCAGCGGTGAAGAGCAGCCCTGGGTGAGGGATATAGCAGGTGAGGGTGACAGCAGACCTTTAGGCACCCTGCACCTAGCCTCTTGTTGTGGCCATGTGTCTTGGCAAATGTTAGCCCTCTGGTGTGGCTGGTGGTGGGTGGAGAGTGGCAGTCTGCACCCAAAAGCCAAATGTATCTCTCCTCCAGGCCTCTGACGTTTGAGTTGCACTTGTACCAGCAGATGTCATGTGTAGGGGTACCAAATCTGCCTCCTACATCAACCACAGCTCTTCCACATCACAATATGAGGCTACTGTGAATAGAGAAGCCGACACCTCTAAGAGAAGCTTCCAGAGCACATCTCTGGTCTTGCATGTCCTTGGGATGCTGCCAACTAATTCTGCATGTGTTGACTTAGCAGAGCTTGTAGGAGTCAGGCAGGGACCAGGCAAAATCCTCCCTGAGGAGGCCAGTGTGGAGCACCACAGGAAAGAGGATGGGGAGCTAGACACTCCTGCATATGCAACAGGAGGAAGAGAAGGGGTGCTGCTGGGGAAAAGGGAGTGGAGCAGGGGGTGCCTCCCTTTCTGCTGAGCCAGGGCTAGAAGAATCTATCAGGGCCCAGAAGGGTTCCAGCTCTGACTTGTACTCCTGCAAAGCTGCAGGTTACACTTGCACCATGGTCCCACAGAGATGGCCAATAAGAACCAAAGATGAGCCCAGCACCAGCACACTCAGCCCATCTCTACTCATGAAGCTACTGGGAGTGATTTGTCCCAGTGGTGTTTCTAGTGCTGCTGGGGATTGTGTGATAGGGCCAGAAGGACCACAGACTCCATCTGCCCAACCCAAGTCTTCCTCCTCCCTTTTTGGGAATCACGAGTTGGGCTCTGCTCTTCTCTGTGTCACTTTGGGGTTTAGTTTCTCTTCTCCTTGCTAGAGAATAGAAGCATGTGATCCCATAGAGGATGGTGTATTGGCTCCTGACCTTGTCCTGCACAGCACTGCTGAGAGGTGAGAGTCGTGAGGGAAAGGAACAGAGATTGGGACTCAATAGGCTTGGGCTATCCCTGCACACTTGTTAATGTCACTATGTAAGATGAATGCTTGCATGGAAATCACATTCCCTTTTCAGGTGGGATGTAATGCTGGTGCAGTACAGATGAGGGAAGTTTTCTGAGATTTTTCTGAGCATGGAGTTAGAGGAAGGTATTCCTAGACAAAGCCAATAACTGAGCAGTCTTGGGAATTTCTAGGGGCAGGCCATTTCCTGAGGAGGTTTAAGAGCCCTATGATTCTTGTCCCTCTGGAGCTCATGTGCAACTGGCAAACAAGTACCCCATGTGTCCATGTCCAGTCTGTTTTCTGTATGCTCTGTCACAGATGTGTGGGTCCAGGCATAACTAGTGAAGGGAGAAGACTTCAGCATGGGCTGGAGACCCCATGCTCTCCTTCTGCCAAGTTTCTGGATTCATATTTAAAGATACAGCATGTTTACCAGCAGTTATTCAGATTCTTGTGGGTGTCCTGTCCCAGCGGTACAAAGGGTCTGAAGTGTCTGGGCAAGCCTCTAGGGATAACTCCTGGAAATGAAGGCCAAAATCCTGAGTTTGTGCACCTTGCAAGCCCAGGATGGACTCTGCAGCCATGAGGTTTTTCATAGGCATTCAAATCTCACACCTGCCCTGTGTCTCTGCAGGTACGCATTCCCGGATAGAGATGGTGGCATCTGGTCCCATGGAGGGGAAGGTCTCTGGATCACTCCCACTCACCTGTACTGTGACAGGAGCAGCTTTGGATAGCCGTCTGTATGACTGGAATTGTGTCCGCCAGGCCCCAGGAGGAGAGCTGCAATTTCTAGGCTGGATCTATCCTTTTGGGAATAACACAGGCTATGCCCCATCCTTCCAAGGCCGAGTCACCATCTCTGCAGACAAAGAAAAAAACAAGGTCTCCCTGCAGCTGCATGGCCTTACAGCTTTAGACACAGCCACCTATTTCTGTGCCAGGCAGAACACGGTGGCACCGACGGAGGGAGCGGCAGCACAGGTGGCTGGTGTGACAAGGCACTTCCTCAGAGTCACAGCTGCCCCTGCTTGCTCTGGGAAATGTCAGTGGGGTTTGAGATTGATAGATGTTGCAACTCCCAGTCAATCCATGGACAGCTGAATTTGCACCAAATTTGACATTCCTAATGGAAGTTCAAAATACAATGTCACGTGTGACTAATGTAAGTCCCATGGGCAGACCAATCCCCGAACTCCTCACACAGCAGTCTTAGCACTTCCATTCACAGACTTCCCCACAAGCAACCATCATGGCCTTTCCTTACAGCTCCCATGGTTCTCATTTAATCCTAGAGGAATGGGGGCAGAGAGGCCACCTCAGGGCACCTTTCTAGAAAGGCAGAGATCTGCCCCTCCCCACCAACTCCTCCCAGATACAGTGTGGAATGTTTCTTTGGCCAGTTTGGGTCAGCTGTCCTGACTGCATCCTCTCCCAACTTCTCATGCCCCCTCCAGCATGGCAGGGCACGAGAAGCTAAAAAAAAATCCTTGACTTCCTAACAACTATAACCATTCAGTGTGTTAGCAACATTATTGACATACTGAATACAAACCATAGCACTGTCCCAGCTGATAGGAAGAAAATTAACTCTGTCCCAGCTGAAACCAAGATACAAGTACACTTGACGGTATATGTTATGCACATGGCTGGTCTAGAGATCAAGAAACACAGGCAACATAGCACTCCTGCAAGCATGAAAAGCAGAGTCTGATATTTTTTCCCTTTCTGGCTGATGAGGATGAAAGGTCACTAGCAGAAAACATATACATGCATGTATATATTCACATGTATGTACACTCTGAGCTGGCCATAAGCACCGAGGTCTATCCAGTAGTTATCTGCACCTCTGAGGCCCACAGGCTCACTCCAGGTGCTGGTTCTCTGACCACTCACCTACTCATCCACAGACACGTACTCCATGCTCCCCCTCCCAGTAACTGACCATCAACATCCAGTCTATGCCCTGGATCTCCCACTTGCCTCACATACAAAAGGGGCTCTGTTACCTGAGAACCTCTGGCCTCTGTTACCTGTCTGGACTTCTGGCCTTACCTTACCTCTGGCCTGTGCTCTAGTACTTGGTTTGAACCTCCTGCCTTCTGCTCCCAGTAGCCAAGTCTCACATTCTCTCATCCCTTCAGTACCTGGCCCAGACTTATGGTTGCTTCAACTCTTGGCTCTCACAGAATCACAGAATCTCAACGGCTGGAAGGGACCTCAAAAGATCACCTAGTCCAACTCCCCTGACAGAGCAGGACCTCCTAGAGTAGGTCACACAGGACTCATACAGATGGGTTTTGAATGTCTCCAGAGAAGGAGACTCAACATCCAAACCTGGGCAGCCTGTTCCAGTGCTCCCTCACCCTCACAGTGAAGAAAATCTTCCTTGTATTTCTTTGGAAGCTCTTGTGTTTCAGCTTATACGCATTGCCCATTGTCATATCGTTGGATATCATTGAGAACAGCCTGACTCTATCCTTCTGACACTCGCCCTTTACATATTTGTAAACATTAATGGGATCACCCTTCAGTCTCCTCCAAGCTAAAGAGCCCCAGCTCCATTCCGTCACCTTTGTGGCCCTGCCCTGAACTCTCCAGCAGCTCCCAGTCCTTCTTGAACTGAGGGGCCTAAAACTGGACACAGTATTCCAGACGTGATCCCATGAGGGTAGAATAGAGGGGGAGGAGAACCTCTCTCCACCTACTGCCCACAGCCCTTCTCATACACCCCAGGATGCCATTGGCCTTCTTGGCCATGAGGGCACATTGCTGGCTCATGGTCATCCTGCTGTCCACCAAGATCCCCAAGCCCCATTCCCCTACACTACTCTCTAACAGTTCATTCCCCAGCCTGTGCTGGTACATGGGATTATTCTTTCCCAGGTGCAAGACTCTACACTTGCCCTTGTTGAATTTCATTAGATTTCTCCCTGCTCAACTCTCCAGCCTGTCCAGGTCTCATTGAATGACAGCACAGTCTTCTGGTGTGTCACCCACTCCCCCCAGTTTAGTATCATCAGCAAATTTGCTGACAGTGCCCTCTGTTCCCTCAGCATGGTCATTAATGAATAGATTGAACAGTACCAGTCCCAGCACCAATCCCTGAGGAACTCCACTAGACACAGACCTCCAACTAGACCTTGCCTCATTGATCACAACTGTCTGTCTTCTTCCCTTCAACCAGTTAACAATCCACCTCACTACCCGATTATCCAGCCCACACTGTCTTAGTTTTGTTGTGAGGATTCTGTAGGAGATGTTGTTAAATGCTTTACTGAAATTGAGATAAACCACATGCACTGCATTGTTGGGACCTGGGCTATACTGACGGAGGTCAGAGCAGAACAATGCTTACTGTCAGAGGAACAATAAGGTGTTCATGCTCAGGCTGCACTAACGAAAGTTAGTAACAGATGTAAGGTCAGCTAAAAAGGGATAACAAAGGACACTGAAAAATAAAGAACAGGGGGTTATTCAGAGAACAGTGGGGTATTCAAAGACAGGTATGAAGAATAAACAGTAGAGTATTCAAAGACAGATGCAGGGTTAGCTGATGTGGCAGGAAAGTTGAACCTAAGAGCGGAGAAAAGTGGATACAGAGTAAAAAGGTGAAGGTTGGTGATAGAAACATCAAAGCAATCATTACATTTGTGAATCAATAACTGTATATGTGAATCAATTGATTGTGTTTGCTTAGAAGCTTTAATGTGTAAAAGAGGCTTGATTTTGGCAATAAATCGGAACGTACTTTGCATCCTGTTGGTGTGCTGTCATTCTCATCTCGCTTTTCCTGAGGACACCCAGCTCTGCACTACCACCATCTAGCCACCTGGTTACATCTTCATAAAAGGCTATCAGGTTGGTCAAACATGACTTCCCTTTGGTAAAACCATGTTGACTGCTCCCAATGACCCTCTTGTCCTTTAAATACCTGGAGACAACACCTGGGATAAGTCTCTCAAGCCTCTTATCCCACTCACTGGCTAGTCTGGCTTGATCTTCAGTACTTACTGTGCATGTTGAACACACACACACACACACACCCCACATGCCTTTATTGCAGTCTCTGCAGTTTCTGGTACTCCAGGCACAGAAGTTCTTCTGACCCATGGCTTCCACTCTGATTGCTGGCACCTCCGTTTCATGCAGGCATTTATGATCCACTGTCTCTGTTCTGGTTGCTGGCACTTAGATCTCCATAGACACATATGCACACAGAATAGAGAGCCCCCTCACCTAAGAATATATTTCAAAATGGATTTTAATAAGAAGGTAGGACAGACTGACTGCACGGCCAGACAAATGAACTGAGCAGCCGCTGGTGCACACAACTGGTCTCTTCTGTCCCTTTTTTCCCTGTTTTCCCACATCATTCCCTCCATGAACCACCTTGATCCCTCCTTTTTTTTTTTTCATCTTTTCCTTTAGCATTTCTGTTGCATATTCTCACAACCTTCTTAGAGACTTTTATAGGAAGATATATTCAATCCCCAAATCCTCCTTCAGTTTTCCTAAGACACTAGCTTATCTTCCCCTTTCTGTTTGCAAGTCATTCTGGCAACAGTTATCCTCTTAAGGATAGAACAGAATAGACTAGACTAGAATCGTTCAATTAGAATATGACAATTGTCTGGTCCAAGTGCCCGATCACTTCAGGGTTGACCAAAAGTTAAACATATTGTTAAAGGCATTGCCCAAATGCCTCTTAAACACTGACAGGCTTGGGGCATCAACTACCTCTCTGCAGAGTCTGTTCCATGTTTTGACCATTCTCTTGGTAAAGAAATGTCAGGTCTGAATTTCCCCAGATTCAGCTTTTTCCCACATGTTCCATTGGATCTGGGGGAGAAGAACTCAGCACCTCTCTCTCCACTTCCCCTATTCATGAAGCTATAGAGAGCAATGAGATCATCTCTCAGCCTCCTTCTCACTGAACTACACAAACTCAGAGTCCTCAGCTGCTCCTCTCAGGATATGCCTGCCAGCCTTTTCACCCCCTTGGTTGCCCTCCTCCGGACAGATTTAAGTACCCCAACATTCTTTTTCAATTGTGGGGTACAGGACTGCACCCAATACTCAAGGTAGGGCTGCAACCAATGCTTAATACAGTGAGACAACGGCCTCTTTTGCCCATCTGGTTATGGTGTGTTTGATGCACCCCAGATGCAGTTTGCCCTCTTGGCTGCTAGGACACACTGCTAACTCACATTAAGCCTGCTTTGCCATGTTTGCTTGGTGTCTGTGTTCACAGTGGTTAGAAATTAAACAGATAATCTAACACTGGTCTTTAGAGAGATTTATTACCTGCGGCACTGGCTTTGTCTGCTGCTCTCCATGCCTTGGTGCTTCCCTGGGAGTGCAAGGCAAGAATGTGCAAATCCTTGCTGCTGTTTTAGAATTATGTGTGTTGCCTAAGTATTGACAGATTTTTCCTTTCCAAAATAAAGCTGAAGCTACAATGTCCTTGGCTTCATCACTGGCCTGAACTGCTGCCTGTGGGAAGGGAATTGAGCTCTTTATCTCCAACCTCCATGTCACATACAGATGATGTTTGCCTCAAGAAGTTCATCAGAAGAGTTCATCATAGAGAACAGCAACCTTACCTCAGTCCTTGATGATGGGAAAAAAAAAAGGATTCAGGGAAACATTTCAGGTGTATGAAGGACAAGATGATTGGGAGAAGTCATCAGGGATATAGGAAGGAGAAATTGTGTTTAACTAATATGGTAAGCCTTCCGCAGTGAGATGACTGACATGATGGAGGAGGGGAAAGAAGTGGACGTTGTTTAGCTTCATCTTAAGAAAGCTTTGGCTGCTGTATCCCATAATATTCTCATAGGCAAACTGATTCCATACGGGCTAGATTAATGGATGATGAGTTGGACTGAAAACTGGCTGAACTGCTGGTCTCAACAGGTTGTTGTCAGCAACACAAAGTCCATTACTACTTTAAGGATCAAGATTGCATCTGATGCAGTTCTGTGTCTTCATGAATGGCTTTCATGATAGGACTGAGTGCACCCTCAGTGAACCTACAGATGACACAAAACTGGAGGGAGTTGTTGTGATACCATTCAGAAAAATATCAACAGGATGGAGAACTAGGCAGGCAGGAACTTTATGAAGTTCAGTGAAGGGAAACGCAAAATCCTGCACATGCAGAGGAATAAGTTCAGGCACCAATATATTCTGGGTACCAACCCGTTGGTAAGCAACTTGGCAGGCCTGAAGGTCCTGATGGACAACCAGGTCAACATGAGCCAGTAAAGTGCCCTTGTAGCAAAGATGCCCAAAAGCTTCCTGGATTGCATTAGGAGTGTTTCCAGCAGGCTGAAGGAGGTGATTTTCTTTTCCCCCTCTGCTCAATGCTGATGAGACCACAACTGGAGAGCTTTGTCCAGTTCTAAGCTCCTCAATACAAGCAGTACAGGGACATATGGAAAGTGTCCAGTGAAGGAAGAGTCCACAAAGAAACTGGAACCTCTGTCATAGGAGAAGAGGCTGAACTGGATTGTTCACCTTAAAGAAAAGGTGGCTTGGGGGTCTTATGTGTATCAATACCTGATAGAGTGGAGTAAAGATGATTAAGTCAGACTCTTCTGAGTGGTACCCAGGCATATGACAAGAGAAAATGGGCACAAAACTGAAATACAGGAAATTCCACTTAAATGTAAAAAAGGATTTTTCACCATGAAACCTCATCCATTCTGTGATTCTGTGTTTCTGGGAGGAGCAGTAGCACACATACTCTGCTTCAATTTTAGCAAATTGTGGTGGTTTAGCCCAATATCCACCCAGTCATAGTATTACTCCCCTCCTAAACTGGGCAGGAGAGAGGGAGAGGAATATAACAAACTGCTTGTGAGTTGAGATAAGGACAGAGAGATCACTCGGTAATTAACGTCACGGCCAAAACAGACTCAACTTAGGGAGAAAAAGGTTTGATTTATTAAAGAGACAATAAAGGCAGGGAGATAAGAAATAAAACCGTCTTAAAACACCTCCCCCCACCCCTCCACTTCCTGGGACTCCCTTTCTTTCCCCCCCAGCGGCGCAGGGGATGGGGAATGGGGGTTGCAGTCAGTTCATTACAGATGGACTTTGCTGCTGCTGCTTCTCAGAGGGAGACCTCATCACACTTGCCACTGCTACACTGTGGGGTCCCTCCCCACGGGAGACAGTCCCTCATGAACTTCTCCAGCGTGGGTCCTTCCCATGGGCCGCAGCTCCTCACCAACTGCTCCGGGATGGGCCCTCCCACGGGGCAGCTCCTCACACACTGCCCAGCGTGGGTCATCCACCGGGAGAGACAGTCCTTCAGGGACAGGCTGCTCCAGCCTGGGTCCCCTCACGGGATCACAAGTCCTGATGGCAAACCTGCTCTGGCGTTGGCACCTCCCCCACGGACTCCCTGCCTCCATGGGCTGCAGGGGGACAACCTGCTTCACCATGGTCCTCACCACATATCACAGGGGAGCCTTCTTCTCTGTACCTAGGCACCCTCCTCCCCCTCCTTCTCCACTGACCTTGGTGTCTGCGGAGATGTTTTCACATTCTCTCTCCCTGTTGCTGCTGCAGTTCTGCAACTGCGCAACAATTTCTTCTCAAATCTGTTATTCACAGAGGTGTTACCTCCATCACTAATTGGCCAGGCCTGGGTCAGGTGCATGGTCCAGCTTAAAACTGACTGGTCCTAATCCTGTCAGCTACAGGGGAAGCTTCTGGCAACTCTGTTTAAAGAAGCCACCTCTCTATAGCCTCCCTGCTACTGAAAAACCTGACCCGGGCTAAAATCACTACACAAATCCACACCAAAAACAAAAGTAACGATACCAAGCAAAATTAACCTCTGAAGAATTTGTGTGTCACAGACTCATTTTGCTAGAGCATGAAAATATTAGTGTCATAAATAATTTTAGGCCAGAATAGCTCTGATACGTAAGAAAAATGTAAACTGACAGTTAATTTTCTTGGGATGGGTGGTTCTTGACATTTTTAAGAAAATATCCTACCTTAAATCTCCAGAAGTTTATTTAAACTGTATCTGGAATCAAGTAATTTAAGTTAAAAAGCCTCTTACAACCCAAATTGATCCATAGTCGGTGTCACGAAGGATTGGCATTGCTTCAGTGAGAATGTTGCAGTATTACCTAATCTACCACAAAAGCAACACCGACAATGCTACTTTTAATTTATGACAGTTGCTGTGTGCTTTGATTCAGCAACAAAAGAGCAGAGGAAGAGAAAATGCATCATTCAAGAAACATCAAAGAAAGGGCGTCATCTGACATTGAAATGAAAACGCCAGTGTTTTTGTATGACTGTTCATCACTGTGTGGAGTAGGTAACACAGTGGTTGAGGGGGACTGAACCACTCGACACAAACTGACTTCCTGAAAACCTGAAGGTGCAATATATTCAACTTCCTGACAACATTGTCTTCCTGCAGGCAACTGCGTCCTGAAGAACACATTTGGTGCTGATTGTGATTCAGGGTATGGGACAATCACTATATGCCATGCCAGTTTCTCTTGCACTCAAGTATGTATGCTGGGTTCAAGACCGTTTGAACTTGTAATTATTAACACCAGCTCAGCAGGTAGGTTTTCACATCCCACAGTTTAGAAGTTTTCATCTAGAGAAATCATTGTGTGCCCTTTGTATGTATTACAGAGAGACAAAGTTGCTCTAAGAAGAAATGTGTCACTTCCTAAGATATTTTAGATAAGATAGTTCAGTCCATTTAATTGGGGCATGACTCTGTCTCCACAACACTCAGACGACTGTCTTAAGTGAGTACCTGAAAGCTAGATGAGAAGACTCTAACTCCATGGCTGGAAGACAGCTCCACTTTTCCCTGACCAATCACACAGATCATGACACTACACTCCACTGCTGAGCATCATCACTGAAATAGGGCCCTCTACCTTCATCTCAACTCGCAGTAAACAATGCCCCTTTAGCCACCACCTCAACCTATTATTACAATTCCCTCTCCCTTCACCCCATTGCACATCTGTTCCTTCTTCAGCTCCATGATTTAAGAGATCATGAATTAAATCCCTCTTGAACAGTATGATGAATACATTGTTCCCCGTGGCCCAGATGATGATCTTTTTACCCGTAACAGCTGCAGTGTCTTCCCATTCATTTTATCCTCAAAGGCCACTTAAAGAAACCCTGAAAATACCAACTTATCTCTCTGTCATAGGAAATCAAAATGTATTCGCTCTTACACACATCTTCACGGGATGTAGATTGCTGTGGAATATGGGAGCTGCAGAGTCTCCATTGCTGCTAAACTCATGCCTTAGATCTTGCCTGAAATCAGCCAGGCAACAAATAGCTTCAGGAGAGAGCAAGGCCCATCCACTCTTGGGGCATTTCCAGCTGTGACATCTTTCTGCCATGGTCAGCAGTTAAAGGAGTTTTTTTGTGAATGTTTGTTAATCCTCACTGCAACTTTCAATATCAGTTTCGTAGATGATCAGGTTTACAGTTTTGCACCCTTTCCCTTTGCTGTCCCGTTCACTTGGGTAGATCAATCCTATACTAGCATGTACGACTTTTTGCATGTGTAATTGTTTTCTTTCATCCAGGATGTTAATAAACTTCCCATCCTTCCTGTCCTCTTCCAGCTTGACAGCAGTTAGAGGGCACTATTGATTTGTATTTCCTTGGTACACCACCTGAGCCAGTGTGTATCCAGGCCTTCTTTTTTCTTTAAAAAGCTGTTAATGTAAGATTACCTTAGGGTTATGAGTCTCCTTCTCTGGAGACATTAAAAAACCACCTGGATGAGTTTCTGCATGACCTACTCTAGGCGGTCCTGCTCTGGCAGAGTCGTTGGACTAGATGATCTTTCGAGGTTCCTTCCAACCCTTGAGATTCTGTGATTCCGTGATTGTGTGATTTTCAAGGACTGTTCTGTTTAAACAGTGTAAGGTGCCGAGGGGGGGCACTCCTCATACACTTATTGCTAGTGAAAATACCAAATTATTAATGTTTCAGCTAAAGGTATTTTGGTTGTATCCTGTGGCTGTGTTTACATCCTTACATTGCAAGGTTATCTTTCATAGCATCTTCAATATCAGTCAGATGGTATCTAGCTGCCACAGCTCTACTTCCTTAGAAAAACAAATGAAGTGGCAATGGCTTTGCTGTCCAGTCAACACTTGAGGAAAGTACTCAAACAAATTTTACATTTGTCTGCATATTATACCTCACACAAGTGTTTAGGTGCAGGTGGCACTAAAGATGCAGAAGTTGCTCATCATGTAGGATATGATCAATTGTTTTTTGCACCATACAGAGTAAAATCCCTTCTTAATAACTCTTCCCATGGAATGATGTATCTCTGAGGAATAAAGAACAATCCTTTCTTTTTCACTTTTAAAGACACCAAAAGCATAATAAAGACTTCCTGAGGCACCCCATAACCCTCAGCACTGTCTCATCCAGAAAGATAACAACTCTAAAACTGTACACTGGGTGTATTCCTCTTCTTCCTGGGCAACAAAAAATAGCTTAAAGTGAGAAAAAAAGGAAAATGAAAAACCAAACAAAAAAAAAACAGAAAACAGAAAAATTTCTGAAGAGTTTCACTAATTACTGTAGAATAATACTCAGCTTTTGTTTTTTTCTTTAGAGTAAAAGCCGAGACTTTGATTTATTCACGTGGTATACAGGGTATATGTACTGTAAAGGGGAAGGAAGAGGCACTTCTTATAACTAAGTATATCACTGTGTTGAGAACTTGGCGTCACTCACAGTGATACAAACACTGTAAGGTCTCATACAAAAACCTGAGACCAAAAAAGGAACAATACATTTCTAGGAAGAATGGAAAAAAGGAATGTATTGAAGTGGAGAACTGCAGAATTCCTGCGAGCGTTTATTCTGTAAGGATATTGCTTACTGAGCTAATAGAAAAGTGGTTTGAAAGCTTTGCCCTGGATCAAGCGGTTGGAAATCACTCTTCTACACATTTATTGTTTTCTCCCCTCACAATTTTGGAAGCAACAGTGACTTTGGAGCACTTTCGTGGCAGTCCACGTATGAATCCTTTGGACAAACTGCTGGGATTTTATGCCCTGATTTTACACACTTTTGGAATATATGAGGAAAGTGGGTTTCTTTGACTGTGTGCAAACAATGTGGCAACAGACAAGCTCGTGTTTGGAACTGGGATCACTTTTTCAGTTGAGCCAAGTAAGTTCCACATTTTATATGCAGTTCTTCACTTTGTGGTGGGGTAGACAAAGGGAGTGTGTGATGTGACAGCATAGTGAGAAATTTCTGCTGCCTCAGATCTCTTTACCATGCACTCTTCATCTCATGTTCAGTTAACAAATCTTTTCAGGAATCAACATAGTTCCCTAGCTATGTGCATCAACATGTAATGCACACAGCATTACTCCACAGATCCTTACCCCCACTGATAGCTGCAATGCTAAATGTAAAACTGTTTCTCATAGCCAGTGGGGATGGTGTCTTAGCCCAGCTCTAGCATGAGATGAAAGTAGTTGTTTGCTTTCCTTTGTGTAACAGTGTGTGTGGAAGGAAAAAAGAGTTTCTGGAGAAAGTAGTTCCCATGGAAAAACAAGGCATATTAGTTTTTGCAGCAACTGGTCAAAATGTGAACAAGCCTTTTCTGTTTAGAAATGGCATTCTCTGAATGTGGTCTCTTAAGGATGAACCATCTTCCCTGGCTTTTGTGGGACAGCATGAAATTTGGAGTGATGGATGAGTTTGTTGGATTGATTTTTATTGTCCTAAAATATTAAGTTGCATACCACTACCTGAACAAAGACATTCCTCAGGCAGGTATGGGGCTCAGGTGCTAGCTCACATCTGCAAGCCTCATACAGCTTGCCTCTAAATCTTTAGGGCATCTTACGTGCCTGTTTTGGGGTAGATCCATGCAGCTGTGGTTCCTGTGGGAGTAGAAGTCTGAAGATACCATTTTGAAAACATAATTTGCAAAAGTAGGACAGTAAGGTACTACCAGCTTCCATCAGACCAACCTCAGTCTACACTTACCTAAATTTAGTGGTTATTATTACACAAGGTATTCTACCATGGACAATCGAACCAACAGAAGCTGCTGCCTTTTCAGGCTAAAACAGCAGCCCTAATGTGAGGTTCCATTTCTACACAGAAATTATCTTGCATTCTTTTTAAAACAAACCATATTTCAGACCTGTTATATCAGTATCATGAAAGACAGAAAAAAAAGTCTCTCCCCAAACAGTAGGCTTTAGAAATCATTGGTTCTTACAAAAACACAAACAAATTTTCCAGGTTTCTAGGCTCTTTTCAGTGCTTTTTATGTTTTGCTTTGTTTTGTTTTGCCCATGGAAGATATTCAATAGGATTTAAATTAGCTAAGAACAACACAAGAGCTGGGCTGCCTGAGAAACTCCAAGCACAAAAGATGTAGAAAACATATTTATAATCACTGCACAGATTTTGAGACATCTCCTCCTAAGAATTCAGTAAGAAAATAGCCAAAGAATTACTTGGTTCATTGAAGGAAACCAAGATCCACAAGAGGATGGAATATATAGGCAATTCTGAGATTTTGTAACATTAAGATGAAAAATAAGTATGATTGTTTGCCTAAGTATATTATTATGTACTTATTATAAATAAGTATGAACACCTCCCACGTCCCAGTACAAAGATGCCCTAAGAGATCCACTTATGTCCGAAGAAACAGGCAGAGAGAAGTCAGAATAATTGGTGTATTTGGAATGGCACTAAACTCCTTTTGTTAGACACCATGGTGGTGTTCTTTAGGACTTTAGGATGGCTCAGCATTACACAGTGAGTTGGTATGAAACTTGGAAACTTCCATAACTTGGAAACCTCTCCAGTGTTCACATAATGCTATTCACTTGCTAAATGAGATTTGTATGCCTGGGTCAAGTTCCACATTGAAATATTACAGAATCTTCCAAAGAACAGAATTTGGATAGAAAACCTCCTTGGAATTGAATGTTTCAAAATGAAAAGTTTAACCTCACCTTCCATTTTAGCAACATTATTTTGTTATGTAGAAGTAATCCTACTCTTCAAAAAGAGTGTTGCAGAGTGGAGTAACAAACTGCCATCCATGTTATGGTGAAGACTTTTAGTCTCATCAAGTAAAGGGTTTTTCGGTAATAAAGAAGAGATTGTTTAATATGTACAATGTTACAAGCATACAAGACTACCCTTGAAGTAGACATTCTTCTTAATATCTAAACTGTTATGAATTCAAAATTAATATGATAATTTGTGTCGTATTCTTCCTCATTTCAAGGTCTCTCACTTAAAGGAAATCACTTATATATTAAATACATGAATTCTGGTAAAAAAAAAAAAAAGTACACTCACTTTCTGTCTTTGGATAGTGGGAGGAAGAAATAAACACAGAAAGACACTCAGATATCTGGGGGCTTGGCTGGACTATATATGAACTGTAGGTGATTTAGCTCTCAGGAAAGCATACAGAAAATGAAATAATCCCAAAATTATGCTTCTTTTTCAGAGAGTCAAGAAGAATCTGCCCCAGAAGTCATTGTACTTAAGTCAAAGGAACCCAAACAATATGACAACAAACTGAATGTGGCTTGTTTGGCACAGAATTTCAACCCAAAGAACGTCAGCCTGGATGTGCCCAAGAGTAACACTATATATGATCTGAAGGCCCCTCTTGTCACAGCTGAAGGGATATATAGTACCATGAAGGTAGCTGAAGTGGAACCAGGCGCAGAGGTGACCTGCAAAGCTATGCACAAGGGGAACAAGGCTACAGCAAACATAATTCTGCCAGGTACAGTGCTGTTGTCTGAATGTGACGTGATTCTGGTAGATGCATCTTCCTAGACATTTTCTTGCTCTTTGAGGCAAGAACAAGATGTTCCTAGTAGGAACAAGTAAGTACAGTCAGGCAGATGCTTATTTAGGTGAAGGCAAAATACTTAAGCACCTATCATACATGAATTTAATTCAACTATTTAAGCACCTGGATTTTTCTTCACCTAAAGGAAAGAAACAAACAAAATCCCTAACAACTCCCAGAAAAAAAAAAAAAAAAAGCCCAAAAGCTCAAATCCCACAACCTCTAATATTTTTAAGTCTACCTTTATCTAAGGCAAAGTGGTTCAAGGGGCATGAGTATATAGGCCTGCTAGAAGAAAGCTTGAAAGAACTTTTATGAAAACACAAAATAAAATTAAAAAGCACGTGAGATTTTTTTTTTCCCCTCAAACCTTTTGGTTATTCTTTGATCACTTTTTAAATTATCCTTTTGCTATGGTAAATTTCATCTCAAAAGGGAGAGAAAACAAAGCTCAACAATTTTTGAGGGAGGTTCTACAATCACATGTAGAAAGCTAGCTTTTCCTTTCAAGTTAATCTCAGAATTGTTGACTTGCCAACTGATTCTCCAGTGCTGCTTAACTACTGCTGGGGGGGGGTGGAAAAGAGCTATAAGTGTGTTTTGTGCAATTTTTCTTTTATATAGATCAATTTATAGTGTCTCTCAATCATTCAACAGAAGAGAAAACTGAAGAACTTGAAACAGTGCATTCTTGCAGTGTTACAGATGCTGCCACAAAAGGTGAGTTGCCTAAAAGAACAATTGAGTATGGCTACTTTATTGGGGATCCAATAACAATTCATGAAAATAGATTGTCTTTGGTACAGAAATGTCTGAATTGTAAATGCTTATTAAACAATAAGCTGCACTTTTTGTGGACTTAATACCAAAAAATGAAAAAAAAAATACTTTCTCTGGTGCAGAAATGTCAGAATTGGAAATACTTACTGAGAAATAACCTGCTATTTCAGGCTGACTACATAAGAGACAAATTTCCATGTGATAAAACAGCAATGGGAAGTAAATTCTTCACTGGGCAGACATTTCCTGTCCTCCACTTATTACATTTCCTTTGTTCCCTTTCCCTCATCCACCTCTGGCATGAGGATTTTCCTTCTTTTTTATGTTGGGTTTTTTTTTGGTGGGGGAAGGGGGAAGTAGTAGCTAATATCAAGACCACACTATCTTCCCTTTTCTTCTTTTTAAAGTAGATGTTGAAATGGAGAAAATGAATATGGTCTTCCTGGCTGTTTTGGGTTTGAGGATCCTGCTGGCAAAAAGCATTGCCTTCAATGCAGTCATGAGTATTAAGCTGTTTCTCTTCTGAGGCTGAGGTAGGACACATCATTCAGTCCTTGGGAACAGCAAGTTCCCAGGGGAAATAAATAAANCACTCACTTTCTGTCTTTAGATAGTGGGAGGAAGAAATAAACACAGAAAGACACTCAGATATCTGGGGGCTTGGCTGGACTATATATGAACTGTAGGTGATTTAGCTCTCAGGAAAGCATACAGAAAATGAAATAATCCCAAAATTATGCTTCTTTTTCAGAGAGTCAAGAAGAATCTGCCCCAGAAGTCATTGTACTTAAATCAAAGGAACCCAAACAATATGACAACAAACTGAATGTGGCTTGTTTGGCACAGAATTTCAACCCAAAGAACGTCAGCCTGGATGTGCCCAAGAGTGACACTGTGTATGATCTGAAGGCCCCTCTTGTCACAGCTGAAGGGATATATAGTACCATGAAGGTAGCTGAAGTGGAACCAGGCGCAGAGGTGATCTGCAAAGCTATGCACAAGGGGAACAAGGCTACAGCAAACACAATTCTGCCAGGTACAGTGCTGTTGTCTGAATGTGACGTGATTCTGGTAGATGCATCTTCCTAGACATTTTCTTGCTCTTTGAGGCAAGAACAAGATGTTCCTAGTAGGAACAAGTAAGTACAGTCAGGCAGATGCTTATTTAGGTGAAGGCAAAATACTTAAGCACCTATCATACATGAATTTAATTCAACTATTTAAGCACCTGGATTTTTCTTCACCTAAAGGAAAGAAACAAACAAAATCCCTAACAACTCCCAGAAAAAAAAAAAAAAAAAGCCCAAAAGCTCAAATCCCACAACCTCTAATATTTTTAAGTCTACCTTTATCTAAGGCAAAGTGGTTCAAGGGGCATGAGTATATAGGCCTGCTAGAAGAAAGCTTGAAAGAACTTTTATGAAAACNAGATGCTTATTTAGGTGAAGGCAAAATACTTAAGCACCTATCATACATGAATTTAATTCAACTATTTAAGCACCTGGATTTTTCTTCCCCAAAAGGAAAGAAACAAACAAAATCCCTAACAGCTCCCAGAAAAAAAAAAAAAAGCCCAAAAGCTCAAATCCCACAACCTCTAATATTTTTAAGTCTACCTTTATCTAAGGCAAAGTGGTTCAAGGGGCATGAGTATATAGGCCTGCTAGAAGAAAGCTTGAAAGAACTTTTATGAAAACACAAAATAAAATTAAAAAGCACGTGAGATTTTTTTTTTCCCCTCAAACCTTTTGGTTATTCTTTGATCACTTTTTAAATTATCCTTTTGCTATGGTAAATTTCATCTCAAAAGGGAGAGAAAACAAAGCTCAACAATTTTTGAGGGAGGTTCTACAATCACATGTAGAAAGCTAGCTTTTCCTTTCAAGTTAATCTCAGAATTGTTGACTTGCCAACTGATTCTCCAGTGCTGCTTAACTACTGCTGGGGGGGGGTGGAAAAGAGCTATAAGTGTGTTTTGTGCAATTTTTCTTTTATATAGATCAATTTATAGTGTCTCTCAATCATTCAACAGAAGAGAAAACTGAAGAACTTGAAACAGTGCATTCTTGCAGTGTTACAGATGCTGCCACAAAAGGTGAGTTGCCTAAAAGAACAATTGAGTATGGCTACTTTATTGGGGATCCAATAACAATTCATGAAAATAGATTGTCTTTGGTACAGAAATGTCTGAATTGTAAATGCTTATTAAACAATAAGCTGCACTTTTTGTGGACTTAATACCAAAAAATGAAAAAAAAAATACTTTCTCTGGTGCAGAAATGTCAGAATTGGAAATACTTACTGAGAAATAACCTGCTATTTCAGGCTGACTACATAAGAGACAAATTTCCATGTGATAAAACAGCAATGGGAAGTAAATTCTTCACTGGGCAGACATTTCCTGTCCTCCACTTATTACATTTCCTTTGTTCCCTTTCCCTCATCCACCTCTGGCATGAGGATTTTCCTTCTTTTTTATGTTGGGTTTTTTTTTGGTGGGGGAAGGGGGAAGTAGTAGCTAATATCAAGACCACACTATCTTCCCTTTTCTTCTTTTTAAAGTAGATGTTGAAATGGAGAAAATGAATATGGTCTTCCTGGCTGTTTTGGGTTTGAGGATCCTGCTGGCAAAAAGCATTGCCTTCAATGCAGTCATGAGTATTAAGCTGTTTCTCTTCTGAGGCTGAGGTAGGACACATCATTCAGTCCTTGGGAACAGCAAGTTCCCAGGGGAAATAAATAAATAAATAAATATATCTGTAGCAGATTGACAGAAATTTGTCACCACTGCAGCAATAATAAAGTTTTGTAAAACAAACAAACAAACAAACAAACAAAAAAACCACCACATTGTTTGCTTTTCCAGATCCTGAGTAAATGGGCTAAAAACAGGCTGAAGAAGAGCAACAGAGAACAGGCAGCTGGATAATTTAAACACCATGAGTCCATTTTGCTACCAATAAATATCTAAAGAATCAATAACACCTGCCCCCCTCCCAGTTCCTGTAAATCTATGAGTTCCTTTCCTTATTCACAGTCAGTTAACACCATCTGGAAGCCTTCTTAAACAGCTAATACTGATGAAATTTTGTCTATCTTCTTTTGTCTATCTTAGTTGCATTAATTGTTAGAACAATTTTTGTTATTTCTTATTTCCATGAGAGATTTCCCTCATCCCTCTGCTATGCAGGACTAGTTAGCTCTCCCACTCCTGTATCCAATTGCACTGAAATACCCAAATTGCTTAGATAAAGTCATCAACTTAAAACTGAACTTTATATTTACCATGCTTTAAAAAAAAACCATCCCCGTTCATAGCAAAGCATTGTCCACAGAAATAATGCTTTTCAACTTTGAGACTCCAGGTACAGAGGGAGCATCATATAGCTTTCATTTTTAGAAGCTTTTATTGCAGGCAGTTTTCTGGTGCAGTGGATCTGAAGGAATTCCCTTCAGACAGGCATACAGTACTTTCAGTTCCACCTCTTCTGCAGAACATTTTCCCCTTCTATTAAGCATACAGTACCTGTATTTTAGGTTTCTTTTATATATACCGAAATAAAGTTTTATTGTGTTTGATTTGTACTGTACCCTTTTTTTTCTGAAAGATGTATGGAAATTGTTGAAATTCCATTGGCCTATCCAGTGGCCACTGAGAAAATCACCTATTACAGCCCAGATTACCTTTTGATTGTTTATCTGTCTCGGGCTTTCCACAGGGGAAGGGAGAGACTACTTGGCACATTTGAGAGACTTCTTGACACATTTAAGATACTGCAAGAGGACTATGAATTCTGGCCCTATGAGTTAAAGAAACTTTAATTATTAATGATGTCTTCAAATTTCTAAAGCTCAAAGCTGTGGATCACAGCAAAGAGAGGACTGGGTCTAAGAGAAAACAGTGAAGACAAGGGGCAATATGAGCATTAATGTACAGACCCCCGAAGGTGGGAAAATGGCCTGCTAATTCTTCGCTTACCAGTACTGGAAAGGGGCCAACAGGAAACACTGTGGGATGTTTCAATAGAGAACTCAGAAGTGTGGCTGATGGTGCTTTCATGAACATGTTAAGTGCTTCTGGGAACAGGGGGAGGGGAGCAGGTGCAGAGCCCACAGTGGTTTTCAGATGCTGGGTCAAAAATGGCCTACAAAAGGATGTATGGCAAAAGCTATTTAACCAACATTGACAAGTTTAGTCACTCAAACACTCCCCCTTGTCCAAGAAGATGTGACATTTCTGTGGAGAAACCACCATCTCTAGGTCCTGCAGCCCTGTGGTCAGGTCCCAGGAGCACACATTTACTGCGGAAAAACATGGTGAGCATGGTTTTGTTTCCTAGGCATCCCAAAGGCCAGATGGACATGTAGACCCAGCTGCACTATGAATGTCCCTTGAAACAGCCTCCTTCCTGTCACAGTTAGGCAGGCCACACATCACTTATGCAGCCTCAGTGACTCATCCACACAACCAGACCAGGCTAGACTGTTCTCACAGCAGCCAGATTCTACTGTATGGCTTCCTTTCCACTCTGGCTGCTGATCCAGAGTTAATTTCCCTGTAGTCAGCATCCAGCACTCTGGTCTCCTTCCATCCACAAGCATGATGCTGTCCCCACCATCCCCCTGCAAGTAGGGTAGCCCCAGACAAAACTGGTCCGTGTGCCACAGAGCCTGCAAAAGCAGAGAGCTGCCCAGCAGCATCCCTAGGGTTGTC
Organism: Urocolius indicus; assembly: GCA_013401255.1. Classification (NCBI taxonomy): domain Eukaryota; kingdom Metazoa; phylum Chordata; class Aves; order Coliiformes; family Coliidae; genus Urocolius; species Urocolius indicus. The sequence continues at coordinate 40,011 of WBNH01003816.1, forward strand.
ACTAGAGCCCCAGAAACTCTGCAGCTTTGTGTGGTGCAAATGTAATGTACCTCATCCCATAGGCACGTTCTCCTTGTGACTCTATCACAAGAGCAAGCGCCAATCCTTTTTGCTTCTGTGACGCAGGTGCACACACAGAGGGATGTAGGCTGAAAGATACAGCTAAAAGCACCTGCCAAAAAAGTTGCCTTTCCATGGTTGGCAGCAACAACAACAACGTATTTGTTGAGCGGCTGGGATGAAATCAGAAAGGCTGTGTCTCATAAGGAAGCACTACCGGACCCTCGGGCCCTGAGGCATCCATCTCCACTTGGGAAGAATTCCTGCATGAATCATGCAAGAGAAATGAATTGGGATGCACATCCCTGTGAATAAACCTGACCTCCCGATAAAGGTCTGAAGACAGAGCTCCCCCTGCCTGAGATAAAAAAGAGGCAGGGACGCGGGCGCCCTACTCATTTATGAGAGCAGCAGAATGAATGCTGGAGAACTGCAATAGCTCTGGGGATTCCCCATGAAGCCCTTAGAGGACAATTCTAGCAGACGTGGTGAAAGCAGTAAAGCGGGGAGGAAACAGGACAAACCAACAGCCTCCACAGATAGACATCAACCAAATCCCTTGGAGGAAGTGGAGATGCACAAAAGAAAACCTGATAAGCACCAGGCAAACTTTGGGCCTCAGCACGTGGCACGTTATGACCTATCAGTGGTCTGATGAAGAGAAGCCTCATGTTTGTTTATCAGTAGAACGTAAGCAACAATCCTTGAGATTTTTAATTGATACTGGAGCACAAATATCCTTAATCACTGCAACTGACACTGAAAAACTGAATATTTGCCCTAAAGGAAAAAGAGCTAAACTGACAGGATTTAATGGGAAAAGGGATATAATTCGTACTGCAAAAGTTTCTCTGTGGCTACCCGGGGAAAAAATGTACAACTTCAAACACTGTTGCAGTAGCTGAACCTGAACTTGAACCTGAACACGAAGATGAACATATTTTGGAGTGTGATGGCCTTAAAGGAAAGCTTTGGCAATTACCCGATGGATGTGTCTGGTCATTTGGATCTAAACATCCTGGGCATGGTGAACTTCTTAAAGGAGGAGACAGGAGGATTAACCTTGTAAAGACAGATTCTGGTTTGCCTCAGTCTGCTGTTCTTTATGGCCCCACTTGGAGAGGAAGAGAAACCCAAATCGGCTTTTACCTGGGAAGGGGTACAGCCTACTTTTAATGGCTTGCCGCAAGCATACAGACATTCCCCTGCAGCTGCACAGAATGCGTGAGCTGAACTCAGGCAAGTGGAAATTCCTGAAGGGGGCAAGTCTACCAAGCTATCGATGATGCCTTGATAGGAGAAGAGGAAAGTGTAGTGAGGGAGACAGCACAAGAGGTGTAAAATAAATTAAATGGTGGGGGAACAGGAGTGCCCTCTGCCCAAATGCCAAGGCCTAGCTGAAGAGGTAAAATTTCTGGGAACTTGGTGGCGTGTTGCTCAGGCTGTTATCCGAGAGAAAGCCACTATCAAATTGGACACTATGTACACCCACACTAACGCCAAGGAACTTCAACAAATTATGGGTACCTTGGGGTATTGGGGAAATGGTGCCCCTGGGCTTTGATAATAGCCAGACTCGCTACAAAGGAGAAATCAGAAATGAGACTGGCTTGATATCCACGACAGGCTCTGCATAAACTAATGGGAGAACTAAATCAATCCATCTCTTGGGCCTGTCCACCTCAGCAATCCTATGACAGCTGGATGGGACTGTGCTGGACATGGCACTTCTTGCAACATGTTTCAAAATGGTCCCTTATAGACCCAAACAGACATTGGGATCCTTTTTTTTTCTGGTGTATCCCATGACAGGACAAGGGGTAATGGAAATAAGCTAGAACACAAAAAGTTCCATCTGAACAGAAGAGAAAACCATTTCAGTGTGAGGATGAAGGAGCTCTGGCAACAGGCTGCCCAGTGAGGGTGTGGAGTCTGGAGGTCTTCAAGACCCGCCTGGACACGTTCCTATGTGACCTGATCTAGGTGGTCCTGCTTCTGCAGGAGTTCGGACTAGATGAACTAGGGATCCCTTCTGACCCCTGCCATTCTGTGATTCTGTGAACCTGTAAGAACTCAAGGACATTTTAATCCATTAGCCAGCATCAGTCAGGGCAGTGCTCTGCCTGCTGGAATTGCATCACAACTGACTGTGCATGAATGGTGTGCACGTGCCTCGGGAACCACAGAACACAGCAGAGGGCCCAACAAAACACACCAAATTACTGATCTCTGTAAGGCCAGATGTGCCAGCACTACACCAACCATATACATCCCATCCTGTGGTGGATGCCGCGCAGGTCACGGCACAAGCAGCAATGGAAAATGTGTGGTTTACAGATGCCTCAGCCAGGCATGTTAATGGTAAATGCAAGTACAGAGCCGTTGCTCGCAATATTCAGTCAGGAATAGAAGCAGTAGGAAAGGGAGAAGGAAGTGCACAGGCAGGAGTTGAAAGCCGTGTCACTGACAGTACAAGAGGCAGCAAGAAACACTGGCGTTGTGGCTGCTAATGCAGCCTGGGCAGGTGCCACACAGTGGTTGTGTCCGTGGGCAGCGTTAGATCAGCAAGTAACTGGAAAGGAGGTCTGGAAAAGGACAACTGGAAGTAGTTATTAGTACAGGCTCAATCCTGACTGCTCTACAGAGAATGGGTCAAAGCTCATGCAGATGATAGGGCTTAATATGTTCAGTGATAACAT
>WBNH01003818.1:0-45933 GCA_013401255.1 Urocolius indicus
TTATCCTAGCCGAAACCAGGACAGTTTCCTTCTCAACCTTTCTTTCCTTTTGTACAGTTTTCTCTGACCTAGATAAGGTGAAGATTAGGATGAAGTTTTCACTTTATGTAATGTGAATCCATGCAGATGCAGAGGAATAACTGCACCTCAGTGTTAGCAGGTCCTAGAAAGCACAGCGGATTTTTTTGCTAAAAAAAATGTGCATGTGCCACAAACAGCATTGCAGCCTGTTTTCCGGTAAATCTCTGTTCCTTCTCTGTTACCTACTAGTAGTCTCAATCCAGAGTGTGGTAAAGCTGGAGGACATAGAATCATAGAATCATAGAATGGTAGGGGTTGGAAGGGACCTTTAGAGATCATCTAGTCCAACTCCCCTTCAGAAGCAGGTTCAGCTAGATCAGGTCACATAGGAACATGTATAGGCAGGTCTTGAAGACCTCCAAGGAAGCAAACTCCACAACCCCTTTAGGCAGCCTGTTCCACTGCTCCCTCACCCTCACAGTGAAATAGTTTTTTCTTATATTTAAATGGAACTTTTTGTGTTCCAGCTTCTTCCCATTACCCCTTGTCCTGTTGCTAGCTACAATAGAAAAAAAAGGGATGCCCCAACCTCATGACACCCACCATTTAGATATTTGTAAATGTTAATAAGATCTTCCCTCAGTCTCCTCGTTTCTAGACTAAACAGCCCCAGTTCCCACAGCCTTTCCTCGTATCAAAGATGTTCCAGTCCCTGATCATCTTCGTGGCTCTGCGCTGGACTCTCTCCAGAAGTTCTCTGTCCCTCTTGAGCTGGGGAGCCCAGAACTGGACACAGGACTCCAGATGAGGCCTCACCAGGGCAGAGTAGAGGGGGAGAAGAACCTCCCTTGACCTACTGGCAACACTCTTGATGCATCCCAGCATGCCATTGGCCTTCTTGGCCACGAGGACATGTTGCTGGCTCACGTTTAGTTTATTATCAATCAAGACTCCCAAGTCTCTCTCTGCAGAGCCGCTCTTCAGCAGTTTGACCCCAGCCTTTTTTGGTACGTGGGGTTGTTCCTCCCCAGATGCAGGACTCTGCGCTTGCCCTCGTTGAACCTCATGAGGTTCCTCTCTGCCCAGCTCTCAAGCTGGTTTAGATCCCGCTGAATGGCAGCACAGCCTTCTAGGGAATCAGCAAGTCCTCCTAGTTTGGTGCCATCAGCGAACTTGCTGAGGGTACCCTCAGTTCCTTCATCCAGGTCATTGATGAAGATATTGAATAAGACTGGCCCCTGTGGAACTCCACTGGGCACAGGCCTCCAACTCGTTCCGTGCTATTGATCACCACCCTCTCAGCTCTGTCATTCAGCCAGCTCTTGATCCACCTCACTGTCCACTCATCCAAGCCATACTCCTTCTCTGTTTCTGCCTGTTCCTGCCAAAGCTTATCATCCATAGCCTTACAGGAAGAACTACTGCCGTTTCCCACTGGCAAAGCTGACAGTAGGAATTTTTTTCCTTTGTTCTATGTCACAGGTGGACATAATACCACTGAGCACTGTTTGGTGATTGTACATTCCTCTTTCTAAACTTCTTTCACATCCTAATAATGGATTGTTTGTTTAAGGGCTGGTAATGTGCCCTGTCAGTACCACATAAGGTAAACGAAACAGGCAGAAACGGAAAAGCAGACAGTTCTTCAGAAGATGACAATGCTGGGCTTCCTGGTGCCCAGGACATGGAGGTATGGAAAGGTTCTAGCCACAGCCTGAGAAATGGGTTCAGCTTTCAGTGAATGCTGTGAAGCATAGGCAAAATTGGAGATCCTCTTGCTTTGTGTATAATCCTGAGCACTGCACGGGGAGAAGTAACAGGAGCACTTACCAGTTCAGAGCTATTTCAGTCCTTTTCCCTGATGTGCAGAGGAGGGTTGACACAATGCATGGACAGTCTCCCAAGTCAGCATACCGTTGAAGCACAGACCACTGCCACACGTGTGTCTGCTGGCAGATTGTTCCATACCTGGAAAAAAAGCATGAAGGCAGATTGTGGCAAGAGTGACTTGTGTGCCCTTAGCATGCAGGGTTTTCCTTGACTAACATCCTGTGCCCAGCTTGGGTTGCACATATCTTCAGCTGGTCCAGCTTTCAAAGTCTCTTGCTTTCTGGGTTTTTGCTCTCGTCCTTTTGCATGTGGTTTATTTTGCATTTTTTGCTATCATGGTTTTCACATTGTTCACTTCCTCTCTCCTCCCTTCTCAAGAAGCTGTTTGCTGTTACTCTGTATTTTTTCTGTTTACAAAGTGCATCTATTTACATGCTGCATCTGAGGAACCTGCTGTTCCTAGCAATCCTTCCTTCTACAGTTAAAAGCAGCACCCTCTCCAAACTTCATAGTCCTTACAAAGGAAGCATCTTCATATCCAGTGTAACGGAATAGCATCTTGAGATAATATCACTAGGTATCTTGAAATATCTCAGTGTACACCAGAAAAATAAAAAAAAAAAGGAGGCCACAGGGTCTCCAGAAGACCGTTCTCAACCATCCAGCAGCCTTTTATCAATTTAGGCTCCTCTCAGAAAGCTGGTTTATTATGCACAATTGCAAAGCAAATTTTGAGGAGATAAAAGCACGTTGGGAAGAGGAATATGACACATTCTTACTCAGTGTTGCACTAGCACTGCTGTACACTGTCCCATAATTATCCACACCTCATTTACATTTTAAGTCCTCACTTAAAACTATTTAAATAGGGAACATTACCAGAAGTGGTGCTGGTACTTCCTTCGTCATGGTAAAATACCTCTTTCTGTAACAGCTGGCATTCTGTACTGCCATGATGTCACTGTGACATGTAGTCACTGTTAAAATGAATTCTGACTAAAAAATAGAATAGGGAACACAAGCTAAGGCTTGAGTAAGAGTAAGTTGTTATGTAATTAGTACAATGATAAGAATAAATCAAAGCCTGTATTCTATCAAGTATAGTAGGCATAGGGATTCTTCTCATGTTTCCTTTCCAACCTACTGGTTTCAAATGCTTGTATCTTTCAGAATTTGGGGGATTTTTCATTTGTTTGAAAGAAGCTGTTTTATTTCTAGAAAGTCTGATGGGGAGAGAGGAGTTATTTTGATAGGTCTGCATTTTAAATAGTGACAGCACTTCTGAAAAAAGAAAAAAAAAGACAGCTCAAAGACCTCTACTGATTTGGGAGAAAGCCCTTTATAAATCAGAGATGAAAAAAAAAAAAAGATTTGGCAAGTCAAACTATATTTTTAGGTGGTATGGTAACTGGCTTCAGAAAATGAGGATATAGAACCTTTTGATCAGAATTGCTTTCAGTGGGAAATGCTTTCTTCTGTGACTGTACCCTTCAAGGTGAAAATATTCTCAGTGGAAGCATTTTAAATGTCAGACTTCAAAATACTGCATATGAGATATATTTTCACACTCACTGAATAGCAGCTTCTTGATATTGGATCTAAAATAGTCATCAGGGAAGCTGTGCTGTGGTGTTAACTAGGTATTCCGTTTTATTTCCTGCTTAATTTTAATGCCCTTCAAAGCATAGACACTCATTTACCTAGTGTGGTGTGGAGAAAACTGAAAAATACTTGTTCAAGAATCAAGAGATAATGGCTTTCAGCTACTACCAGTGGCCTGTCAGACATCTAAAGTTGCCATTTTCAATTATTTCATGAAAATTTCTTCAAGCTTTTATACTACATCTATTAACAACATGTAGCTCATTACATCTATTCCCCATTTTATTGAGTTCATCATTTTTGTAAATGTAAAATCACTTGGATTTGAATTTGTACTTCAGAATTAAATATGTTTATCTTGAAGCCTTAACAACTGGTATTTCCTATGGAAAAATAGTACTTCATTCTTTCTGGATTAAATTGGGATAGCAAGCATCTGTCAAGTCTGTTCACAGAATTTTCATCTTTTTGTAGTGAGGAGAGCTTAAACCACGTATCTGCTTTGAAAATGTCAACTTTGTCATTACTTTCCTAACTTCGAGAACTGGATTATTCAGAGATGATCTGATTATTCAGATAGTAACTTGGTATTATTCAGATAGTAACTTGGTAACTTGTTTCCCTCTTAGCATATTAAGAAATATGTAAAATATTGAGAGCCTTCTTACTGGTAGCAGGAGCCAGATCTGCAAGTTAGCAGACAATTGAGAAGTTAAGGTTTTTTTCCTCCAAAGGATCTATCTTCTGGCTACTCCTACCTCATGTTTCTAAGCTATTAAAGATAGTTTCAGATGACCAAAGCAAAGTCATCTAGATGTCAGAGAATTAAGGAAAAATATTTATGCAGTGGGCCACCTTATATACTGCAAATAGAGTGTATATCTTTAGGTCATTGCAGGAACAGGTCAAATGAGAGTCCCAAGTCTTTTTTTTTTTTTTTTTTTTTTGTGAACTTATGTACCAAAAACATTATGCAGTTTTTACTATAATACAGAAAAAAACCTCTGACTTTTCAAAAGATTTCATTTACAAAGTTTGAGCTGTTTGCTATGTTGAAGCAATGAATGAAGAAGCTGAGAATGGAGGAGGGTGGCAATACTGAAGTTGCTTTGAAAAACAAGTTATGATTTTGATTGAGCATCTGCTGGAAACCAAGTTTACCATTTCTGTGACTGTCAAACTAATTATGGTCATTCTCTTGGTCTGTTAAAACTGGGCTGTCTTAATTAATTAATCTAGATTCCAGTATCCAGTCCTCCTTAATTATGCTTCTTGTTACAGGTTTCATTAAAAAAGAATTCTGAGGGCTGAGCCTGGTCCCTGTATCCACTGCCCATAACCTAGTGAGACAGTTTTCTAGCTACAATAGTCATACTTTCAGAGGTTTTGCTAGTATTTTTTTACATTTTGTTTAATATCTTAATTCTACCTTTTCTTTCTGATCTCATCTTCTCTTCCAGGTTCTTATATTGTACCCTGAAATCTGTGGCCTTTACCCCTCCTGAGATTACAGTAAAAATAAATAAGGGGTCAGAAAAAGATGTTAAGAATGGGAAAAACAAACAAAAATCCTCAACAAACAAAAAGAGCTGTTAGTAAACTCAACAGGAAAAAAAAAAGGCAGAATACTTGGTATTTTACTGAGATGATGATTGTCTTGGATGACAGAAAAAGGTTCTTCAATGACAAGGTGATCAGTTACTGAAACACTCCCCAGTGAAGCAGTCATGGCACCAAGTCTGACAGAGTTCAAGGGGCTTCTGGGTAATACTCTTAGTCACGTGGTTTAGTTTTAGGTAGTCCTGCAAGGCGCAGAGAGTTGGACTTGAGGATCCTTATAAATCAATTCCAACTTAAGATACTCTATGACTCTTTGACAGAGAAAGAACAACTAGAAGCAACAGTACAGAGAACTGAATTACAGAACCTTTTTGAGGCCCTTGAATTTTTATTCTGTGTTTCAGTTAAATGCAGCACACTGGTCACTAGAGACCAATGACAAATGCTGAACAGTACAACTCATTAATGCAAATATCTGAAACATTTTACACTGTCTGCAGGTGAACTGTTCAGCTGCTGAATCTAATTGTTTTATCTAACGCTTGTGTTCTGAGGCAAGTCCTCTCTTCCCTACTTAATCAGTATTTCCTCAAAATAAATAATAACTGTACTTAATTTGTTTGTTTTCCTTTTAGGCCTGTTGCATGTGGAGGATGTTAAGCAAAATGAAATTAAGTTATATACATTATCAACCCTGTGATTCCCAGTTGTTCCTCTTTGTTTCATGAGTTCAGGTGATGTAGCCCCATGGAATTATTCAGCCTTTCCTACAGTGGTGCAGTTTCAGTACTTGATTTTCAAAATCTTTTAACAGCTAGTTTAAAACAAGCAAACATATTAAGTGTAAAGTATTCTTTATTAAATAACTCAAAAAGTAAAGCAAACTGTGCCATTAAGAAATACAACATCATGGTTCCAAAGGATTTTTACAGCAGAAAACAAATTGCAGCAAATGATCATTTCAGCAGACAAACTGTCCTCATGTTTATGGAGTTAATTTCGGTCCTCAAATTGTGACTTGTTTTTTAAAAGATATGCTGCTAGAAATTCAATAGGATTTGGTGGTCTGTAAAGAAAAAAAAATATTGAAATTTTTTGTTATATGAAATTAACCACCTGAAGAACTAATTACCTTCCCTTAAAAGCAACATAACTCCTCACAAATGCTCACAAATGTTTAGGGACGTCCAGCTACCTAGCGTTACCCTGTAAACTTGCCATTTACCTCTGGTGAGAAAGCTGTTAATAAGGAGTCTTAGTCACCCCTTGGTTCAATGTTATTATTGATAGAATGCTTATAGACTAGTTCTAGGTATGTACGCATAATTACTGTAAGCACGTCATTGGAAATAACATGCATTTGCTTATTTCTTTAATTCATGCCATATAAAGTGAAGGTTAATGTCAGTACTTTCTTGCTTCATTTCCTTCAAATGGTTATTGTGTAGCTTTGTACATTAAAGCTGTTTTCATGGTTTCTGGCAACTGAAACGGAATGCAACAAAGCATCAAAAAGTTCAGCTTATCAAAGAAATGCTGTAACTTGCAAGTAGTCAATGATAAACACTTTTGATCACTGACCTCAGTCCATACATTTAAAAAAAAAAAAAGCTCTTCCAGCTACAGTGTATGAATCCTGCTAATTGGGATTTTGTCTGCAGAATAAATAACAAACTTAGTATTTCACACTGGGTCAAGACTGCAGGTGTGTCAATAAGAAAATATGCCTTTAGAAGGCATTTTAAAAAGGAACAAGTGCACAGAAATACTTCTCTGGACCATTCTTCTGGCTTCCAAACATGTACCAGCTTTCTTAGATAGCACCTGGGTGGATTCCTCTACAACTCTGACCAGCTGCCCCTTGAGCTCAATTGAAATGTTAATGTCCTTAAACTGAGGCAAATAAAATTATATGACTTGTGAATAATCATCTCTTTTTATTCATTATGAATTTACGACCTGCTTCCGGTATCAGAGAGACAATAATTCACCCCAATTAATCATCTATATGCTATTTGTGATTTAACATATTCCTAATATATTCTCTCACAGAAGTCTCTTTTCCAGATATCAACTACATGGTCACTCGATATACAAATAGCATTCCATACTTCTGACCACTTTTAACTCTTCTTTTTCACATTCTATCAAAGTACAGGGGAACTGGAATTTGACATAGTATTAAAAATACATTATAAATTGTGACATTATGCTTGTTTTTACCCCTTAAATTTTTAAGTCTTACCATTCAGAATTTACTTTTGATTGAGCAATGCACTAACAGAGATATTTAACAGTTGAAGATATTTATTCACAGGGGAAATTTTCAACTCAATCTATCACTTTGTCACTAGCATGAGGGTATTTATTACTAGATGCATCATTGCTGTTTATTTGTATTAAATCTTTCACTTTTTGTCAAGTTTTCATAGCAGTTTTCCATAGTTTCACATCAAGTTTATGAATTCCTGTGCCATTTTTTACAGTCTATCAACTTGACAAAAAAAAACAACAACCCAGAAAACAAAACAAAAAACTCCCTTACCTATTCTGTAAAACTCAGTATCATTAAGAAAATTTTGTCAGTCACTTCTCCAAATTAATTATAAATGATCCCTTCCAGGACTCTAGCGTTGAGTTCATTTCATTGTGACACTTCACCATTTACTTCTATCCTCTATCTTTTATCTTCCAATCTGTGCCTCATCCATATTTTCCTCTAATCCCATAGGAACTAGCTCTCTTTAAAAGCTTTTAGTTTTGGAAATTTAAACTGTATCATCTCAATTCTTGTTTATGTGAGCTCACCAACTCCTTCAGTGAACTCTAAGAGTCTTGCAAGACCTGAAAAATGTCATGTTGTTTAGGTACACCAAAAGACTAGAAATAAATATGGATAAGATGATGCTTAATGTTATTGAAGAACACCCTATGTTGACTGACAAAAAGATCTGGGGAACCTTGACAGCATAATCTTTACTCAAAGGAGAAACTATCAGTTTGCTGCTTATTATGTTGCCCATGCAGGGTCAGCTTCATCCTTTAGAAAGCGAGTTAATCTCCAAATGTTAATCTCCACACGTCAGGCCCAACTTTTAAATGGCAAGCAGAACTCTTTATGAAAATTCCACAGAACAAAAAAAAAAACTAGTTCAGAAACTTGAGCAACATCTTGCCTTGCTTCTGTAATGTGAATTATGTGATACAATTAATTAAAAAACCCCTTTTTTCACTCTAAAACTCTTGCAGTAGCATACCTCGTTTAATGACAAGTTTGTTAACTCTTACCACGCCATGTACACCAAAGCGAGGAACGTGTCCTGCACGGTCAGTCATAGTAATTCATAGCTTCATCAGCTCATCATAATAACTTTCGTACATCTAGAGAACTAGCAAAACCACATCTGGTGTGCAAGGACTGAAAAGGTGATATGCAACCCAAATTTGAGACATTATTTTTTCCTAAGAACAGCAAGAATGTTCAAGTGTCTTACCTCTCTTTTGCAAGAACAGCAAGTCCCTGTAGCAAGATAGGTACAACTGTCTGATCCAAGTAAGCACGTGTGGGTAACGACTGAAGATCCACCTTCTGCTTTGATGTTTTTTCCGCATTTATTTTTTCATTTTCTACTATTCTCTAAAGTAGAAATAAAAAAATTAATGAACATTAGTAATGTGCTTTGAAGTGCGAGTGCAAATAAAGTACTTACCTCTCTGCAATTCACTGGCAGTAACTAATTTGTATGTTTCAAGAACACTTAAATGCATATTTTTCCTTACACAAAAACCCAACCCAAAGAAGTCTTCTGTTATATCCTTCTTTCTACTTGGGGGGAAACAGTATGAGGAAGTAATACATTTTCTAAAATAGAAGACACCAAATCTCTGTAATTTTTATTTCTGCTTTGTATTCAGATTTAAATTCCACACCACCTAAGGCAGCCATGAATGCTAACAAGAGTTGTCTCACAGAATTGCACAGATTCACAGAATGGTAGGGTTGGAAGGGATCTGTAGAGATCATCCAGTCCAACCACACTGTTAAAGCAGGTCCTTGTAAATCAGGTCACACAGGGACACATCCAGGTGGGTTTTGAAAACCTCCAGAGGAGACTCCACACTCTCCCTGGGCAGCCTGTGCCAGTGCTCCATCACCCTCACAGTGAAATAGTTTTTCCTTATGTTGAAGTGGAACTTTTTGTGTTCCAGCTTCTTCCCATTACCCCTTGTCCTGTTGCTAGATACAACAGAAAATAGTGATGCCCCAGCCTCCTGACATCCACTATTTAGATATTAGTAAACATTAATGACAACCCCTCCCAGGCTCCTCTTCTCTAGACTAAACAGCCCCAGTTCCCATAGCCTTTGCTCGTAAGGAAGGTGCTCCAGACCCCTGATCATCTTGGTGGCTCTGCACTGGACTTTCTCCAGCAGCGCCCCGTTCTTCTTGAACTGAGGGGCCCAGAACTGGACACAATATTCCAGATGTGGTCTCAGAAGGGCAGAGTAGAGGGAGAGGAGAACCTCTCTGAACCTACTGCCCACAGCCCTTCTGACACACCCCAGGATGCCATTGGCTTTCTTGGCCACGAGGGCACATTGCTGGCTCATTGGGAAACAATGATCATAGGATACTTCAAAAAAAACCCACCTCATTAAAAGGTTCATTATTTACTTCAGTACCATTTAGCACAATGGAAGCAACACAACAGAAAATGTATTAACAGCCAGATATGCAAGGGTCTAAGGTCTGTTGGTTCAGTTTCCACCTAACTTTCTTAGGAATAGTACATGTGCCAAAGTTAGACTCAGTATTTTTTCCCTTGATCAAGAATGTGACTTCCACTTCACTTTACAACAACAAAATATTTGTTACCTCTACATTTTCAGTGAGACCGTATTCAGAATGTGGATTTTCTGGAACCTGTTAAATAAGACATAGTCAACAAAGTGAGAATGCGCCTTTTATGCATGTAGTATCACGCACAAAAAGCATTTCTTGCAATACCTGTGGCTGCCCCTCCATAATCTGTTCTGCATCCATGACTAAAAAAGTGGAATTTGCCAGACGTACAGTAATCTTGGAAAGCAAGAAAGAATTGGTCAGCTGGTTGAGATCAACACCAGTATTAAGTTGACCCATATTGCATGCTTTGATTACCAAGACACAATTATTCCACAGCAAACGGAGTTGCTGAGTATTCCCCGCCGTCGAAATTGGACACGTTTTTTCCCGCACATGCAATGAAGAAGCGTTTTAAGGTTCGCGCTACGTCCGCTAAGGAAAACGGTACCGAGATTCGAAAATACAGCATTCATCGCTAACAATAAGTCTCCGGTGGCAGCCCACTCTCCTGCCGGGCCGACAGCGACCGCGAGAAGGCGGGGTCCTCCCGCCTCGCACGCCTGCCCACCACGCTGCGTTGCAGCGGCAGTGCCGGCGCCGCGGGACCTCCTGCCGCACCCAGGCCACGCTCCAACCACCCCCTGATAAACAGGCTACCTCCCAGCGCCGCTCTTACCCGCCAGTGGGCCCGGGGCTCGGCGGGGCGGCAAACAGGCGCAGCTACGTGCTACCGAGAGCCTCTCCACAGCAACCACAGCCGCGGGCAACGTCGTAAATTGCTTTGACGTAAGTGAAACAGTCGCACTGCTGCTACCGGCCCTTCCCCACGATTGCGCTTGCGCACGGTAAAGCTCGTCCCGTCCCTGGGAGGCAGCCTCCGGAACGTTGAGCGGCTGGGGGTGGTGGGTGCGTGGAGGCAGGGATATGGGCGCGGCGGAACGCGGTTGAAGGAGCGTGGCGGTAGTGGGACTGTTGATGAGGATCGGTGTAGCTCAGCTCGCAGTGAAGTAGGGGGCTGGGAGGTTTTAAGGTCGTTTTCGTCATCGAAGCAGGTGCTCAGTGTTGGCTTCTGTTAACTGTTTTGAGGCGTAGCCCTTGCTTAAGGCCACTTGTTGGGGAGCAGGCAGGCAGGTGATTCCATTTGCAGGTACCCTGTCAGGAATAAAACTGGCGGCGGGATTTTTCTGATCTCCAAGCAAGCCTTTGAGAAACGCTGGCACTTGAAAGTGTTGTGGTACAGGAGTCTACCAACGAGGAGTTCACTGTAATGTTTGTGCTGAAGATAAATTTGAACTGAAAAGGAAGTTATTCTACTGCGGTAACCATTTAGGGTTCTGTAAAGTACAGTTTGTAAAGCATTGACTGTGGGGCGTTAGTTTTGCTCAGTTCCCCTGTTAATAAAAACGCAGCTGCTTAGCTTTGTTTGAGCATCAGTTTTAATCATGCTGTTTTGACTAGAAGTTACCAAAAAGTGGAAACTCCACTGCTGCTGTAGTTATACTGTTGCAGAGTTTGACCATCTTTTGTTCGATTTTCGTTAGGAATTACATTCTGTGTCTGGTAATATCACAATCCCCAATGAACTTAATACACATGAATGCAGAGCTGGGGAACACTGAGGATATCGCCTCCAATTGTGTGTTAGTTACAATTGTCAAGGGTTTTATACACTTTAAACAAAGAACTATATTTGCCAACAAAAAGCATGCATGAAATAACCACCTTTTAATTTGCTCTTTATCTTGATTGGTTCCTAACTACTATAAAATTTCTTAGTATCATAATGATTGGTTAAATGCTAATAAAAAGATAACCAGTCCGCTCACCCCATCTACCTATATTGGCAACAGCTAAGTTCTTCCTAACAAACACCTGTGCCAGGTATCTTGTGATTATGAGGTATAGAAAACTAAAGTAACAATAGTTATTGTATTAACCACTTGTTTCAGAGTTTGCCACGCATCACTGCTAAAGGTCATGTGGCTATATGACAGAGGAATCAGACTATGAAGGGCCACTTAGCAAACATTATGAAGAAAATGAAGAAAGACTACTTTTTTGCAACTCTTGGGGTTTTTGCAATTTAAGGGAGTATTTACTTAATCGTTAGGTGATTAAACTATTTGCAATTGCTTAGTAAATTAAATTATTCGCAAGTGCTTAACAAGGGCTTAGTGTGGTGTTAGGGTATTGACTAAAATAATCTTTTATCTGCAACGGTAATGTTTATGGTAGCAGATTTTAAAAGGCCTTTAGAACCTTTTTGAGAAAGTAGTTACATTCCTGTAGTCTGTTTTTCTGAGAGAAAAATATTTTGTTGTTGTTGTACAACACTGAGTCTGTTCCTTTTACCATTTTATTGCTGCAGTGATGACAATGCATATAAATTATCTAGCCGATGTTCTTAAAAGATCAGCCATACAGAGAAATAACAGAAAATGCCCTCTTCTCTACCCTCTGAGGTAGTCATCTAATTATTAATGGTAATTATGAATTGTGTTTACATCTGTGAGTTTGAAGTAATGTTTACAGAACCAAGAGCATTATCGATGTGATAAGCAAGCTTTAAAAACTATGATGCTGTCAGTACCTCATTTGAAGCTAAACTGAAGGGCTTGGAATTATAGCAGAAGGGTATGCTGGCTCAGTGTCAACTTGAGAGCTGCCAACTTCATCTGGTGTTGAGGAGACTGAGGAGGCTAAGGGCTATTATATGCATTTTTTCAGTGATGTCATCTTGGGAGTGAGGAATAGTTTCCTAACTGGACCTTCTGTATAAATGTAAGTTGTGGTGCCAGGGAAATGATACCTTTCTAATCCCTGTGATTGTGGTGCTTGTCTGCTCTGATTCCAGACACTTTTGCTGTGGTACCGTATAGAATGTCCTGTATTTTATGAGCTCTTGGTCATGAGGGTGAAGTCATATCAGGTGGATGAGCTGATCAAACAGTTGCTTGCTCCAGAAAAAGAAGAGATTTCACTTTTTCCTCCACCCTTTTCTGGTGTTCATTAAGCGTGATTACTGAGACAGGATACTTCACTATGACAGCAGAGAACCATCCATTGTTCTGATTTTTTTAAGGCTTTTTCTGATTTTTATTTTATTTTTTAAAGAAAACAACACAGCAACAACAAACCCAACCCCTCAATCAACTGCTTTAATTTTATGACAGATTATTCATTAAAATAGTTAACAGTAAGGTCCCAATGACTGCTAGAGCCATCTTAACATAGGTGGGTGGCAGGGTGATTCAACTTGCAGGTCTCTAAAATACTTCATAGCTATAGTTAGTGACCTGATTTTGTAGGTTCTCACTTAAAAGCATGATCATTTCCTCACAATTCTTGGTTGCTGTCTATTTCTGAAGCTGTGTTTTGGCCTAACGTTTGGTACATTTCTTTTTTGACGCTCATAGGTTTACTGTCTATGGTTCTAGATAATGTTACATGATAATAAAATTATGTATTTTATACAGTAATAAAATCATGAGGATGGAACAAGAATTAAGATTTTTTTTTTTATTCTCCCCAAAGGATGTGTTTATACTCAATTCGTTTCCTCCGTGTGAGGCGACAGCCTGTTCCTACACCGAACAGAAGCACTGTGAGACAAACCGCCACATGCAGAACATGCCCAGCGGGCGGCTGTGCGGCGGTGGAGGCTGGGCACAGCGCGCTGCCTACTGCCACACGCCCCCAAGGGAGAGGCCGGGGTCTTTGCTTAAAGAGCTCCTAAACGCTCTACTCTCCTCATCTCCCCCTAGAAACGGCTGCGCAGAGGGTGCCATGCGCGGCGCCCGGCTGCCTTTTGCCTGCGAGGCAGCTGGCAACTCCAGCCAGAATAATTAATTCTATTACGTTATTCACCGCCTTTCCCCTCGGTGTGCTTCAGTGCGCCGAAATCTAACCATCGCGGGCGGCGCAAGAACAACCTGTCTCTTTCACCGCACCGCGTGGACAGTAGGTGGAGCTCCTCCGTGCTGAGGTCCCCGCCGGCGACCGGGCTACGCTTCCCAGCCGGCGTCCCTCAGGCCGCGCCGAGCGAAGCGCCGCCGCCGAGCACGCCGGGAATTGTAGGCGCCCGTCTCCACCTCCTATCGTGGCTGTGGCGCGTCGACAATAGTGGCGCTGGAGGCGGCGGTGGCGCCGCAACGTGGTCAGCGACTGCCGCCGCACACTCCGCCCCATGGAGGCTGAGTGAAAGGGGCGTCTCTGCTGTTGCCGCCGCCATGGCCGGTTGTTGTCAGTCCCTGGCAGCGGGTTATGGCGACGGCGGTGAATGAATTCTCCAGGTGGCAGGGGGAAAAAGAAGGGCTTGGCCGGCTCCAGCTCCGCGGCCCCGGCTGCTGGGGCCTCACCTTCCTCGCAGACCGCGCCGGCCCCCCCCGTGCCGCCGCCGGGGGCGGCGGCAACGGCATCCCCCCACAAGAGGAACCTGTACTACTTCTCATACCCTCTCTTCGCCGCCTTCACCCTGCTGCGCTTCGTCGCCTTCCAGCTCGGGCTGCTCTTCGCCTGGCTCTGCGAGCGCCTGTCCCGCGGCGCCCTCATGGCCACCAAGGGCAGCAGGGCTGGGGCCGCGGACGCGCCCGAGCCCGGCGGCGCTCCCGAGACTGTGCGGGCCTGTCACAAGCGGGCCTTTGAGTGCATCTCCATGGCGTTGCGCATCGACGAGGACGAGAGAGGTGGGTGAGCGCCGACGGCCGCCCCGGGCTGTGAGGGGAGCCGGATAAGGCCAGGCTGGTGTGAGGAAGGCGGGAAGGGCCTCTTGGCCGTGCGTCAGGGCACCGCGACCGCCGCCGCTTTTGAGGCTAAAAGCGAACACATCCACCTTATGTGACAAATAGGAGTTGCGAAGGGTCGTAGGGTAAGCTCTTCGCGGTGCCTACGTGCGGTTACACCCCGCTGGGTCCATCCCCGCACGGCGGCAGGCCCGGGTTGCCAAAAAGCAGTTCAGACTGATTTCCCACGCAAAGCAAGTCTTTGCATTTTTCTCTGGTAACTTCAAATTAAAGTTTTTAATGCGGAGGTCTGGTGAGGTGATGAAAAATCGGAGGGGCTGTGGCAGAGTTAACTAGCTTTCGGTGTAACCGGGCCAGTCGGAAAACAAAAGCACCAGGGACAATAAGGGTGCATCCTTTAATGTAGTGCCTGACAAATGATTGAAAGTGTTGAAGTGAGTCAGGAAACCTGGCTCTCAAACTGCCAATCTCGAGTCATCTGACTTGTAAGAAAAGAAATACTTTAATACTTGCTTTAAAAAGCAATTGTCAAAATACGAATAATGTATTTTGACAATTGCTTTTTAAAGGTGGGGTTTTTTTCCCTTTAAACTGATATGCTTACTGAAAAAAAAAAATCACGTGACTAGAAGTTGTAGAAGATGTTCAGGGTTCAATTAAATAAAACCAGCGAGATTTTTTTGTGTGTGTGTGTGTCTAGAGGATTAAAAAAATGCTAAGGTGTTATTTGATTTAGCCATGTGTTCCAAATGCAGCAGCACAACTGTCAGCATCCAAAAAGTAATCCTTAGGGGCATGCTGTGCTGGGTTTTAAAATTCTCTGGAAACATTAGAATACCTTACTATACCTTTTCTATTGAGCTCTAAACAGCTACCCTAGAGGAGGAGATTAAAAGTACAGGAATAGGCCTTCAGTAGAAGCTACATGCTGAGAGCACCGCAAAAGCAAGGGATGTGTCTTGCTTTGCACTGACAAGTAGGGAGTGGCAGTGGTAAGCTCTGGGAGAAAAACCCTGTCATGTGCAGTGAGATTAGTTCAGCAGATGTACAGTGTAAGAGTGTTGAGGGTCATAGGAGCAAAGCATGAAAGAAGGGGAGGTAGCTTAAAACTTGAGTATGGTTGATGATTGCTCAGTGAAGAGCAGCAAAGTCTTAAATTGTCAGGTGCCTATATCACTGTTGTAGTTTGTAACTGTCGGGGATTTGAAGGATAAGCCTTTAAATACTGATTTTAGTCATGGGCTTGCTTGATAAATGTTTTTAGGGTTGTCATATGTGAATTGGCTATACAGGTCATACATTTAGTAAGGAAAAAAAAATCTTTGCTACTAACACAAGCGGTTGCAAAACTGTTATAAACCTGCAAATGCAGTATTTGTTTCACTGTGAAAGAATTAACTTTGCTTTAATACTTAAATTTGTTACTTACTTGTATGGTTTTATTTGAAAACATGCATACCTTTGAATTTGTTTTATATGTAATTTGGGTTTTTTTAATAGAACAACAGAAAACAATTTATTAGGTGTAATATATGAAATGGTCAGGATTTCTGGATTGTCTAGTATCCTGTTAATTATATGGTGGTTTTGCTGTTCTGGAAGCTATGTGCACTTCAGTAATTATGATAGCACTTGTGGAAATATTTATGCTTCTTAATTGTTGGGGAAATTAATATTCTTGTCTTGGTATTTTCAAAATCAAGCTTACTATCTGTTCCTGAGACTAGGAAGGCACATGTGGTGGGTTGCTCCCAGCCAGCAGCTAAGCACTCACATAGCTGCTGTTTTACTCACCTGAATGGGACAGGGGAGAAAATAGGAAGAGCAAAAGTGAGAAAACTTGTGGTTAAACATAAAGAAAGATAAACTAATAAGTGAAGGAAGGAGATGGGAGGAAGACAGGTAACACAAAAGCAATTGCTAACCAACGTCCAGCTAGTTTTGGATCCTTGTCTGCTTTGGCAAACAGTCCCAACCTTGTGCTTCCTCTACCCAAGCTGTTATTGCTGAGCGTGGTATTACACAATATGGAATATCTCTTTGGCCAGTTAGTCATCCTACCAGTGCTCACTCCGAAGTTCTTGTGCACCCCCAGCCTACTCACTGTCCATCTAGAATGGGAAAAAGAAATCCTTGAGGCTATACAAGCTGTTCAGCAATACCCGAAACATGGATGTGTTATCAACACTGTTTTAGTCACAGATCCAAAACACAGCGCCATAAAGGCTGCTGCGAAGAATAATCTCACATTTAATTTCTAATAGTCTTAGTCAATGTTAGATTTATGCTCCAGTCAAAACTGTTTCAATAGGTGATGGGGAAAAGTTTAATGAAAAAAAGGCTACAGAGGGAATCAAAATCGCTCAACTTCAATGATTCAATTTACTTCACTTTGTCCGTAAGAGTCGGGATATGTGAGGATGTCAGAGAAAGGATGGTAATAAAATGATTCCGAAGTTGTGTGATGAACACAGGTGTAGGAAGGTGCTGCTCTTCTGGTTTGTGTCAGTAAGAAGAGCCAAGCGTGGAATTACCCACACAGAGTAACTTGCAGAATGTTATTAAAAGATTTTGTATCTGGAGAGGAGAAAGAGAAAATCCTTAAGAGAATTCTAGGAATATATTGAAATATTTTTACCAACATTAAAATTTGCTAGAAAATAGGTTTTGAAACTGAAATTATCAATGATTTGAATGTTGAAGCCTCACACTCTCTGGTAACTGTCACTTAGGAATAGTTTTTTGAAACATTATTTCTTCTAAAACTAGGTTAATGGTATCTGAAGGCTTCGTTCTAGACCTTCTTGGTTTTGATTTTTTTTTCCCCTAGGACTAGCAGTTTGTTAATGTTAATCAGGTTTATATTGTAATACCCCGTGTGCTGTATTCCTGTGTGGAAAGATATGCTTAGCGTCACCTTTGCTACCTTGCAAATATATGTTTCCATATGCAAATATTGTTTTAATGCAGAGTATTTATAGAAGGGAAGCAATATGAAGTAGATATGAATATCTCTTCAATGGGTTATTTGCTGACATGTTATCAGATAGTATAAGTTAGGCATAGATGTATTTGTGATTGTATTCTCTGTAATATTCATTTAGGACATTGTTGGTACAGAGGTGTACTCCATTCTACATAGAATGGTATGGGTTAGAAGGGACCTTTACAGATCATCTAGTCCAATCCCTCTGCCAAAGCAGGTCCACTTAGATCAGGTCACACAGGAACATGTATTGTTCTTCATGTGAAAGCTGAGATATACTTGCAGTACAGAAGTTTCATGATAGAATAAGCAAAGAAATATCCCCATGGCAAATGACCTGCTCTTTACAAAAGTTAACCAGAGCATAAGTGACTCATTCTCACTCATGTAATATCCTAGACTCATTGCCTTTCTTGTATTGCTGTGTGTCTAGTGTTACTTTGGTATTGGCTGTCACTGGAAGATTGGGAGGCATGTCTCAATTTGATAGTCCAGAAAGAGAAAGTGTTAATTTAATAATATCTATTGTGAATGAATATACCTAGGCTTTTTTACCTTTTTTACCTTTTTTGTGTGTGTTTTCTTGTTTGGGGTTTTTTTTTGTGTGGGTTTGTTTTTTGTTTTGGAGGGGTTTTTTTAGGGGACTGATCTCTTGAAGGTGGATGAAGAAGTATTCCTAAAACAGGCAAAAGTGACTTGAGGCTGGTGTAGTACCTGTTTGTAATAAAAAAGCATATTTGAAACTATGTGGAGACCAAGTTGACAGTGTCCCTTTAAATGTTGCTTGAAATCGTAGGATTTTGATCAAATATCTCTTCCTTCCTCTTACGTGTTTTATGCAGCATTACATGGAACCGTTCCTAAGCTTTAAGTCATTACAGGAAATAATGGGTTCACTTCCTTTTTAAGCAGGACAAAAGGAACAAGCTGTTGAATGGTATAAGAAAGGAATTGAAGAACTGGAAAAAGGAATAGCTGTCTTAGTGATTGGTCAAGGTAAGCCAGTTTTGAGTTTTGTGGGAACGATTTTGATTTATAGCTTCTTCAAAGTCAGGAATCAATATTGCTAAATATAGTAGCTGCTAGGAATGGTCTGCTATGTGAATTAATTCATCAAAGTGTTTCTTATTTCCATTTGATCTGTAGGCAAGTGCTGGTCCATTTCTCTATTCTAACTTAATGTTCTGGTCTGTTACACATGTAAATCTTGCGCCAAATATTTCCAAACTCTTAAGAAGTTCATGAAAATTCTGAAGTAAAACACTTGATTTCTTGTATAATGAGAATGCTAGAATATTGAGTTTTGGCTTGACTTGTCAAAGTTGACAGTTTGTGTTATCACTTATGCAGAATTTTATATTCATCCAATTTGGAGTGGTCTGGCATTGAGTTTCTGAATAGCTTCTGCCAAAATACCTGAAACTTTTCCAACAAAAGAAAAAAGCCGCCTGTATATAGGGAAACATTTTAACCTGTAGTGTACAAGCAGGTATGGACCACAGAGAAATAGGTGTAGTGAAGGACTTGCTAAGAATTTCTGTCCTCAAAATAATATAATAATAATGCAATTCCCTGGAAAACTCCAAACCTGTAACTGCTTTTGCAGACTGCTGCATTATTTATGCAACCAGTGGCATTTGCTACAACCCATCTAAATTGTACAGTTAAAAAAAAGAAACCTGTCTTAAACAGACATGTTTTAGGAAGTGATGATATTAATGTCCATCATCTTGTGAGTTCTGAAATGTAAAGGGACACAGTCAACTGAATTTAAATTTGTTAATTTTGCCAAAGTGAATTATTTCAAATTGTACTTGCCTCTCAGTCACTTTTCAAGCTTTATAAAAATCTTTTTCCTTTAATTCTGTTTTGAAAAATGCAGTGACAAAGAACATAGTTAGATCAGCATGAAATATTAGAGAACATGCTTGTGCTTGTGTTCCCACCTCTCTACGGGCAATATTGGAAAGTAGACATTGTCAAGTAAATTTAAATTATTTGATTAAATGGAAAGCATTAGAATTTCTTCATTAGATTTTCAGTGAAGTTCCTTAGTGGAGGGAGTAGATAAGGGGTGGGAAGAAGAGGAGAGAAGCCTGGGTTGTCGTTATTTTAGTGCTTAAGAGTTAATTTGCCAAATGTGTTTTAACAATAATTTTTCTTTGTAAGGTGATCAGTGTGAACGGGCTCGACGTCTGCAATCTAAAATGATGACAAATTTGGCAATGGCCAAGGATCGCTTGCAGCTTTTAGGTACCAATTACAATTCATGACTTTGGAAAGTTTGTCATTATTTGCACAACTTAATATAATGCATCCTTCTAAAATCTAGCTTTAATTTTTAAAATGAAGGAATCATTACATGTGTCGGGTCTCTTAGGACTGGATTTTAGTTGAGTCAGAAGTATGTTTTCAATGGTGTTGATGGATTTTGAAATTAGAATCCCATAGCCACTTCCCTATGCTTTAAGAAACAGGTATAGAAATAACTGAGAAGTCTTCACATCATAGCATGCATGACAGATTACGTCGTAACTAAGTGTTTGAGTTAGTTTAGGTTTTTGTGTTAGAGCTGTAGTAAAACTTACAGTGCTCATCATGAGTGCTAAATGTGCCTTCTGTAAGTGTAACTATTTCATGTTCTGTTAATTCTCCTGTCACTTGTATGACAATTTTCCTGATTATTGGTATGTACTGTAATAGTCATTCTTTAGCATTATGTAGACCATAAGGTTGTGAAATGCAAATTCTCTGTAACTTTTGTCTAGTAGTGTTCTATTTTAAGACTAGTGGATAAGATCACTTCTTGTCAAAAGCACAGTGTTGTATAGTTTCAGCTTTATCAAAATTAAGTGATATTCGTAAACTCTTAATAGACAGACTAAACTAGGCAGAAAAGGAAAAGGCATATTACTGTGCATGATGAATGAAGTCTTCCTCCCATTAAGCAACAGTTCCACAGCTTTATGTTGTGAGTGCATCCTCTAAACTGGAAACTTTGGAAATGCTTTATGTTCAGGCAGTTAAATGAAAAGAGAGATTATTTTTTTAAATTGCTCTTTAAGAGAGAACTAACAAATGTGCTTGAAGCTTAACTTTTGTATCTGTGTCTTTAATCTTGCACTGTAGTGTTAGTTCTTCTAATTCTTTCTCCTAGGAGCTTATACAGCAGACAGGAAAACTCACTTTCTTCTCTTATTATTTGTGATTCGGTTGTCCTGACTGGCGATTCTTAGAGAAGTTGTGACAATCACAAGACAGTGACTCCCTTTTGTTTCACTTGAGTTCCTGGTGTCCTAAGCCCTTTTTTAAAGGAAGTGAAGGGAATATGATGCGAAAGAGGCTTCTGACCTTTATGCTTTATTACAGGTGTCTGTTGGTAGAACCTTCATATGTGCAGAAATGATACTTCCTACTCCTTAGTTAAAGACTGACTTCTAGAGGTAATATTTTACCTAGGGAACAGCACTGTGAAAGTGATTACACACTAGCAGTCTTTGATAAGGTATGACTTACTGCTGACATGTTCATTACAAGTAACCAGGATTTCTTTTAAAAAATGTGCTGTTCTTTGAAGCTTGAAGTAGCAATGTCTATCTTGCTTCATCCTTACTTGTGTAGCGTTCGCAGTGTTGAGAAGTTGCTTACTTGCTGAGCTTTGATTGAAAAGATAAACATTGCAAAAACCCTAAAGTTGGAGTAAAGCTAGTGCATTCATCTCTGTTGACAGAATGTGTGGTCTTGCTGTTTGTGCTTCATTCAGAGTGCACACTGGAAAGTAAATAGAATAGTTTTTATTGCAGAAGTTGATGTTAAATATGATTTTCTTTTATTTATACTTTGAATGTATTAGAAGCTTAGTTCTTTGTTCTGCTTAGATTCTTATTCACCTTGTGCTAAGGATCCGTCTCAAATCATGAACCTGCAAGCAAAATTTGGATAGAAAAGAAGTGAAGTCATCTGCCCTTTAGGAAGGAAAAGATGTTTTTCTGGAGAGATATTCCAATGGATTTAAATCCCCACAAACTTGAATGTTGTGGATCTGTTAGGGTAGTATTTGTTATACAAATCTAATCAACTCGGAAGTATTGACAGTATCTGTCTTTATTACTTTATATGTAATTTTACGCGGATTTTGTGGAAATTTAAGGTAATCTAGAGTTGAATTATATATGCAATTCTAAATGTAGCTTTTAGCTTGTGATTTACAGTAACAAGTACTTGCAAGTGTTAAAGTGCTCTAGAGGTGCTTTTGTAGTTGAGACTCTTGAAGCTCTTAAGGTTCCATAAAGTGATTTTTTTCCTATGAATCCAATTCTGAAGATCTAAGGCCCTGTGGAATTTTTAAAGAACAGGCAAGCCCTTTATTGCATTAGCTGGCAGGATAACACAGACTTAAAGTAGATAATAGCATTAAATATTTCATCCTGCTTACTAGACAGAGATGTGATTGCAGACTGTCCAACTGAAGTGACATCCAGTTGACTAGTTACCTTGGTAATACATAGAAAGTGAAAATGAAATAATATGGTTTGTAACTGTCTCTTTAAAAGTGCTCAGTGCTGTGATATTTTTGAAATGTTTTGGATCATCAATGTGAATTTAAGTTGCATGATGCCACTGATGTGTGGCATGGGTGTGATGTGTGATCGCACCCATGTATTATCACCATGTGCATCACACCACTGATGCCTTTTAACGTTTGACCAAGGGTGTGTAGCCGCTTGCCTTGGTTGTTGACTTCAATATTTTGAGCTCTGTTTTCATCTTGAATCTAAATTATTATGTCATATTCTCTTGAAAGCTGTACTATGACACAGCCTGAAAGCTGAAGTTACTCTAGGTGTGTTTCAGAGCACCTCAAGGTGACTTTGATGACATTGGCAGTCCCTTGACAATACTGAGTTGTGCTAGCTGTCAGGGTACTTCCAAGTTCTGCTAGTGGAACTGTTGCTAGCTCCTGTTTTTTACGTAGTTTAAGGTTTGTTATCTGTGCAGTTATTTAGATGAGTGGATGAATTTTGCTCTGATGGTCCTCATAGACCTGATCTCTCCTGAATTACTGATCACTCATGTTAGTATCATTGTATTTGATATATTTAGAGTCACAGGAGGATATGTTTTCTACAGTCAAAACATAAAACTCAGCAGTGTACTGTTGCTAAAGACAGATAACCACAGTCTCCAGTGCAGCACTGCTCAGTTCTAATGCTATTCACTTCTTGTACCAATCTGTGTTCTCTCATTTCAGAGACTTTCTGCAGACGAAGAGATTTCTGTCAGCATTAGTGCCTTTACATATATTATTTGTAATTTTAGTATTTTGGTTGAAGGGTGCACATGGCACACATCATCGAAATAACTTTCATCAGTATCACCTTTCATAGTAATTCTGCCAATCTCTAGATACAGGCTTCAAAGGACACCTTTTGGCATTCTTCCACTTTCTTGGAGGTCATGGTGGTTTTGCTTCAGATTTGGGTTATAGAGCAGTGTTGTTTTTATGAGAAATCATTTACCTTTCAAGGTCTAGTGTAGCCTAAATAAGATGACAGCTGCAGTAGTATTTATTTGGTAGCTTTATGTCAACATTGTATTAGAGAGAAATAATTAATGAAGTTCTGTAGGTTTTTTTTTTAATGTCTGGAGACAGGGAGAGAGAACATTATATTATTAATTATTAATTCCCTGGAATAATATTTAATAACTCAATATATTTTTGTTATTTCAAAGGACTGTACAACTACAATGTGTCTCAAGAAAAGCGATATAGTATTTACATTATGTAATTTTATGTCCAATGTTTAAGTTACATGTTAATGGGCAATGTGATGGGAGGACAGTGTGTGAATTGAAACTGGACAGCAGTGGAATTGCTTTTTGTGTTGTAGTTCTGTAGTTCCCGAATATGTGGAACTTGCTAAGCCATTAATAATTGTGGTAAAACACCAGTCTCAAACCGTAGTGTTGAAGCAAATAGTATTTCCTGAATTCCTGCCCAAGCCAACTGATTTTATTGTGGCCACACTATGAAAAGGATGGATTCTTTTGGTGGGTTGTTTTTTTTTTGAAGTTCATAATTGTTCTCCAAAACTTAGTGATTTTTTTTTTTGCTTTTTTTTCAGACTGCATACACTGGGCAGGGAGTAAACTGTTCAGTTCTGTCCTTCCCTAGTGCTGTGCCCACTAAAATAGTACACTCTGTTTGCAGTCATACTAAAAAGACTTTTCTTAGACTTCTTTAGAGGAAGGTTTCTTAAGAGGACTTCATGCAAGTTACAAAGCTTGCATTGTTTGTGGTCTGTTCTTGTGTGATTAATGTTTTTTTGGTTTACTGTACCTGGCTCTTCAGTGCTTTCTGAGCACACATAATAATATCCAACTTTAGCATTTCATATTTGTCTGTGGTTACTAAGGTTTCAGTCTAAATCATGTCTTTCACTCTGGTTATTATTGTCAAAGCATCACTTAAACTATTGGAGCTAAAGATACTTTTCAAGGAAGCTCTTAGTGAGTGATCAGGAGCAGTCAGAAGAAAGGAATGATGCAGAAAGACTGGAAAAAAGATCTGTAACAAACAAAAAAGCAGAAGCGAGTATTTACACTTGTTGGCTGTACTGTCTGCAAGCTCTGAGTGGCAATTTTTTGTCCAGTCAGTGCTGTGCATGCTTTCAGTAGAATTTGGCTTCATTGCAGTATGCACTTTCATGTTGCCAGAGGACATCATTCTTCTACTTGACCATCTCTTTTCCTGCAACTTCTTAGTACTGTTAGCTTTTGGTAGAGTGGAGAAAAAACAGGGAGAATGTGACAATGTATGCTTTGTGTCCTTTCAAACCATGTATTGTTTTTATAAAAAAAAAGCTGTAAAGCACTCCAAGATAACCTTGAGGTTTAATTGCAGTGGGAACAGGAGTAGTGGTAGGTGAGCTACAGAAATCAAGAATTAAGTCTCAGGATTGTTTGTTCTGTGTTGTTTGCAGCCTTACACCTTTTTGACTTAAGCTTTAGCTGTTTTATGACAACTTAATGTCTTTCTCCTTAACATTTAACATTATAAATCTTGTCATCTTAGATGTTTCTGAAGTAAATCCTCTTGAATACAGCTTGCATGACAGTTTTATTGACTTAATTTCAAGGCAATTGTATTTCTGCATAGACATCTTGAAGGACATACTTGTAACATATATATGGTGTTGTGCTTGAACAGTTGAGTTTTCTGTGAAATACTGACTGGCTGTTACGCCTAAAGTGAAACATTTAATATATAGGAAAGTACTGACTCCTTGCAGTTGGTAAAAAGTAACTCCTTGGGAAGGACTTTCAGAAATGTGTTATCATACAAATATTTAGTAAATAAAGTTGAATTAATCATGACCATTGTTTTTAGGAAGTAACAACAATTACTAGTCTGTAAAGGTTATTGCAATTAACTTGGCCATAAATGGCTAGTTTTAAAGCTGTTTTAAGGCATACTGACAGTTTTCTTACAATTGTGCTAAACATGAAGAATAGATAGAAATACTCCTTTATCTTTAACCCTATATCAAGTATAACAAAACCAAACCTGACATTTGTGTGTTCAACATACATAAATTTTATTGGTTCATTTTTATTTTTTTGTTTGTTTATTTTGTCCTTTTTCCTCCCTCCCCCTCTGTCTACTATGTAGAGAAGCTGCAGGCAGTTTTGCAAATTTCCAAGCCGCAAATGGAGGTCTATAATGACAGTACTAACCTGGCATGCCGCAATGGACATCTCCAGTCAGGTGGGTTTGGTTTTACCAGCACCTATTGAGGGAATGTCTCTCAGTTTCTGTTGTATTACAGGGAAAAATATGCAGTGTGATGTTCTGGCCATGCCAACATTAAAACCAATCTGGTTTCCATTTCTGTTTTTAAAGGCTTTATATAAAATACATTCCATCTTTTCTGTGACTTTGACAAAACTTTTATTTTGTAGTATTCAATTCTGTGTTACAATGACTGTCCTAGAGTCCAAAACTATTTACTAAGATAATGTTCAGAAAGTATTTTTCATGTTATATGCTTAAAGGAACTAAATTAAATCTGTTTTAGTGTCAAAGTCAATGTAGGATATGTAGGTTGTATATTGTGCCTACACAAGTAATTCTTCCTCTATAATACTGTGAGAGTAAATATGCATTTGCATTAAGAGTGTTTTACTCTGAGAAAGTGATACACAATTAAAACAAGGGAAAAGAAAATCAGCTCTTGCTTTTTGTCAATGCAAGTTGGTTATTTCCTTTCCCAGAAGACAGCACCAGGGATACTAAAGTAGGAGAAGCAGTTTTGTTCGCCCATACCCAGAGAGTAAAGTTACTGTGAGGACTGTGAATTTTTTTCAAGAATATTTTAAGCCAGCAGTAACCTATTGATCTCAACTAGTAATTGGTACAGTAGACTATAATGAGGACAAATACAATAGAGAGCTAACAAGCAATTAAATTCATAAATCTAGTGTACTGAGTCAAGAGCAGTATTGAATTTTTCAAGTAACTAAACTTGAAACTTAGTGTAAACCACATGCTTTTTTTTTTTTTTTAAGCTCCATTTCTGCTTCTGAAGTTATCTTATTTGGTTTTATTCATTCTATAGTTCCAAGTAGTGAAAGTATGTAATGTTAGGCACCTTTAGATTACTATATGTGTAGTATTTTTGTTAACTGTATTTTTGAAAAGGATGTGGTTAAAATGTCTATTCAGTACAAGTTTGTATATAGACTGAGCTTGAGAAATTTTACCTTATGTAATCCAGTACAACTCATGTCGTTTTACCAGACTGGCTGGAGACTGATTGAACGAATACATACATATACATACAAAGATCAATAGCAAGCTCCATCTGATTCAATATGAATAGCTTTTTCTCTAAACCTTGTATGGTTTTGTACCTTTTTCTCAACGTATTTCAGAATTGGATCCTGCAGAAGGAGGTTAGACTGAACTTTCAAACTGAAAAATGTTAATTTAGTTACTTAAATCTGTTAGTAACAAAGCATAGAATATCCACTGGCTTCTACTGGAAATAAATAAATACTTTGCCAGTCCTGTGCCAGGTGTTTTTATTTACACTCACATGCTCAGTCTCTTATGCCCTGTCTCTTTTTTTTGCTTGGGGGTGGTTTGTTTTTTTTTTTTTGCGGGGGAGGATTTTTTTTTCTTCAAAATACTTATTTTGTACATGTAATAAAGACACATATTTTCACGCAAACAGCAGCAATCGTTTAAAGCTGCAAAGCAGATGACAAATTCTTAGAAAACTGCATAAGATCAGCTTGCATGCAGCCTGAGATAAGCGGACTGCTGTTGCAAAGCAGAGGTGCTGCAGAGGTACTGAGCCACACACAAGCCTTTGGCATAAATTTCATTTTTCTAGTTACATCAAATATTAAATGTGCCATTGCCTAATTAGGCTGGGGTTTTGAAAAGTCTGGGATTTTATGAAGTTTGAAATATGGTCATTCAGAGTTGTAACATCAATAAAGTAGATTTTTTGCCTGTGGTCAAAAAATACTTTCTTTCATTTGCCTTTAAAGGCTGAAGTCTTTAAATATGTTTTTACTCTTAATTCTACTTAATCTTAATTCTGATACTCTGTTCTCACAGCTATACTGCACATTTTTTGTATTTCCGAAATGTTAGTGATTTGAGATTCATTGTTCTTCAAAAGACAATATGTTCTTCCAAGATACTATTTGACTTTCAGTCCAATTTACTTGATTCTAACACAATTTGCTACATATCCCTGTCTTCTTCATTGTTTCCTAATTTAGCTGATTGGCTAGGGATTTTTCTTGAAGATTGATCTGATAGATTTCTAATGAGGTTTTTAAAAGACCTCATTGCAGCAGTATCGCATGCCTCTCAATTGTAGAACACTAAGCAGTGCCTTATATCAAGAGTAGTAACAAGCAGCCTTTACTCAAAACTTCGTTTTGAAATACATATTTTTTGTTTAATATCCATTACTCTTGTTCTCATAGCAGTCAAATTAGATGCAAAACAGTTTAGGTGCTGTTTTTTTTTCCTCAGACATGCATGTTTTCCTTTGCATTGTGGATTGTTATTCTTTGTTTATAAACTAGGGTGGGAAGAAGATTATGCCAGTCTTGCCAAAGACAATGTTTTGTGATTTTTATGAAGTTATTTACTGGGCACACAGTACTGTTAGTATTACAGTAATTCCAGTGTACCATTTTTCATTTAACCTGTAAATCTCAGCATCATATACAATCAGAGGAAACATTAAATTTCTCTTTCTTACCTCAACATTAACACTGTGCAAGCAGCTGGCATTTCATTTCAGTTTTCACTTGCAAGGACATACTGGCATGTCTTTAGTAGTAGACATATATTGGCAATGTTTTTAAAGTTGCTAAAATTCTCCTCTTAATACTGAAGTTCCTTAAAGAGTTTCCCAAGTAGAAGAACCAGTGATATAATTTTTAACACCGTGATTTGTGAACAGTAGGTCTTGGACTGGTACAGCTCAATTCAGAAGGAGAATAAATGTGTCTATTATCATGTAGCTGTGCTACTATTCAAAACATAGAACAGGTCCTGTTAGTTGCTGAAGTTTTCTACTAGGTAGTTTTTATTAATTGAATGTACCTGTTTCAAAAATCTTAATGTAAATCTTAATAATAAATATAATAAAATAAAATAATAAATAATAATAAAATCTTAATATATCTTTGAAGGAATTACTATTTGCGGAGCTATTGTGAATGCTGATGCTGAAAAACTCAGTCTTACAATTGCTGCATATATCTTGCCATGCAACATTTGCAGAAAATGTACAGGGAAGCAATTTAAATATTTGTTTGTTTAATAAAGCTACATAAAGTTACAGATAATCTTAGACTGGTGAAATATTTGCTATGATTTTTAAGGTTTCACAACTAAAGTCTGGAAACTATTTTGCAATACTGGATAGAACTGCTGCTGCTAATTTTAATTTGTTTACAGCAGAAACTTAAGGTGTGCTTTGGTCTATATTAGATGCACAAAAGAAAATATAATCAGTTTTGCTTTTTAGAAATACAGAGTATGCTGTTATCTTTGTTAAATAAATAAGCTAGAGCTGCATGTTCCTTAGATTGTTTCTGTGTTTTCAGGTGTGTAGTGTATTCAAACTTCTCTTAAAGTTGTTCAAACCTATCCTTACTTCACTTAATCTTTAAAAAGAGTTAAATATAATAAATGCATTTTAACATGTCTTTCTATAAGGGAGTCGGAAATTGGGCACTTGCATCTGCACCTTATGACAATGTAACCAATAGAAAACCTCAGATAAGTTTTGCTCCTTGTTTGTTTGTAATTTCTTTGCTGTATATATACTTGGATGACAAATTAAAATTGCAGGGATGCTTTCAGGACCAAATAGTTAATATGATCTAGTGGTATTAGCTTGGAGCTTTGAAATGAATTATTCTGTCCAGTCTAGAATTAGATGGTAAAGCCAAAGTTATCAAGCCCCTATTAAAAATATACCATGGTCTATCTGTATGATTAGAATGTATTTTAAGCACTTTATAACATCCCCAAACAACCTTTTGCCAAATGTTCCACCATTCTATACAAAATGGAAACAAAGATTTTAAGGTCTCTTGCAGCATATTTTCCCTCTTTCAGCAGATCACAAATACAAATGGATAAGAAATGTATTGGACGTTTTGTATTTGTTACAGCAAAATACATATTTTACATACTAAAATAGCAGAGACTATCAGCTTGCCAAGGGACTTAAGTGTGCTGTTTAAACGGTTTACCAACTAGAAACATTACATAAACTCTTAAGTCTGAAAAGTTTGATAACATATTGATTTGCTGCTTCAATGAAAATTTATATATAAAGTGAAGTTTCCCTCTGGAGTTGATGCTGAACAACTGTGTTTAGTTCTTCTGTTGCTTCTGTCTGTGCTTACCCATTGTAACTGACCACAGAAAATGTGTAAATTTAGTGGTCTTCATTACTAGAGATAGAGCTAGAGTAAATCACAATATTTATTTAAGCCCTTCTCTTTTCCTTTCCCCGCATTGTATTTCCAGCTTGCTGAAATACTCCTCATCAATGCAATTTTATGATACTCAAAATTTCAATGCGTGTGTTTTCTTCTCTATACATGGGGATAGTTCTAGGCAAGTATGATAATTGATAAACATGTTAGGGTGAGGAAATGGAGAAAAACCACTTGAAGAAGCGTTCCCGTGTTGACTTTAATCCAGGTGTGCAAATGAGGCTGAAATAGGGCGAAAAAAAGGGTCAGCCAAACTTAGTGCCACTTTTTGATTCATTTGGACCAGTCAAAGTGTTGCTTAGCTAGTTCTTTTAATAGATGCTTATACTGCTTTTTGAAATTGAAAGTTGCTAGGTGTGCCTAATTTTGAAGAGGTTTTGACTTGGAAATTCCTGTGCCAGAATTACTAAGTAAATTTAGCCAGTAGTCAGTTCAAGGTTGCCTTTTGTTTGTTCCTTCGTTTGTTTAGGGGGTTTGTTTGTTTATATTTTGTTTTGACAAGAAGTAACTTACCAGTAACTGAAGCTAATAATATTCTTCAGGTTCCGTTGTGTTTTCCATATTGAGACATCTGCATTGTTTATGATGCCCCCTGCAGAGTTTCCATAAACTCTTAAAAGGGGCAGCTTTGTGACTGAAGAAGTGTTTTAGAAGCTTGTTAGCCAAGTAGTTCAATACATCAATATCTATAGAGTGTAAAGATATCCTCTACAAGACTTTTATTTAAAGAGGCTGAGGACATGGTAGTAATTAATACATTCTTCCATCATTCCATCCTTCCATGATGACTCTTTCACTGAAGTATTCGTATTTGATTTTTTTAAACTTGACATTAAAAATTATGAGGCTTTCTACTTTTTCATTGAACTTCAGTATTCTAAATTTAAAATTCGTTGTAGTCATTAACTTCCTGAAAAAAATCAGAGTTCTTTGGCCCTTTGCTTTAGATCAACAAGTGAAACTGAGTTGCAGATAATAGAAATCTTACTGAAGAAACTTGTAGCTGAAATTCATCTTGACATTCCTTACTTCTGATGCCCTCTTTCTTATAATCAAGAGGCTCCTTAATTCTTTTAAAAGCATATGTAGTAAGATAGTATTTACCATTTCTATCACAGACAACAATACTGTGTTAGACAGCTTCCATTACTGTAGTCTCACCACAAAAACCCCTTATTCTATGCTGTGCTCTAATCTTTAACAAGCCTGACCAACCTGTGTGCTCACTGTAGCACTTTCTTACTACTCAGTCTCTGTTTTGATCTTTTCCACTTGCCATTTCTGTGCAACAGAACCTCATTTTATTATGTATCCCATATGGAGTGCTATATAATCAAGTGCTATTATTTCACTGAACTGGAACAAAATGACCTTTTGTAGTTTAATCATATGTGGCCAATATGTTAAGTTTTATCTGTCACCTAATTTGAGACCTTCCTCCTCCATCGTGGAGGTGAATTAGGATAAGTGTGAACGGAACATGTGGTGTCTGAACTCAGTGCTGTAATATTTTAAGACTTCATTTTAAACGTTGGAAGGTATGTTGCTTCAGAGCTATCCATTCTGAATTTACTCATACCTTTAGATTCCTGAAGTGAAACGAAGTTTTAAGAAAAAGCTCCTCGTAGTTGCTTGCAGGTATAACTATTCTAATTTTCCCAAATTAAAGTGCCTTGGTGAAGCTTCTGTGTGGAAGGTGCTAGATAGTGTTAGCTAGCATCCAGAGTAACTAGCCTGCTAATGTCAGTTAACGAATGAGTGCTCTGAATCTTACGGCTTGAAATTTGAGGATGATTATAGTGATTATTTTTAGGACTTCTTGGGAAGGAAGGTCTTCTGACAAGTGTTCTGTTGTCTTTGTCTTAAGCAATAGATGGTGTTCTTCCCTTGTTACAGGACTTGGCCATCTCCAGCTTTTATAAGATGGCTAGTTAGTGTTGGTTTTGAATATCCCCTTAAAAGTACCAAACATCTTTAAAAGCTTGTATTATTTTGCTTCAATAATGTATTATGTGTGTAAACTACACTATCTTCAAATTTGAACTGATGGTAAAAGTGTGACTGCTGAAAATGTTCTCATGACTGGTTTTCTTTATAGAAAGTGGAGCTGTTCCAAAAAAAAAGGATCCCTTAACACACACAAGTAATTCCCTTCCTCGTTCAAAAAGTGTTGCAAAAACTGGATCCACAGGCCTTTCAGGTCACCACAGAACACCTAGCTACAGTGGAATATCAGCTTCTGTGTCTAGACCTCCTGCAGCTTCAACTCATAAGGTATGGCAAGGAGAAATACAGCAGTATACACTTGGAAAGTCAATGTAAATTCCAGAACAAACTTTAGATGTACTGCTTTTATTGCAGTATTGTAATAGCAGAAAGTTTTGGGGGAAAAAACCCTAACCCTCTACATTTTTTGTGAAGCCTCTTGCACTAGGCTGGAGACGGAATCTTGGAATTGGGAGGCATTGGATGGCTGCATGGAAAATTGAATTTTGATGGTGATAATAGTTGCTCTGAAAACTGCACAGGGAAACTAAGGAAAACTTACCTAGGAGAGAAAGAAATGTTACTCCCAGTGTGAAGAAAAAAAAAAAAAAAGAGAAAACCCAATTACTCCGAAACTGCTGATTTTCTCCACACACATTCCTGCACTTCCAAAGCATGTATGCAAAGGTTGTATTGCAACCGCATAGAAAAGCAAATTATGCTGCATTTCTTTTGACTCATATCTTTCCCTTCCATCTTTATCTCACCCTTGCTATTCTCACAATAAAGTAGAATAAAGAACAGAACAGATAGAATGTAAATGTGGTTAAGCATTGTTGCTGCTATAATATGAAGGCTTTTAAATAGCCTGTTAGAAAAGTATTACAGCAGCAAAAATTCTTGCTTGTAGATATTGAGAATCTGAAAGAATTTCTGATGTTTTAGTGTGTGCTGGGGAAAAATACCCTAGTTAAATATAATGAATTATCTTAAGAAAACCCACAAAACCAACAAAAAAATTCCAAAACAAAAATTGCACAACCTTCTTTCCACTGGAGCCCAAGATATTCTACTGGTGAGTGAATATGATCATATGATTTGTAGCAAAACACAGCATCAGAATATCTGATATGTGTTAATGTAGTACTGAAGGATGTGAAAAGTAACTGTAGTTTTGTTAACAGTATGCTTTAAAAGTATCAAGGTAGCCTTTTGATTTTTTTTGTTTTTCTTCCTCTTCCCTTCTCCAGGCTACTCCTAAAAATAACAGAACAAATAAGCCTTCCACTCCTACCACTGCCCCTCGAAAAAAGAAAGACTTGAAGATATTTAGAAATGTGGACAGTAACCTTGCTAATCTCATCCTTAATGAAATTGTTGATAGGTAAGTCTGAAGAACAGTAGGCTTTTCAGTGCACAAAATCATTTTTTTGTTAGTGCAATCTTGATCCACTTGGAATGAAAATCGGTACTTTTTGTTTGTTGTAGGTTTTGGTGGTTGTTCTGGGGGTTTTGCTGTTGTCCTTATTACTTTGGCAAAAGGATGAAAATTCAAATCAGAAATGCTTATCTTTTGAAATGCATAGCAGTCTTAAGTTGTAGGTTTCTTCAAAAGAGTTCTGTATAAATAGTCAAATGTATTAAATTAGTCAGCTGGAGCTGAAAGAGAGTATCTCGTTGTTAGACTAATTGGTATTCCATTTCTTTGTTAGTGGGCCAGCTGTCAAATTTGATGATATTGCAGGGCAGGAACTGGCTAAACAAGCTTTGCAAGAAATTGTTATCCTTCCATCTCTCAGACCTGAGGTAAGCACCTGGGTTTTGTTATCACTCTGTCACAGAATCAGAGAAATGCATTGTACTTCATACATGAAGTAGTGATTCTTGAATCCTGTCTTTACTGGTTGTGATTGCTACTGACAGCTGTGTTGTGATAGCTGTCTTGCAAAAGGAGAATGAAGAATTCATGTGTTAAAATCCTACCCTGAGATTTCTCATCTTGTTTAGTCAATGTTGGAGAAGATGACTGAGGCAATAGCTTAAATAAGCCCAACCCAAAACAAACAAAAAAGCCCAAATCAACAAAGCACAAACTCTTAAAAACAAACAAACAAACAAAAATCCTGAAAAAAATGTGAGGCTGAGTGTTCCAGATAGCTCTAGCTGTACGTCCAATCAGTTATGGACACATAAAGGACAAAGCCCATAATTGGACGAGTGAAGCAGATGCGATTCATATAGATAAATTAGGTTGTGACACTGTTTGATGTACTAATGTCTTGTGGTCATGTTCTTGGTGTGGATGTTGGTTAGACATTCTCAACAGTCTGTTCACAGCAGGAGAGGATGCAAAGAAATGCAGAGTGAGCAAGTGAGTACGTTTAGATGTATGACATTTGAAGGCAGGTTTCTGTTTTCCTTGTCTGAGTGGAATTCAGTTATTTAGGTTTTAATTTAATTGATCATAGGTGGGACCTCAACTACTGTGACTGCCTAGATCTGGGTCTGGTATATGTACCACAGGAATTTTCTGAGTCACTTCTAAAAAAAATTGAACTAGTAATTTTCTAAAGCTTGACTTGCTAAAAGACTGTTGCAGAAATTGCATGTAATGATTTACCGCAGTGATGATTATTCAAGGAAAATTGCTGTTTGTTCTTGTGGGTTTGTTCTTGTTTGTTTGCTTGGGGGTCACATTGATGGGGGACTGCAGTAGCTTTGTGATCTTCCTTTTAATACAGTTTCTGGTTTTCAAGTGTCACAGAGAAGAAACCCCTAAATCTGTAACAGCGCCATATTAATACTAGCCCTGAGGAAAACAAAGCTTTGACATCAAATATGCATGCTTGATATCCTTATGCAGAAGGAAAATTGACCAGTCTGTTACTACAGTGCTTTAGTATGTCAACTTTTTTTTCAGTAACGCTAATACAATGAACTGGATGGAAAGGGCTTTGAGATGAGGCTTGGAATAGTTGTAACTCTTTTCCAATAACAGTTGTTATTTTTCAGAAGGTATTCTTCATGTTACTGTTGCTAACAGTGGGCCTCATCTTGGTGTAGGTAGAGATACACAGACAAAAAAATCCTGCAAATTTTTAAGCATTCCTTGGACGAAAACAGGTTGATTTTTGTCAGTTTTATTCCTTGTAAACAAACATGGTAGATGTGGAAACTATAGGGGAATATTTAGTCAATTAAATACCACTTCAGCTTTAGCCTTAATGAAGTTTTGAACTCAAATTCATTTTAAAACAAGCCAATTAATGGAATTTTTGTAGGAGAGCAGGAGTTGAGACGAATAAACAGAAAACACTGCCTAGAGACATGACCGCAACCATTTCAGCAGTAAGCTGATAATAAACCAGCAATTGGTTCAGTTCACTATGATTAGTCTGTTAATAAGAACTTTACAGTTTAATATGTCTCAGTGATAAATGGTAGTTGCAGCTGAACTGTGTAGATGATGATCCGGGTGAGGGAGAGCTGTAGATTTGGTCTCAACTCTCTGCAAAGTGAGGCTACTCCTGCAGAACGACTCCAAACAAAAGGAGTCAGGCAGGAGATGCATACAGTGGTGGGCAGCAGGGAAAGCAAAAATAGTTGAGGAATGTAGTTTTACCTAGGTTAAAACACTGCAGTACATTTGTAGCATAGGTGGTATGCATTACAGGATCGTGATGGGTAACTGTTGTTAGTGATCAAAGTCAAGCACAAAGAAAGTGCTGTGAATGATGAAGCAAATGCGTGTTGGTCAGTCATCTTAGAAATATAACACTGGTAATGGAGCTTTTTGTCATCATGGATATTGTGGAAAGGATTGCCTTGCTGACAGTGGTGTTTAGATGTAGTGTGTATGTATAAGAGACTTCGTACTATTGCTTTTGGTTAGTTGTTGGGATTACTGGAAGCTGGAACTGAGGAGTGAGCATGAGGTCAAGAAAAGGAACTCCAAAACGCTTGAGGAAAGTGGTAAAGACAAAAGTGCTGGACAAAACAGGCTATAGAAATTACTAAAAGATACCTACGCTATGAGATTTTGTAGATTTGCTGACTGTAATGCTGCATATGATAGATGCAGTTTTATCATGCAGGAGAGAGAAATCCAATGCAAAGGGAGAGAGAGGAGATGATTATCAGTAGCATCAGTAGGGAAAGTAGGTTAAGTAACATTTTAAATAGTTTTGGTCAAAGCTTGTCTTCTCAAGTCCCTTTGCTTGTCTTTTCAAGTTTTATTTGAATAAATTAAAAAGAGAAAGATTAAGCAGTTCTTCCATATGGAGTTAGTAGAATCATTGTTTTAACTCATAACTACACGCATGCATTCTCCTCTTTTTAAATGCAACTGGTGCTTTAAAGTTGTTAGACTGGTTTGTCTTGTGGAATGCCTTATTGCTTTTTATATTCCTTCACAATGTATATGTGCACATCATAACATAACTGTTGTGTGGGAAACAACAGTGATGTGCATTAAGTTAAGTTAGGTTTAGAATGTAGAAGTCTTTGAAGGTAACATTATTATTATGTACTTTTCAGTTATTTACAGGACTTAGAGCTCCTGCACGTGGTTTATTGCTGTTTGGCCCCCCAGGAAATGGGAAGACAATGTTGGTGAGAAAATAACTTCATGAATGAGTTGGTGGGCTTAAAATGTAACTATGAGGTGTGGCTTTCAATTTGGGTATTGTAGTAATAAACTGTGTATTCTTCCTGCACATGTGTTATTGTGTCAATTTAATACAAAAATGTAAAATTACTCTTAACCTTTGATTTTACAGAGGAGAAAATTGCTAAACTGTTTTCTGTTTCATTATTTTCAATATCACAAGTAATATTTTTAAAACTTTTTAAAACCTGCAGGTCTGAATTTCATAGAAATAATGTCAATTGTTTGTGAATGGCAGTGATTAATCACAAGTTGCCTCCTCTCCACTAAAACATACTAGAAGTGCATTTTGGAATTGGGAAAGGAGCACAGTAGCAAGAAAGGGGATTTTTTCACTTCCACTGTGCTGTGCAAAGAGCATTAAGTGCTGTGGAACTGTCTGGTTGCTGCCAGTTTCCCAGCTTGATGAGCTGGTCTGGGGAGACTGTAGTGAAATGACTGTCTATTAGCTGGGGAGCATGGTGAGTCCTGATGCAGCTGAGCTGGGCACATGGCCCTGCATCACCTGGTATGGCTGCAGCCGCACACTCTCTTTACTGATAGTGAAGCTATCTGGATCAGCTCTGAAGTATAGGAATCTGAATGTTAAGTAGCTCACTTAGAATCATAGAATGGTAGGGGCTGGAAGCGACCTTTAGAGATGATGTAGTCCAACCCTCCTGCCAAAGCAGGTCCACCTAGATCAGGTCACTTGGGCTCATCTGTTGTGTTTTACATACTGGAACATAATTGCTGATCACTAAAATGAAACTGTATAACCAGAGAATCATAATTCTTTAATATGGGGAAACTGTTGAAGGTACTCTGTATAAACAATCTGGCTGAACTGATTGGTTTTCCTACCTTTCCTCTGAAAACAGTTTTTGTATAAAGATCCCCATAACTTTTAATGTGATTTTTATCCAACTGCTGCCCTAAATTACCACCCTAAATGTGTTAAAACTCTTTCAAATGTCTCTTCTGGATACATTGAAAGAAGTCACAGACTTGAATTCTTCAGCAAGCAAATTGTAATTGTCTGTGGAAATTAGTGATTAGAGAAGTCTAAAGGAGTACAAAAAATTACCTGCCTGCTTATCCATTCTTTTTGAACAGATGACTTGTACAGATGTGACCCATACCGATTTTTTTTTTTTGTAGCTTCTCCAAGGAATTAGGGGTTTTCAAAATTGTCAATCAGGACATGAGTAATAGCTACAGAAGCAGAGAGGTATCTTCAGTTTTGATGCTTTAAAAAATACAGGGGTTTTTTTCCCTCTCTTCTAGGCCAAAGCAGTTGCTGCAGAATCAAATGCTACTTTCTTTAATATAAGTGCAGCAAGCCTAACTTCAAAATATGTAAGTAACATCTGTAAATTATACTGATCTGAAAACACATGTGATGTAATTGGGGCTTAAGAAGGCTAGAAACTTCTGATGAGTCTTTGGTGAAAGCTATAGTGAACATAAAGTTTTTTTTAAAAATTTACATAGAAAGTAAAAAGTTCAGTTTTGTGTTTGTGATAACTCCTTGTCAAAGGCTTTTGCAGTTCAGGACGACCCTGGGTGTCATATAGATGAGTAGTTGTGGATTTTTTCTTCCTTAAAAAGTAAACCAAGCTACTTTCACTCTGATACTTTAGGCACCAAAAATTCTTGACAACTCAATAGTGATCATAAGTGAAATGGTAATGTTTAAGATATAAACAATACTGTCATATGTAGTACTGAACTACTGGTAATCTGAGAGTATATGAATGGACTGAATGTGGTTAGTTATAAGCCAAATTTTCTGTAGGACGTTATGCTAC
This sequence comes from Urocolius indicus, assembly GCA_013401255.1. Lineage (NCBI taxonomy): Eukaryota > Metazoa > Chordata > Aves > Coliiformes > Coliidae > Urocolius > Urocolius indicus. The sequence continues at coordinate 38,072 of WBNH01003818.1, forward strand.
CTTTCTTGTAATAAACACTTTCTAAACCCCCTCCAAAAACAGTTTATTGTTGTTGCAGGTAGGTGAAGGGGAGAAACTGGTACGTGCTCTATTTGCAGTAGCCAGAGAACTTCAGCCTTCTATAATATTTATTGGTAAGAACTTAAGTGTTGTTGACTTTTTGTGTATTTTCTTAAATATTTTTACTTACTAAATTGGATTCATAGGGTAAACTTCTTTGGGTAATTCTGCAGTGCAGAGCTAGTGTCTTGAATATAGCCTGCTGGCTAATCAATACTCTATACTCATACTCTATATGGGAGTATGTTATCGATTACTGTTACTTTTTTTGTTGTGATAGTGAGAACAAATACCCTCAAAACCACAAATGCTGTACTACCTTTACAGAATAAGTCCACTTCTGTGTTAAACTTCAAGCATGGAAGTGGGTTTTGCTTGCCCTGCATTGCAGTTCATTATCAGCAGGCCTTTTCTTTTTCTCATCTGTGCTTGGTGTTACATGTTTAAAGGACAACACATTATACAGGCTTTTAAATTTTACCAAGATCTACCTGTCTCACAAGGAATAAAGATCTCCTCTCTCATACTAGAGCAAAAGAACTTAGGCAAATATGAAGACTTTGATGTTACGTGCTTAATTAAGATGTATTTCTTTATTTTTTAGATGAAGTTGATAGCCTTTTGTGTGAAAGACGAGAAGGTGAACATGATGCTAGTAGGCGTCTAAAAACAGAATTTTTAATAGAATTTGATGGAGTAAGTATTTAGTCTTGGGCATTGTTGGATTTAGCTGAAATGGCTCATGTAATGGGTGCCAGTACAAGCTACAGATGAATCACAAAGAAGATTTGACTGCTGGTGTTTAGCTCTATATCCCTCTCCTCCCATCTTGGTAGAAAAATGGCTTTTTTCTGTTGCTGTTAGTTTTTCACTTGCTTACTGTAGTATCCTGGAAAATCCAGTCTGAGGTGAAAAGTGTCAGTGTAGATGTGAGCTGAAATAATGGGCTGAAAGATTACAGATGCAGAAGAAAGGATTAAAAATGGCAGTAATAAATATGTGGGAACACATGTTCTCACAGGGCAAGAGGAACACTTGGGAGTTAGGCAGAGTGAAATCCTTGTTTGCAATTGCATGTTTTGGTGAAGCACATCTTTCATTCTGTTGAAGTAAAAGGAAATTAATGGCTTTTAAGTATTGTCATTTTGGCTTTTAAGGGATATGTATCACAAAAACATGCACTGTCAAGGGGTAAGGTGAGACTTGAGAGATGAGGACTTGAAACAGCCTTGATCAGACCATGGAACTACACAGCTCTGACATGTCAGAATGGTTAATTTCTGTGTTAGTATGCTTTTTATTGAGCTATTGTATTTTTCTTGGCATGATAACCTAGAGCTGACAGGACACAGTAAGAATGTATTTAATAGCATGTAATTTAATAGTATGTAATACCCAGGAAAAGGAACTGGATTTTATACTGGGGGTTGGGGGTGAGCAACAAATGAATATGGGAGTATTTTTTTGTCTCTCAGCACTGTTTTTTGTATCGGATAATCTTTGTTTATATTCCACTAGCATAGTGAAATATTGTTGCAATGGTGAAGCAATAGTAATGAGGTACAGGAGGAGAAGATAACCATATAGAGAGACAGTGAGATCATAAAAAAACTTCTCCAAAGTGGGATGAATCAATAATGCAATGTGACAATGATCTGCAGAAAATACTACATCACAAAATGAAAAGGGAAAAATTAAACATAATAAGGTAGCAAACTTTGGATAAAGGTGTAACTATATCATACAGTATTTTTGTGGATCTTTTTGGACTCAATAAGGCAGCAATGAACTTCAGTCTATGAAACATTGGACACTAGGTGAATAATAACGTCTGATACCTAAATGTTTCTGTGAAATATAGAAGCTGTCAGTCTCCATATTCTTGGGTATAAAATCAAGTCTTGAAATTGAGTGAACTGGGGGAAAATTACTGTGTATACTATTGAATAACTTCTCATTTTGATTACTAACTTCTTGTGAGACCTGTATTAGGTGAATCTCTGCTCTGATTTAGTGGTTCAGGCTGTACCTTAGTCTAAAGTTTTGATTCTCTCTTTCTATGTAGGCTTCAAAACAATGTTGATGTTAAAGCCTGCAAAAACAGAAAGTCTCTAGCTTTTTAAACATAATGATCTCTGGATAACTAAATTTCTGTGTACTTTTTGAAGTCTCAGTTTTCTCCAGCATTGTAAGGTTCAGTTCCACGGCAACATTTGTGCTCTTGTAAGACTCTTCAAGCAATGTAACTTGGCAATAGCGTCCTGTGTTTACACTCCTTTTTACTTTTTTTCTAGTTTAACTTTACATTTATCTAAAGAATGTTTTAAAGCTAACTGCATGGAAAAACACCCCAGCATATAAAGTCAAATCTCATCAGTGTGCTGAATACATGGCAAGTCTCTAACTAGTTTTGTTGTATTACTACTTAATGTAAACTGAAAGCTGTCTTGCTTTCCTGTGTTACATAGGTACAGTCTTCTGGAGAGGACAGAATGCTTGTGATGGGAGCAACAAACCGGCCGCAGGAGCTTGATGATGCTGTTCTCAGGTATGAAAATGCCTCTTCCTTTGTTTGAATACAGTAATATGATGTTCACTATGAAAAGCAGGTTTTGCTACTTAGTGTCCTGATTAAGTTTTGTAATAAGTAGCAAAGGCCGGTTGGCAAGGTTAAATAATGTAACTTCTCAGAGAGGCGCCTGTCTGTTCTCTTTTGGGATACATCTACATAAGCATCATGGCATTAAAATTGTCTAAAAGAGACCAGATCAACATTCTATAACCTTGTTGGATCTTACACATTGTGTTTTTTGTTATTTTTATCGTAATGTCAGGAAGGAAGAAATGTGAACAGTGACATTGCAGTGTTTCTTCTTTGAATATTGGCTTTCTGCCAGTTAAAATTTTTATTTACAAATCTTGCCTTGGGACTTTTTTGCTACAAGTTATCATACTTGCTTCTCTTTCCATTCTCGATGGAGAAAAAAGAGACATGTCAGAACAAATATACCACATTTTTAATGATTTCAAAGTCTTTTTGTGTACAGTGAAGAGATGCTTCATTTTGTTGCTGGTAGCTGAATGATACTTCTATCTTCAGAGTGTCTCCTCTCTGGGAGGAATTTCATATCACCAGTGCCTCATGCATATCTTTACATTTTAATTTTTTTTTTTTAAGAATCTGTATTTCTAGTCACAAGACTTTAAATCAGTGAAATTTTGACATTTATCAAACCAAATGTTAGATCTGTATACATGTACATTACATTCTTATTAAAATGCTTGTGTATGTATGTGTTGGGTTTTTTTTCCTAGACGATTCACCAAACGGGTATATGTGTCTTTACCAAATGAGGAAGTAAGTACTGGTTTCCATGCATTTTCTTCATTTTAAGATCAATTTTATTAAAAAAGGGAAATAAAAAATATTTCATAGACTATTTTTAACTTGCCCTCATGGATGATTATAATTCTGTGAAATAACTTTTGGCACTTTTGTTTTATATGTGCTAGTAGCAAATCTGGTAGTAGCTACTCAGTATCTCTTAGCTAACAAGATCCTGCACACATACTGGCAGGCACCGACAAGTCTGAAGTAGGGCTTGCAGGAGCACATTTTCATTGTCTGGAGAAGAGTGTTTATTGCAAAAGATTACAAGTAGCTTTCTTGAAGTGAAGTTTGTCATCTCAACAGCAGATTAGGGTTTTTGATGAAAATTCTAATGTATTATTATTGAACCAGTTTGACCCTGAAGAGGTGATCGTGTACAGTCTAATCACAAAGGCACTATAGGCAATTTTAAACTGGTGAAGCACAAAAGCTAACCTGACAAACCCGTAGTTTTGTTGTTGCAACAGAATTTTAAGTGTACCACAAAAAGGAGTTTTACATCTGATAAATGTATCTTCTTTTCAGACAAGACTGATTTTGCTAAAAAATCTTCTAAGCAAGCAAGGAAGTCCTTTGACCCAAAAAGAGTTGGCACAACTAGCTAGGTAAGTATTTTGTAAGTCTACTAATGATATTCATCTACTGCATTAATTCAGAGTGATTAATTCCAAATGTGACTAATGTAAATTGTCAGATAGTGACAACCCTTGCTGAGAATGAATTCCATATGCTTTTTGAGAAGATGGTCTCCTGTCAGGCTGTATGGAAGTGGTTTTGTATGTGCTTGTGTTTCCTACACCACTTGGCTGGGTTTCTGCAACGTTCTCAGCAGTGTTTTCCTTTCTGAGGAGGAAGGAGGGGGATGCTTCTTTCCACCCATCCCCCAGGCAGTCTAGCTCTCCTCTCTGTTGTAGAAAGGCAATACCAGTTTTGTACTTCACATACATTTCAAATCAAAAGCAACTTTTCCTTGCTTGTCCATTGCTAAGTTTGTTAAAGATATTAACTATCATAGCAGAGCAAGCACTAGATAATTTTAGATTCTTCTCAATTTCTCATTTGATTGGGAAAATGTTGGTTAAATGCCCTTCTTGTTACGATATTGGTTTACGCTTTTCATCATTAAGCTGGACACCGTGCAGTTGTTTGTAACCCTCAGAAATCAAATGTAAAGAGTTTGAAGGATGTTTAGACTAAAAAGTAGGAAAATCATCTAGAACAGAAAGTAATGAAAACCAAGTGAATGTCTGTCAGTCTCTGTGCTATTACTCAGGAGGTGTATGCACTCTTGCATGTAGCAGTTAGTAAAATTACAAAAAGCTGATGTATCCAACTGAATAAATTATCTCTGTACTTTAAAGATGCTAGCTCAGGCCATATTTAGACTGCAGCGATAGCTAACTGGAGAAAAAAGACAGTGTATTGGATTCTAACTGCAAACCTGTGAACTAAATTACAAATGCAACTTCATTTATTTTTTAAAATGGTTTAGCCTGCCTGCTTCACCTACCATCTATCTTTATTTTGATAGTGATATTTAACCTCCTTCATGGTTTTGTGTTCCTTCACTCCTCTGCAACTTTTTCTATAAACTAGAACACAATTCATTATCTCCAGAAGGCAGCTCTGAAGCTCATGTTACAGCCAGACACTGCTCTACAGGCTGGGTGGACTTTTTGTTTGGTTGTTTTTTTAAATTTTTCATTAGGCAACCTTTACTACTTCTTTTCACTGATGTTGGCAATGCGTATTGGTGGCTTGCTGGTTCAGTGGAGGGCTTTAACTGCAAAGTATTTCACTAGTTAAGTTGCAAATTCAGTCTAATTCTGAAAAGCTTCTCTAGAAATTGGGTCCTTGATTTGATTTCTCTCCCCTTGTTGTTCTGAGGTTTCAGATGACAGTTGAATTTCTTTTTCTGTTCATCTCTGACAAAAGATGAGAAACTAGTGGTAGGGCATTCTTGCAAGAAAAATGGTAAACATGCTTGATATGAGTTGTCATTTACAAATCCTATTCAGTTGCTGTCTTCTTGCTTTTCCTGGCATGTTATTTTGGAACCTGAATATCAATACTTAATCTGCAGAAGACTTAAATATAGATCACTTAGGTTGAGTGGACTTCTGATTTCTTAAATTTGCAAAACAACATAAAAATGATATTTCTTCCGATTAAGTAAAAAATACAATAATCTGCAATTAAAATGATGGTTGGAAGCAGGTGTGTTTTGTTGTTGTTTGTTTGTTGGATTTTTTTTCTTATTCTTCCTTCTTTCCCTCACTTCTTCCTTTGACCAAGAATGACAGATGGATACTCTGGAAGTGACTTAACTGCATTAGCAAAGGATGCAGCGCTGGGCCCTATTCGAGGTAAGCTGCATAGCTTATTATTTAGCTTTTGAAAAAACTCAGTGCCTTTGATGTTAGAGTTATATTTTCCTACACCTTTATAATTCTTAAACTTCTGACATCAAACGTTTTAGATTGGATTTTGTTATGTTCCTCATAATAGTGTCTTTAGAAGATTTCCCTTACCCAAAGCCCTTCAGTAGCTCAAGACATGAAACAACAAGTTTTGTGTCTTTTATGAGGAAGGCAGGGTAAAGTGTTTTTCACAGATCTGTGGGATTTTTAACTAAAGCATCTTTCCTAGGCTGGTATCAGTTTTGTTGTATCTATGCTACTACTTGAATAGTAGTTTCTACATTATATAAAGTTGGCAGATCTCTTTCAAGTGTAAAGGAAGGAAATGTGGAAACAGAAGCAATTTTGTGTTTTTGGTCTTGTATTGTTTTTAGATATGGTTTGAGTGGCATAGCTTTTTAAATTTTGAAGTCATCTTAATGATGAATTGGGATTCAGATGACAATTGTAAATTTTACCTATATTTATTCTTCCTCTAACATTTCCAGCTTTGAAAAAAAATTATTAATGTGAATACTTTAAAAATCAGAAAACAAAACAAAAAACCAGCCAAAACAACCCCTACTTTGTTCTCTATTGCTAGCTAGTTATCATGTCCAGTAGCCATATCTGAAGGGAACAGGTTTGTTAGTTGATATCAGTGGTGGGAATTTGCGAAGAAAAGATTGTCAAGATTTGATGTCACCTGTTTGCTGATACATTATTCTACTGGACAGAAAGGTACCAAAGGCAGCCAGGGCAGAAGTGTTCTGTAATATCAGCCTATTATGTGTAAATAAAAGTTGTTGCAACTCTCTCACATGATTTATGGGGAGGAGAAGTCTATGCATGTTTTGTGGGTATATTTGATTCTTTTAATTGAGTAAAAATACCTATAGCATGCAGTTTTGCCAGTGCAGTATCTCTTTGAAAGCAGCTGCTGGCAAGTAATGTTTTTTTTACCCACTTACTTTTAGCTGCTGAGATTGTAAGGCACATCTTCCAAAATCCTGCAATAACTGGGAAACAGAATTGCAATGAACAACTCTCAGAAGAGACATCATATCTCCTAAGACTTTGAATCTATTTATTTATAATGATTGAATTAATAGCGTATGCATTTGGGTATGCAGGCTTTACTTTGCTGACAAATCATTTCACATGCAAGGGCATTTTGAGATAAGACTATGAAAATGGTGTGCAACCTATTTCTTCCATCTTCTCCTGGCTTCCACATAAACCAATTTATTTTTAAAAATGTTTTTTTAATACCAGCCTTGCCAATCCTGCCTAGATTTTTGCCACTTCAGAGCAAAAATTTTTCAGTAATACATTGATGCCTTAACAGTATTGCAAGCAAAAAACCGAAAAGTAAAATGATGGATACAGGAATTATTAGATCCCACCAGTACTGCATAGGCAAGAAGCACTCCTGCTTGATTTTATTCCTGTACTCTTGGCTGACAGTAACTTTCTGTTTCCTGAAAGTTGTGTATGTTTGAGGTATAGCAGGGTTGTAGGTACCAGGAGTAGAATGGGAGAAGGCAACTCTGTTTTGCTTGTGTGCCATTCCTTACACTTCAGGAAAATGGAAATAGTTTTGCTACCACTTTGTATTTTATCTGCAGTGATGGGGTGTGTGAGCAGCCTGGTAGAGGGGGCTGCTCACACATTTATCATTTATCACATGATAAATGGGGAAGAAGGAGGTAAAACCCCCGTGTATCTTTCTGTACAGGAGACTCTGTTCAGGCAGAGAAGTAGAATTTTCAGCAGTGATAGTTTTTTCAGAGTAGAAGTGATTTAACATGAAAGTTTTATCACAGAATCATAGAATGGTGGGGCTTGGAAGGGAGATATTCTAGTCCAACTCCCATGCAGAAGCAGGTTCACCTAGATCAGGTCACATAGGAACATGTCTACGCAAGTCTTGAAGCTCTCCAAGGAAGGAGGCTCCACAACCACTCTGGGAAGCCTGTCCAGTGCTCCGTCACCTGCACAGTGAAATATTT
>WBNH01003819.1:7682-23126 GCA_013401255.1 Urocolius indicus
GGGTTCCCTCTCTCGGGACAGAGTCCTTGGTAAATATCTCTGGCATGCATTCTTCATCACAATTGCAGTTTCTTCTACCGATACGGGGTCCCTCTCTCGGGACACAGTCCTTGGTGAATATCTCAGCTTCTCCAATTCTCTCCACAGAATGCAGGGGAGTCTCTGCTCTGGTACACCTCCTCCTCTCTTTCATCACTGGCCTTGGAGTCCGCATGGCTGTTTCTCTCATTGTTCCTACTCCTTGCACCACCACCAGCCAGAAGAAGAAGAAGGGACAGAAGAAGGAAGAAGCAGGAAAAAGATGGAGGAAGAAACCTCTTCTAGCTTCTTCTTAAAAAGTGATCGTGGAGGCGTCTAATTGTCTCAGCCCCAGCAGTGGGTCTGGCTCAGAGCTGGGGAGAGTTGCAAACAACTTCTTACAGGCGCCATCTTTACAGCCCCTTCCCCCTTACCAGAAAAGACTATCATGTCAAACCATGACGTCTGTGAATCTGCATGGTTCTATGGAAGCCAAGATGAATCTATGAGTTCCCCAAAGTCAATGAGGCTATGAAAATTTCTAGTTGTTAAGGATCCAGCCAAAAGACTCTGCAAATGGCTTTTCACTCCTTTAATTTTCCATCTGCAGTTGAATCAAATTGAAGCAGCAGTCAGTGAAAGTTTCCAAGAGCAGATCTTACTATTCTAATTACTATTAATTACTATTTTTACTATTTACTACTATTATTATTTAATTACTATTTTAATTACTTGAACTTCTGTGATGGTTGATTTTTACTTTGTTTTCAGTTGTTTCAGCATGTGAATTACATATGAATTCTTTGCAGTGACAACAGTATTTGATTTTTTGTGACTGGCTAGTAGTTGATTTTCATGCTGTACTTCATCACTTAAGTCATGTGGCAAGGTTCATTCTTCCTGACTGCATACCTGCTGAACCCATGGCACTTCCATGACTTGGGCATTCCCAGTCCTGCTTCATTCTATCAATATTCATGTGAACAGTTTCACTCTTATAAATGTTTGCAAGGAGAAAATGGAAAGTGTTGTAATGCCACTAAGCAGTCACTTTTTTTCCATGCAAAAATCTGTTTAACAAAGAAGCAACAGGGTGCTTATTAGTAGCTTGAGGTTTGCCAACCATGAAGCCTGTGATTTCTTTTTGTAGTGAGTACTCAATTCTGGTTTCAGTTGCCTCCTCTAGGAAAGATTAGTAGAAAAGAAAGACCTGAAAGAGTATTTTGAAAGTTGATCCAAGATTATTTACATAATACAAAGGAAAAAGAAATTAATTTCTGTAGCTGAGAATCCTCTGTTGAAAATGCTCAGAGGCATAGACCAAAACCAAAGTACTCTGATGTCTCAGCGTCTTTTCACTCTGTTGTCAACATCTCCTCTTTGCTTTCCTTCTGTCGAGTAACTCAGGGCTGCCCTAAGTTTTGAGTAAGAATAAGAGATCACAAATGAAAACATGCTAGCAGTATTCTTTCAATGACTGTCTCAAGCTTTGCATCATCGACATGAATTGACTTAGTTAGAAGGTTTTGGTCATTGACAAAAAGAAGTCTTTCTAATCTGTGGTTTCCATGTCTACAAAACTGATGTACTGCACCAGTTTGTAAAGAAATTATCACAAATAGTATTTATCAGAAAGACATTTAGTTTCCGACTTTTGCAAAATGACAAACAAACACATTCATATAATATATAAGTAATCAGAACCCATGGCTTGACTTTGCAACTTACCAGTTTGAATCTAAAAGCCTACAATGACCTTAGTGGTGTGCAGCTTAGTATTTAACAAGTGTTGAGTAGTTCCATGCTGACATGCTAAGGAGAGTGGTGTGTTTAAAATTCCATGTGTCCATATATTACTAAGGCTAGTGTAAACTGAGGCTTTGCACTAGCAGAAGTGAGAGCATGGTCAGGCCCAATGTCAGAATGTGTGATTTACTTGGATGATTCTTATCCTTCAGTAACAAGACTACTTTAAGTCATATTATCTAAGGGCTATATTAGGTCATTTTAGGTAGGAAAACAGAGTCTATTGTTCTGATACTAAATTAGGACTAGGGGCCAGATTAATAAAAAATATGATCCGCTTTCCAGAATTCTTAAGTGACATCAGGCAAGTGTACATTTGTGGGGTTTATTAGCCTCATTATTCCTGGAACTGACATCTAAGAGCACAAAAAGGAACAAACACTAATTGAAAAAGAGCCTAATGCTAATGCAGAAAACCTGCATACCATTGAATATAGGGCAATCTAAAACCCAAGAATCTATGTTACAAGTATATTTATTTTCGAAGCTCTAGCTCTCCAGGGAAGTGTAATTACTCTGTGACACTTATATTAAGTTGATCCTTACATTAAGGTATTTTGGTTCCCATTTTCTCATTTTTGAGGGCAAAGGACTAAAACCCAGCCAAAGCAATCACTCCTCCATGTGTGTGAGCACCGATAACCCTGCTCCCCAGTCTGGTTTACAAGAAATCTGTTTTCAAAGCCTATGAAGTTTTAGATGCATTGAGTGAAGAAAGAAGGGTAAAAACCAACAGGCCTTACTGTGTTGGCATCCTTCTTTACATCCCAGAAAGAACTGGAGAAAGCAACTTTTCTCTGGTTCTTTGATGTCAAAGGATGTCTCCAGCTGGACAGGCTCTTCCTGCTCCTACAGCTGGAGTAACAGGAAGTCCTTACAAAATACCTGTGCAGGAGTTAATGCTTTTCAGTGACTCTGTCCTGCTGAAATGTGTACCAAATAACTATGGTATTAATAAACTATGGTATTAATTTTACTTTGCTAGAATGTCTCTTCTGAACAAACAAGAGAGCATTAATCTCACAGCTCTTCATGTTGATCTCAATTAACAACTGTTGGCTGTGGCCAACAGTTAGTCCAGTATGGGAAAACCTCAGGTGCAGTGAGCAAGTGATACATATATTAGCTCAGCTCATAGTCTTTCTCCTGTCTCAGGTCCTGTTTGTATGACCCCATACCAGAAACAGACAGAACTAGCTGGATTGTTCAGGTAGTCTTACACTCTGGTAAAATTTGCCATAGTATATGTTCACTCAGACTGGTTAAGTCAAGTCAACTACCTTGATTTAAAATGACAGAGAAAAAAAGACATCTAGGTTTTAACTTAGCTATGAAGTTCAAGTTCCTTGGTTTTCTGTTACCTTTTGTTTTTCCCCTTTTTTCCCCCCACATCTCTGGTTGAACATATCATTTGAACCTGATTTGCTATGAAGTGTTTGCATCTACCAAGGAGTTTTGCTGAGTTGGAGATACAACTTCTGCACTTGGAATCTTTAATGATGCATGGGAAAACCAAGAAAATATTGACACTACAAGAATGCCACATGGTGCATATCTGTAGAGAAAGAAAAGATGAAAACTCTTTTTTTTCTACTAAACTAGTGGATTATAGATAATGCCATGAAACTGTTTGCATGAAAACACGTCTTCTTTTTTGAATTCACGCCATCTTGCTTTGCTCAAAAGCTCTATTTGGCTAAAGTTCAGCAGGGGTATTAGGAACTGCTGCTAGCTGAATGCAGACCAAACTCTCACAGCCAAAATTAAGAACAGTGCTGTCTTCTTCAGAGTTTTTAAAACCTAATTAAAGTAAATACTTTGGAATGATTAAAAGGCACACACCATTTTAAGATAAAAGTTTATTACAGTTAAAAAAGGAAGCTCTGTAATTTAAAATGGAAAGTTTATGAAACTTCAGGATAAGCCTCAGCTAGGAAAAATAACAGGTTTCAGATGTTCCAAATATCATACGTTAACCCCAAATGATTGTTCTGTAACACCAGTTTCCTTAATCCATGGTGCTCAGAATTAGAACACCCACTCTGCTTAAAGGCACAATGCTCACTACAATCAGCCATTAATCAGACTGTTCCTCTATGTACCAAGACTCCAAGCTTCACAATTTCAAAATGGAGTGATTGTGTATCTACAATCAACTAGGTCTGGTTTCATCATATCTGGGCCTGCTTTGAGCAGGAAGTTGGACTAGAGACATACTGAGGTCCTTTCCAGCCCAAATGATCCTAGGGTCCTAATAAAAGAAATGACTGCTAGTACAACATATAATGAGACCAAATGGCTAGGAAATGGCCTGTTTTGCAAGGCTATTAGTATTCCAAGTAATGTCTGTGTATGAGGAGAAAGGGAGAGAATATTAACATGTTATTTACTCAGAGTAGCTGTTATTTAATCTAGAGAGTAAGATTTATTTGGATAGTTACTCTAATTAAATTCCAACTGACTACTACAAACATATTGAAAGTTAACAACTATGCAATAAACTTTCTATGCAACAATTAAGTGTATTGAGGAGACAAGTCTACAGACCTTTAAAAGGTGCTATCAGAAAGGAGACAGGAAAAGTAACACCAGAAAGCAATACTCAATTAAAACCTCTAATGAGATCTTCTAGTGATAGTTATTTGACTTGTTTACCTTACCTTGCTTTAGGAAGATCTGGCAAAACATTATGAAATTTGTTCCGTTGTCCATGTACTGCTGTGATAACATTTGTCTGCAGAGCTCACTTCTTATTCAGAAATGGTGTTTCTCCATGGTCTTATGGTTGCCACAAGTGTTTTTTATCTCCCTTTAAAGATCAGAAAAATTACCAAGGGTAAGAAAAGTTATTTCAGGAGTGGTACTTTATGAATGACATGCCATTTTTCAGTGCTGGTTTTGCATTTGTTTTTATTGCCCTTTGTTACTGGTCATTCCATTGGCTATATATAACTTAGTCCTGTGACTGCTTATCATTTTACTTATTGTGGTGAGGGACATCCTCACAGTAGCGAGCATGTACAGGGTTTGGCCTTCAACATATGATTTTCTTGTGGCTGCAATGTCTTTCTAACTTTTTCTTCACACCCTATACTGTTTTTATAAGCAGTAATCCAGAAAAATCCTTTGCTGCTACAGAATTCAATTGATTGCCTTGTCAGTAGTCTAGTGCAGAAATACACAACATTCAAACACACTATTTGTGTCATTATTAAAGTACAATAAACTCTCATACTCAGAGGACAGTAGTAGCAGATTAGATGTTTACAGAAGATAGGTTAAATCCCCATAGCGCTATCAAAACAGCCTCTTTTCTGTTGTTTTCCTTTTGTTAAAAGCTTCCTCTGCTCTTTTGAAGGAGCTTTCATTCTTCCTTAGAGAATGCCTCAGTTTTAAAATCATCACAATAGATTCATGTCACCCATATTTTATGTTCTCTCCCTTAAGAGAAAATTCTTCATCTACTACAGCTTGACTAGTAGTTAGCTCCCTCTGCTTCTTTTTAGTCCATTCATTACTTTCCTGCTGTGTTTCTTCTTGTGTTACAGTCCTTAGAAAATACAGTACTGTTGCCATCGTTAGCAACATTGCCTGGTCATCCACACTGATCTCCCAGCTCACCGACCGCTGAGGGGAATAGATCACTGCGTACTCGGTATGGTTGATGCTTAGTTCCACTTTATTGTTTATGTTATGTGCTTATATCTGCTAGCATAAGCACCTCCTCTCACTCTGCCCTGTGTCAGCCCCTTCACTTTCTCTTTACGTCTCATGTCACAGCCTGAGATCTTCCGCACACCTACCACACAGTACAAAGGCACAGTTCTGAGGAAAGGGCATGCACTGTGCAAATACAAATTTTATTTCAGGATCAGACATCAGTCACCTGAAATTTCTTATTCGAACTTTTAAATAAATGAACCCAATCCATTTCTGGGTGCACCAGTTTAAACAATTAGTTAAGCAAGATTGCTAAGGCAGCATTTCCTGATGACCTCCTAAATGAACTTCATGATCCATGCCCCATACCTGCCAGCCACATTAAGCAGTTACTAAATGTAGGCATTAAAGCACTTTGTAGTGTGAGAAACATGTATGATGAACCCTGGAGATGGTATAATGCGCTTCTCAACCAACTCCCTATCTTGATGAAGTTATCTATTAAAAGCACAACCAAACACTAATGTTTCTTGGCTAAACCTGATGACTAGCTTGAGTTTTTTAATGTATATGCTAATACACATAGTTATTATAAAGACACTTCTGTGATTATCCAATCAGGCTGCCCATTATTTAGCATTGGAAATTCTCTCAACTCAGAAAAAAAAAAAAAAATCTTATAAATCAAATGAGAAAGTAGGCTATCAGATACTTTTCCATAGTTATTTACATTACAAATTATTATTCATTCTTTTTCTTATATTTTCCAACTAATCCATCATGGGAACACATGCTGTATCATTGCTAGTATACATAGTAGATGATATAGTGAAGGCCAGTGCTAAGAAATGAATCTGTATGAACTACTGAAAAAAAAGGATTATCTACTAAATTTGATTTAAATTTAGATGAATTTGTAATCAGTCAGGGAACCCTAGAAATTTGTTTCTTGCACTTTTGCTTCACAACTGGCATACCTATTTATGTTTAAAGTTTACACATAGTATAGGTTAATCCTCTGCTTTATCACCAAACATGCAGTATTATGGCCCCCCGTTCTCTCTCAGCATGAAGCTGATAGCGGTATCACAATCTGAATGTGTCTGTCAGAAGAAGTGGCATTGAGAGACTTTTTATGATTAGCTTTTTGTTGTTTTTTTGTTTTTAATTTGACCATTCTCAATTAAAAGGGGATCATGGGAAAATTGCCTGCTTGTCACTCAGCTACATTTCTCAGGAGAAAAAGTTCAAATAACTTTCACAGCTGTAGCAAACTCCAGTTTGAAGCTGTGTATAAGCATGTTCAGAACAACTGGTAGTTTAGATGAAACTTGGAGGTAGTTTTCCAACTCTTCCCATTTCGCAAGAAAGCAGGAAAAATTCACACAGAAGCACTCTGCGGCTTGTGAAATGTGATCGTGTTAACTACCTACCACTATCTTGAATTCTAAAATTGGCCTCTTCATTTTCCTGTCCTCAAAAAAAGTCAACTACTCTCGAAAATCAAATTATAAGCGTAGGGCCTATCAATCATTCTTTCAAGTGTTGCTGCTGTGCTTTCATAGTACTCAAGGGAATGTCTAAAAATGAAAGGAAAAAAAATCTCTAGCTAGCCTACTTTAAGGGACCTAGCCAGATCCTTCCCACAACTGCTTACTTAGCAGAGCTTTAGCTGTATAGGGTCATCTGTCTGTAGTTTAATGAAAATGTGAGAAATAGAGGTTCCTTACAAATTGCTTTTAGAAAGATAGTATTGTCTGATGCAAAGTTAGCGTAATTGTTATAAATATCTCCACTCATTGTTAATTTCCTAAACTGCTTATTTTGTTAATGGTAACTTCTGTGTGTATAGCTGATTTTTGGCTAAACATTTCTTTTAAAGTAGACCATGTAGAAGTCAGTTCTAATCAGTATATGCTGCATGAGGGTGTAATATGTCAGTCATGATTCTGTTAAATATCATTGAATTTTGGTGCTTTGACACTATAAGGATTCTTTGGTGAAACAGACTAATAAATAAAATACAAGCAAATAGATTGGATATAAAAGCATCATCATTTCTGAAAACAGAACTTTCCTAGGTTTATTTTAATACTTGCTTGAGATGGGCAGTGTTGACTTTTTGGACTATAACAACTGCAATATTGTTTAGGAATTATCGTTCTGAGTACTTTTGCATCATTTATTCTGAATTAACTAATGAAGTGTAATCTTCTCTGCATGTAATTTTGTATAATCTGATAATAAACACAGTTTAAAAAAATGGCGCATGCATCGTTTTCAGAGGTACAGTGTAGCTTTTAACAGCACTTCATGACTTGCTGTGAATTAGTTTGTGTCTGAATGGGACTGAGGACTGTTATATCCATGGGATCTCAAAACATTCTACAGTACAGCACATTTTTTTGACGCAACTTGATATGATCTGGAAACAGAACACTAATCAACAGGCTTCTGAGTGCTCAGCTTTATCCACTTGACTCCTGTATCCCTCATGGTCTTATGCCTAAGGAGGTTTATTGATTTCTTGCTGGCAGCTTTGGCACAGATTATATTATCAGTAGTGCTTGTTATGTTTGGGGTGGACGTCGAAGTATTTGTCTACAGTAGACTAAATGGAAAAACATCGTCACTTTTCCACCTTACAGATTGATAAAGAGAGCTTAGGTTAAGGAAAGACTCCCAAAGTCTTTCTTCCTTTATTCTGGAATCCTGGTGGCTTTTGTACTAGCAACAAAAGAAGAGATTGTATTTCCATATCATGGAGAGTTCCTTGACAACTTACACTGCTGGCCTTACTTTGAGAAGCTGTGTTGGATTAGGTGATTTCTAGAGATGCGTTCCAACCTCACCCATTCTGTTTATTCTGGGCCCGGGAGCTTGTGAAGTTTAAAAAGTGTATAGCTACATCCTGGAAATTATTCGAAAAGGGTTACTGTTTTCTTCCATACCTGTGCAAAGCCTAGCATAATAGTGATCTCATACTCTGGGATCTTTGGTGACATGGCCATGCAAATAAATAGGTGAGAACAGGTGGTTTGCTTGCATCTGAACTTAGTAATTCAGACGGAGTGCCTGGGGTGTTAGAATTTTTGTGGGTCTGTGTGCAAATACAGGGTAGGCAAGCCAAAAAGGTGTTCAACTGTGATTACAAGTAGTGTTTGAATGATTTTGGGTATGAAGGCATAAGCAGATTGGGCAAAAGTGTATATTCAAACTTCTGATGAAAGTGACTTGTGGAAACAGACTCTGTAACTCTAAGAGTTATAAAGAAGGTATGTTTATTCAGCGCCGGGCGCACGGGGGAGGGAGATCGCCCCACCACAAGTGTGCGCTCCTGACTCGGCAACTTGCTTGACTTATATTTGTTACAAAGGTACAAAATCATATGATGAGATTATCTGCCTATACAAAGACACAACCTGTCCCTGCTTTCGCATGTAAATTAGATCTTTTCTTCCTTTCATTTGCGTGATGTCTCCCAGTGATAGTCAGTGATGGTCTTTGAGGTCTTGGGGATGAAGGCTGCTAAATCCTGAGGCTTTCTCACCCCTTACTTTAGATATCACTTGGCCTCTCACCACCTTCGAGAAAGTTGGAGGACCCCAGAGGTAAGACTGGGCAAAAGTGTATATTCAAACTTCTGATGAAAGAATGCATGAATCTCCTCTACATTTTTTGTATGTAGTAGCATTTGGATTCTCCATCTGCAAATGTTCATAATGAATTCAAAGGACTAGTCCTTAACTGTACTGTTGTTGAAAACAGGAGATTTTTTTTTTTAAGGAAATGGTTAAAATCTTACTAAATACTAATGTATAAGTGTT
Source organism: Urocolius indicus (assembly GCA_013401255.1). NCBI lineage: Eukaryota > Metazoa > Chordata > Aves > Coliiformes > Coliidae > Urocolius > Urocolius indicus. The sequence continues at coordinate 16,994 of WBNH01003819.1, forward strand.
TATCTGTGTGAAAAGAGAACTGAGAGTACAGCCTATTTGTGCTCATTGGATATCCTCAAAAATGTAGGGTCGAAGTTTCACTGCCTCAGGCCAATGGACCTGTGCTAACATGGAGGTCTGCCTGTGAACATGTGTGTGTAGCAGCAGTCCTTGGCAACAATGTGTTTTGACAGAAAGGTTTTGTACTGCTTCTTTGGTGATGCTGAAGCAGTGTGGTTGCTTCCTGTTTCTATTTACTGGGAAGCAGAAAGTCACTGTGGTTTTAAAATACTTGAAGCCAAATTAACTTGCTTTTCCATGGTTAGAGTTTGCTTTCTGTATAAAGCGATCCATTGGCAGCAGCGGGTATCAGCCTGCTGCAGCTCCAAGCAACATAGCTGCAGGCTTTGGTGAGAAGGAACCTCATTCCTCATTCACTCCTAGCTCTTTCTCTCATTAAGGATTGTATTATATGTCAGTTCCTATGCTTATCAACCTTTTATCTGGGAACCCTTGGTGGTCTTTAAAAGTGTGAAAAAACCCTAGGCTATACCTTTGCCCACAAACAAAGAATTAAAACACTGGAAAATAAAGGTAAAGGGAGTGAACCCTTTCAACTTTGTATTGCTTTTAAACAGGATAACTTGGCACAGGATGAAGATTGTTCTTCCCACACCAGGGAAACTGTGGGAGTTTAAAAATATTTCTAAATTTTGAGAAACCCTGTACTGGTATTTACTAGTATTTAAAGAGTCCTTTCCAGCTGTGGATACTTTACCAGAGAGATGATTTTTTACAACAGGAGTATATATGCCAGGAGGCACAGAGATTGATATGACCAAGATCATCTTGCAGCTCAGTGACAGAGAGTGATTTCCTGGTGCTTGCTACTAAAATCCCTCGTTCCTTCAAAGAGGATCTGATAGTGCTCTGTCTCTTGATTTATCACTCAGTAGCCCTTTAATGTCTTCCCAGAATGGACAGTGAAAGAAATTTCAGTTGTCTGCCTGCCTCCATAAACAAACACAATTCCTTGCCTTCAGTAGCCCCACATGGTGTATTTGATTTTTGGTTTTTCAGAAGAGGTTACCAAAGCAGGGAACGGTTAGTGCCAATTACAGTTGTGTCTTTGCGAAGAACATCAGCCCACTAAGAGCTGTCCTGGGACCACCAGGCTGTTTCACAGCAGTCAGCAAACAAGACACCCAAAAGAAATAATTTTCAGTCTTGAAAGTACAGTGTCTTGCCAGAGCCTTGCAAACTTTCTTCGCTTGTGGAAACCAAGAAATTCCTTTCAAGACCTCAGTGATGTCTCCACCTTGAATTTTCTTTTCCTATAATGCTCTTCTGTTTTGATTTTTTTTCATGAATGTGTTAAAATGATATTCTAAATGTGATTAAATTATGTATGCACTTGAGGCTTTCATGAACAAAACATATTTTTAAGTGACTTTTCCTGTTAACATAAAGTTACATGTAACCAAGACACTTGTGCCAGTGTGCTGTGTGAAAGTCGCTGTGCCAGGTAGGCTCACATTTCAGGGTAGCATTAATTTCTTTTTACTTCTCAGTTTACATTTCCAAATATATCCATACACAAAGAGTAGAGGATTCCTTTTACATTTGGTAAAGAGGTTAGCATCGTTCATGATAATGTACAGCCTTTGTTATAATTACACCAAGTCATGGGAAGGTTCAACTATTTCATTAGCTGACTGAAAACAACAAAGTCTAAAGTTTCATTAAAATCAGATGTAATACTTGTGTTCCAAAATCAGCTGGAAACTAAAAGGAAAAATCTAAGCCATAATATCCCAACTAAGGCTGAGCTGTGCTAATCACATTGTGGACTATACTGCGGTGATTCTGTATTAAAATATGTCATATCTCAATCTCAGCCTCTGGATGTGATCTCCAGGATATATGGAGAGTTAAGGCAAAACAACATGTGCTTTCTTTTGAAAGCATAGTATGTGGGCTCTTTCCTGCAACCAGGTACTAGGTTAAGGGTCTGACTTAGGTGCCTTGGTTATATTTTCCTGATGAGATGTCAGAAGGGACAGCTGGAGTGCATGACAAGTTGTCTGAAGATGCACCAGCAATTTGTGGACTTCTTAGTTTGGAGGCTGTGCAGAGCTGATGCAGGGATTCACTCTTCAATTAGTTTTTCCAACAAATAATTGTTATGGTGTACAGAAGTGAAAGACAGCATTCTGATGATTACTAGTGGTCACATTTCGCTTTTCATTTCTTCTTGCTCAAAGAGATCAAGTTGGGCAACACCTCCCCCAGAAAATAAACATTAGAGTTTTATCATAGGAACTTAATGTTTAAAAGTCTGGAACTCAATAGCAGCTCCTGATGGTAAAGAAAAGGGACAGGGGGTCTGATTGCTATTATCCCCAAAAAGACAAAGTCATTTGACTAGCAGCAGTTCTCAGTGCTAAGCTTCTATTAGTTTCTACTAAACTGAGACAAGAAATGTGATGAGGGATTAAGCAAAAAAATGTAAACAGACAACTTTTAACAGGTTCCCTACATGCTCCAGTTTCCCCATCTCCATTGTCCAGGCAACAAATTCTTGTCCTGCTTTGCTCTTACAGATAGTTTGTCCTGTGGAAAGGCAAGATTTTAAAATAAAGGAAGCAGAAGAATTTGATTTGTTCCTCTTTTTTTTTTTTTTTTCTTAAAACCAAACCAAACAAAAACAAAAATAGAATTCACCAGCCTGAAAAGCAAGGCTATAATTGTGAAATTAATGAAATGATTACACATAATCTAAGTGGGAAAAAATTACCCCTTTAAGCTCTTGTTTGTTTGGTTTTTGAATAGGAAAGGAGCCCTTGTTAGAGAGTGAAGAACTGTGTCTGTTGAGTTGTAAAAGCTCTCATTACACGTGTTCTAAGGAAGTCCCAGGAAGTAGAGAACTTAGGTCACCTTTAAAATTAAAGGCTACTCTTATAGGAAACACAACAGCCACAATAACAACACGACAATGTTTGAAATACGCCAAAAATCAAGAAAATCACGATGAGCTTTCACCTCTCCATCTTAAGATATGATGTGATTGAAGCCTTTGGCTTTACTGTCTGTTTTCTATCAGTAAGCCTCAATTCACAATCCATTGGCTTTATCTAGCAGTAGATTAACAGCTCAGTAGAAAACCTACTCAAATTAAGAGAATAAAAATCACAGAGACTGCTGCGGCTTGAATCAGATGCAAAACCACTTGGGGCCTTTCTTCCCAAGACTTAGGAGCTGGAACCTTCCTTAGCTCCTGTGTGAAAACATCTGTGGTGAAGCAGAACGAAATGCAATAGAACAAGCTGTGTCTGAACTTCAATTGGCCAACACACCCTCCTTTTGGACAGATTCAAAGGAGAATGTAATGGAAGAAAAGATAGCAGAACGAGAGCGGTCTTTCCTGTGGTAGCAAATAGTCTGTTTGCAGTGCAAGAAGTGAGAGTTCAGCTTGAGGAGCTTGAGAAACTGTTCAGTGGAAGAACATCTTTTGTGAGTTGTTAAACAGGAGGCTTCTTAAACTGTAGAAGTCTGAATCCCAAGGGAAATTTGATGTGCTGATGGAAAAGTGATTTGTTAGAATGTGTGTCTGTGATAAAGGCACCTACATAGTAAAGGAGGCCTGCTTGGATTAGAAGAGAGCTGGGAATATAAAAGCAATACAATATAACGTGTGTTTTGATTGAAAAACCCTCCTGTGGAATGAGCTGAAGCTCACAAAGCATTACAGCCTTAGTTGTGTCTTGATAACTTTTTGATACACAAAATAATACTCATCCCAGAACTAAAACATTAAATCAGAGGATAAGAAATGAAAAATCAGAAGCAGGAAACATGACTTTTGACTAAATGAATTCGCTGTAAAAATTGGGGTAAAAATGTATAAAATTTTCAAATCTCTCTGCAATTTTTACAGCACTTTCTCAGCCACAAATATGCTTTTCCCACATAAGACAGTAACTGTGTTTCTTTGCAGAGCTATCATTAAGTACAGCAGAAAGCCAAATGAATGTCAAGTGACTATCAAAGCTTTGAATGCAAACTATTAGTGTTTTCTTCTCTCCTTCCTTTGAAAAAAAAAGAGTTTATTTTGATTATACATTTTTAACAGATTACAAAATAATACATTCTATATGCATATAAAGTTGTCTAGTAAGTACTTCAGTAAGATCTTTTTAAAATATCTGTTCTTTCCCATAGAATGTGTAGATGAGATCATTGGAAATGTGAAGAACGTTTTCAGCATACAGATGACAGTCTGCTTTCTAATTCCACTTTGCCTGGCTGAACTTTCTTACTAACCAATAGTGACCGGATCATGTCTGAAAGCATGTTAATTCACAGTGCTGAAGCAATGGTAGTTAATTGAGAACAAGTATTAAAACTGTACATCTGAAGTGAGTTTCAGTCTTTGCAATTTTGGAGCCCCGTTCAGTTTCTTCCTCATAATTAGATTATTGCAAGCAGCATGGCTGATGAAATGTAATAATCACAACTCCATCTCGGACTGAGGTTGCATTACAAGAAACGTGAGTTACATCTACATGGTACAATGCAGCATTGTCTAGCTATATATTTCCTGTAGCTGAACTGTGACTTTGTTGGACTTGATGATCTTAAAATGTTTTTCCAATTGAAATGCTTCTATTCTATGACTATAGCAAGCTAGTTCTGAGGACCAGAAGCTTAACCTTGTGACCTGCAAATACACCCCTAGTCTTGTGTGACAGAGGAAGCTCAGGAGTGCAGGTTGGTGGCAAGGCAGCAAAAGGGAGGCATACTGAGAACTTTATGTAGCCAGGACCTCCCTCTTCCTACTCTGTTGGCCTGCGCTATATCCATGGTGTTTGCAGCCAAAGAAAATGGTAGCTATGTGTATGTTCTTCCCACACTAAATGTAAACCTTGATGCAGAGGACGTACTGGAAGGAACTCTTCAAAAGGGTTATATGATAGTGCTCAAGAGTTGTCTGGATTCATGGTCTGTGTTCCTCAAGTTACTGTTTGTAGCCCTGGCCTCCAGGAATTACTCTGCCAATTACCTCCTAAATAAAATGCAAAATTCAGTTCAACATGATGTGTTTCGAACAGTGTCTGCTTCTGTCTTGTCTTTAGGAAACACACAAGTTTAAACCTCTTTATCTTTTATTAATGTACTGTTCTATTGGAACTGAAATATCTATCTCCTTTACTTATTGATCAATGTGCAGCTTCAGACAGTTATACAATGAACTGCCTTGCTGGAGAGTAACCATCTGAGAGTTGGAGGGTTATTTATGTGTCAGTTCTCATCTGGAATATTTTAGAAGAGGATTAATGACTTCCCAGTTTTGCCGAACCTGAAACAACACTTTCTGACTAAAATGCACGTAACTTAATTTTCTTGTGGCTAGCTATAAAAACCACCAAGAAATCATGGCATCCAGCAAAGATTCTTTAATTTGGTTTTAGGGAGAGACTCAGTTTGGCACAGAGTCATGGAGTAGTGGAAATATTCATACAAAAACAATAGACAGACTTTTTATTTCGATATCCTGTACCACTTATGTGTAGGTAGGTTTATTTCATTTGAAGAAACATCGACTCTTGCTGGGGTCTGCTTGTTCTGAGAGAAGGTAGAATCATTTGGCAACAATAAGAATCTTGCTTTTTCAGTTTCATGTTGCTTTAAAGGATAGCAAAGACAACAACACAGATTCATCACTGGAGTGAAGTCAGTTATTAAATTATGAAAATTAGGTATAGAAATGTAGTGGTTTTGCCCGGGCCACGTTTTTCAGTAGCGGGGGGCTAAAGGAGTGGTTTCTTTAAACAAAGAGAGTTGCCAGAAGCTTCCTCTGTAGCTGACAGGATTAGGGCCAGTAAGTTTTAAGCTGGACCCTGCGCCTGATCCAGGTCTGGCCAACTAGTGGTGGAGGTAACGCCTCTGTGAATAACAGATTTGAGCAGAAGTTGTTGCGCAGTTGCAGAACTGCAGCAGCAACAGGGAGAGAGAATGTGAAAACATCTGTGCAGACACCAAGGTCAGTGCAGAAGGAGGGGAGGAGGGTGCCCAGGCACCGAGAAGAAGGCTCCCCTGTGATATGTGGTGAGGACCATGGTGAAGCAGGTTGTCCCCCTGCAGTCCATGGAGG
>WBNH01003819.1:23242-55514 GCA_013401255.1 Urocolius indicus
AGCAGCAGCGGCAAAGTCCATCTGTAATGAACTGACTGCAACCCCCATTCCTCATCCCCTGCGCTGCTGGGGGGAAGGAAAAGGAGTCCTGGGAAGTGGAGGGGTGGGGGGAGGTGTTTTAAGGCGATTTTATTTCTCGTCTCCCTGTTCTTACTGTTTCTTTAAATCAAACCTTTTTCTCCCAAAGTTGAGTCTGGTTTGCCCATGACGCTAATTGCCGAGTTTGATCTCTCCGTCCTTATCTCCACTCACAAGCAGTTTGTTATATTCCTCTCTCTCTCCTCTCCAGTTCAGGAGGGGAGTGATATTATGACTGGGTGGACATTGGGCTAAACCACCACAGTCCTATCATTAAAGCAACACAAAGATTTCTGTTGCCCAAGAAAATTTTTAGTGGAGCCATCTATATATTAACATCTGGTGTAAGAATACAAACCTTTTGTCTTTCACAGGCAATTTCCCTGCAAGACCTGTTTAGTGGTTTTGGTTTAAATCATATGAATGGCTAAAAAATAGAATTTTAAATCATATGAATGACTCTAATGAATAAGAAAATGAGTGAGAGTGAGGGGCTTCCCTCACCCACTGAAGTGGCCCAGCTGATGATACCATGAAATCTGACTTCAGAAAAAAGATTTTGATTTCATATTTTAAGCTTTTCATGTGAAACTTGGAAAGGAACTTCTTACAAAGGCATGTAGTGACAGGACAAGGGAAAATGGCTTGAAACTAAAAGAGAGCAGCTTTGGATTAGATGTAAGGAAGAAGTTCTTCCCTCTGAGGGTGGTGAGGCCATGGAACAGGTTTCTCAGAGAGGCTGTAAATGCCCCATCCCTGGAAGTGTTCAAGGCCAGGTTGGATGGAGTTTTGAGCAATCAGGTCTAGTGATGCTTAAGGTCCCTTCCAACCCAACCCATTCTATGATGATTCTATAATTTTGGATGCAGACAGCTACTTGAATTACTCAAGTGTATCAGAGACTGAGAAGGACATGGGACTCTACAGCCTAGAGGAGAATGAGGGGATATTTCATTAACAATAACAGCTATTTAAAAGGTCTTTATCAAGAGGATGAGGTGGCACATTTTTCTGTTGTCTCCAGTGACAGTACAAGGGGTAATGGGCTTAAGCTGGAAAAGTTCCACTTCAACATAAGGAAAAACTTCTTTCCTGTGAGAGTAAGGAAGCCCTGGCACAGTCTGCCCAGGGATGGTGTGGAGTCTCCTCTGGAGTTTTTCAAACCCACCTGGATGTGTTCCTGTGTGACCTGAACCCGTTTTAGCAGCAAGGCTGGGCTAGATAATCTAGAATCATCTAGGTGGGGCCAGAATCATAGAATGATAGGGCTTGGAAGGGACCTTCCATGATTACATGATTCTATGATCTCCACAAACCTGGCTACTGGTGGGAGTAGAAAAGTGGAAGCGGCAGGGCATGGAAACTGAAATCCAGAAATCTTTGTGTTGTGTACATACAAAGAAAGAGAAAGAACAGTATGAGGTAGCTCATAACATTATTGTGTGATTAATGCAGGTATAATATATTTAGAAAATCAATTAAATTTTGACTAATACTAAAATTAAGGAAAGCAGATCACTTTGCTGCTGCCAGTATGGAAAAAGTGGTTGCACCATTCTGGAAATGATGTCTAGGACCAAGGCAGGAGGCAGAATGTAAATTTANGATTCTATAATTTTGGATGCAGACAGCTACTTGAATTACTCAAGTGTATCAGAGACTGAGAAGGACATGGGACTCTACAGCCTAGAGGAGAATGAGGGGATATTTCATTAACAATAACAGCTATTTAAAAGGTCTTTATCAAGAGGATGAGGTGGCACATTTTTCTGTTGTCTCCAGTGACAGTACAAGGGGTAATGGGCTTAAGCTGGAAAAGTTCCACTTCAACATAAGGAAAAACTTCTTTCCTGTGAGAGTAAGGAAGCCCTGGCACAGTCTGCCCAGGGATGGTGTGGAGTCTCCTCTGGAGTTTTTCAAACCCACCTGGATGTGTTCCTGTGTGACCTGAACCCGTTTTAGCAGCAAGGCTGGGCTAGATAATCTAGAATCATCTAGGTGGGGCCAGAATCATAGAATGATAGGGCTTGGAAGGGACCTTCCATGATTACATGATTCTATGATCTCCACAAACCTGGCTACTGGTGGGAGTAGAAAAGTGGAAGCGGCAGGGCATGGAAACTGAAATCCAGAAATCTTTGTGTTGTGTACATACAAAGAAAGAGAAAGAACAGTATGAGGTAGCTCATAACATTATTGTGTGATTAATGCAGGTATAATATATTTAGAAAATCAATTAAATTTTGTCTAATACTAAAATTAAGGAAAGCAGATCACTTTGCTGCTGCCAGTATGGAAAAAGTGGTTGCACCATTCTGGAAATGATGTCTAGGACCAAGGCAGGAGGCAGAATGTAAATTTAAAAAGATTAGCTCTTTCCTTCCTCTCTGCTGCCTCACATTTTGTTTAGATCTAATCAGTTACACAACAGTAATGGGAGTTTGGCTTTTGAGTGTGGTTATTTATATTTTTGCACACACAAGCCTTTGTTAAACTGAGAGCTAATCCAGGCACATTTTTTGGACTCAAACTGATCTATTTCCAAATGGCCTATGATAAACTTAAGAAAGTAAACGCAAAGCCATACAAGGTGTTTCTAAAAGATGTGATCTGTTTTGCATGCTATGGGGAGAACTTCCACCAAGAGAAAAAAACCACAATGAATCAATAAAGATTTGTCTGACTGCCCTCACACTCTCTGCTGGGTAGAGTTGTAAGTGATTTTGCTTCTTTGTTGGTTTATTTGTGTGCTGGCCAGTATTGCTAAATCTCCTCTCTAAATTGCAGTGGGATCGCTTCAGAGGTCAGCGGAGCGGGATATTAAATACAGTTTCCAGAGAAGCTCAAAGATATTCACCAACTGTTCAACTTGAAGACTCCAAGCCATCAGATGTCATGGCAATGAACTTACTATCTCAAGTGAAGAGTAGGATTGTGTGACAGAATGATTGGGAATGAATTTTGTGAAGGCATAGTTTTCTGCCAAGTCAGCTCTCCAAGGAGTCCACCAAAGGGTCCTTGGTCAAAAGGTAGAAAAAGCTGTGTGGTCAAGAGCAGTGGCAGAGAACAGTCAGGTAAGTGGAGGAAAAGTAGTATCTTCCTTTTCAGTAGTGGAGAGTGGCTAGATTGGCTCAGATTTAATGTAGACATTTACACTGGTAAAACATAAGGAGAAAAACAAGTGATGGGAATCAGTCCTGATGGAAAAATAACGACTGGACGTCTTAAGATGCTCAGAAAGATGTACTTCCTATGTGGCCACAGAGGATACTTGCTGATTCAGAACGTCTAAGGTCCCTGAAATCAGCAACCAGGGCATTGTAACTGGATCCACAGCTGGTTCCCCCTTAACGGACTTTGTTACTACCATCTTGATCTCAAAAGTGATGTAGTAACAGGTACCAATCCGGCACATGATGAAAGCAGTTTAAATTCACTGTTTCATTGTGCGTTTCCAGCGCTGCCTTGAGTCTTTTGTCCTTTACTTCTTTTGACAAATGATCACTAGAAAACACAGAAATTCCCCATTTTGAGGAGTGTTATGAAAAAAAATTGCATAAAAAGTGGAAGGTAGTCAGACCCTCTGCTAACAGGAACCATACTAAGACATTAGAAAGATAGCATCATAAATTCATTTCTGCTCAGCAATGAGGAAGAGGATTCATTCATCCAATGCTTTTAGCTTTTTACTGAACTGTTGTATTGTCTCAAAAATATGCATTTCTTTCCATGAAGACTTTCTAAGCTAAATGATTCATGGAGGAGGGGAACAAAACGCCATATTTTAATATGATTATAGATAACTCAATTTCCATGCTGGTGATCAGCAATTAATTAGTAGCTTAAAACATTAATCCAGTCTGTGAACCACAAAGCTACAATCTATTCCAGTGACTCCAAGATAGAGCAAACCTTTGGAGCCAGTTTAGTAATATAAGTAGAGCACAAATCTGACCAAAGCAATCTAATGAAAGAGTTCAAGCACAACTCAATGGTCTCTAGAAAGTTAGAATTCCAGAATAATTTAATTCAGAGTAATTTCATCCATTTGTGTGGGCTTCTGTGAAGTGAGAGATGGACAAGAGCTTTATTTCATTCTGGCTCATCTAAAGAAATCTTATACTTTTCCTTACCGATCAGATTACCTCTAGTTTTCAGTATGACATTTTGCAAGAGTTTATTGGGACTGACTGCTATTGTTCCTCACTTAATAGTATGGAAATTCTGGATAGAAGTAAGCATGATGGGTTTACCACCAGAATTGGTACCTATTTTCCACACATGATAAATGTGAGTGATTTGCGAAATGCCTGCCAATTTCCCTTTTATATAATTATTCATACAAGCTAAAGACTCCAATCAACCCTGGTTCACGAATCTGCCTTTCTAACAATTAAACCAGTTGTGGTATTGAAATGTGTTCTTGTATCTTCTACTAGCAGCTACAAAAGAATGGTGAATCTAATCTACAACAGTTCCAAATAGAGGAAGGAAATACTGCAACCAAATTCCAGCACAATTTTTTTTGTCTGGCTATTTACAAAGTTCCCAGCAAGTTCCATCCATCTACCCTGGCTTCCGTGTAATAAGTTAATAGTGCAATAATAGCTGATGAACCAGGAGGGAGCGGAGGAAGCAACAGAGCTGTGTTAAGAATGGAATTATGTGCCCTTACAATGATAAACTAATCCTATTCCATTAAATCACAAAACTGTCTCCACTCTTCATCCCACATAAGTGGCTGAAGAAAAAAGTCATGGAATTGCTGTCACTCACTGCAGCTGTCAGGAAATTATACTAATTAGTTTAATTTGCAATAACACAAACACTTAACTCTCCAAATAATCTAAGTAAGTACGTTTTTATGTTATAACAATGACAAGTTTAAGAGCATCTGGAGCAGTGATTTCTTTAACCTCTGACTCAAATATCCTATAAAGGAACAAGGCAAAACTCTTTGTCGCATGTTATTCCAGTACCTGCTTGTGAGGACAATTACTTCATAGGAAATTTTGATGGCATTACTTAAAGAGGAGAAAACTTGCAGTTGTCATACACTGGTAGTTTGCAAGGCAACATCAAGAAACCTTATTCAAAACAAAAATGTCTGTCCTATGGTATTAGTTGCTGTAAGATAATACCAACAAAAGTTGGTCAAACTGACTTGTTCTCTTCATCTCATGTCTGTACTGTTTCTGAATTTGGCCATAGTTTCTTATTTGTTTCACTTTCAGGCATTTACACACTTGTCTTCTGGTATTGTGAGTTTCGAATGCTTCTGGCCAAAGAAGAAAATGTTCTTGAAATCTTTGGAAATATTAGCCAAACTTAAAAAGAAAAAAAAAATAAAATCACTAGATTGGCTTGAAAATAATGAGACTTTCAAACAACAAAACCCACACCTAAAAATAAGGCCAGGTTTGCTTGCTCTCTTTATTTAGACCTCTCATATTTTAGCCTGGACGGTCATAGGAGGTTGCTCAACATGGTTGAATTCTTTGATGTAATCAGCAGCAATTTAATGTAACATCAACATGCTAGCTTTAGCTTTGTCAAGGAATAAAACCTTGGAAATTAAAAGGGCACTTTGTGTCACTCTAAGCTCATGTTTCGGGCTATGCAAACTCAAATACTAAAGTAATTAATACATTGCTTGTGTTTCAGTGATTCCTTTGCATTTGCATAAAATGATGATGATGGTGTGGAGAAGGAGGAGGCATGGAAATGCATTGTTATGGCTGCTATTTGGAGAAAAATTTTGTACAATGAGGAAAATTCAGTGGCAAGTCCCTCAATGATGGAGTTGTGGAAACTGGTGACTCCTGAAAATAGACACAACAAACTGATTTAGATGCCTTCTCCGAGTTGTCTTTTAAAAACTTCAGTCAAACGTTCAAGATTGGATTTTAAGAGCTTTGTGCAGTTGATATAGTGTTACTGTACAGAATCAACCACACTACTCTCAGAATCTTCTCTGCTGCCTGGATTTTGTTTCAAGACATCACTTGGAGACATACTTTTCCCAGCCTTCACAGTCCAGTGAGGGTCTGAAAAACCTGAATGCCAGGAACAGTGGTAATAGCTTTGAAAGTGTATTAGTATAATAAATAGGGGGGAAAAAGTCTCTATAATTTGGGGGGGGGGGAATATAAGAAAACAAAAGCTTATTTACTTAAAGAAACAGAATCCCAGAACTCCGTCTTTGTCCTAGTTTCTTAAAACCTCATAATTCAGTTTATCAACTGTCAATAACCAAATGCATGTTTCTCATTTCCCAAGAGCTGATTAAAGCTGTGGTCTCCTCCTGTAATTCATGGCATTCCATTGTGTTTGTTTCTTCTGGAATTTTCAGGCTGAATTACTGTAACTAATATACCACTAACTCAGTACTGCAAAAACCCTGACCTTTTAAATCTCCCTTTCTTAGCAGAAAATTGGCATAGAAAATTTCAACACAATAAATGCTTTTAATGTTTTACTTTATCTTGATCCCATACATACATACACTGATCACAAGTCCTCACATAAGTCCCTTCCCTTTTGGAAGGGACTTTTTGGAAGGGACAGTTTTTCCTGTCTGTTTCAGAAACAGTTGGAGAAAGGTTTTGTTAACTGAAAAAATTATTATCTTAATGTGGTGGTTTAGGCCAATACCCACCCAGTCATAATATTACTCCCCCTCCAAAACTGGACAGGAGAGAGAGAGAGGAATATAACAAACTGCTTGTGAGTTGAGATAAGGACGGAGAGATCACTCGGTAATTAATGTCACGGGCAAAACAGACTCAACTTAGGGAGAAAAGGGTTTGATTTATTAAAGAGACAATAAAAGCAGGGAGATGAGAAATAAAACCATCTTAAAACACCTCCCCCCACCCCTCCACTTCCCAGGACTCCTTTTCCTTCTCCCCAGCGGCGCAGGGGATGAGGAATGGGGGTTGCAGTCAGTTCATTCCAGATGGACTTTGCCGCTGCTGCTTCTCAGGGGGAGCCTCCTCACACGTCCCACTGCTGCACTGGGGGGTCCCTCCCCACGGGAGACAGTCCCTCATGAACTTCTCCAGCGTGGCTCCTTCCCATGGGCCGCAGCTCCTCACGAACTGCTCCGGCATGGGCCCTCCCACGGGGCAGCTCCTCACACACTGCCCAGCGTGGGTCATCCACCGGGAGAGACAGTCCTTCAGGGACAGGCTGCTCCAGCCTGGGTCCCCTCACGGGATCACAAGTCCTGCCAGCAAACCTGCTCCGGCGTGGGCACCTCCCCCACGGACTCCCAGGTCTTGCCAGGAACTTGCTCCAGGATGAACTTCTTACGGAGTCACGGCCTCCCTCAGGCATCCACCCGCTGCGGCGTGAGCACCTCCCCCACGGGCTGCGAGTGGATCTCTGCTTCCCGGTGGTCCTCCATGGACTGCAGGGGGACAACCTGCTTCACCATGGTCCTCACCACATATCGCAGGGGAGCCTCCTTCTCGGTGCCTGGGCACCCTCCTCCCCTCCTTCTGCACTGACCTTGGTGTCTGCACAGATGTTTTCACATTCTCTCTCCCTGTTGCTGCTGCAGTTCTGCAACTGCGCAACTTCTTCTTCTCAAATCTGTTATTCACAGAGGTGTTACCTCCACCACTAATTGGCCAGGCCTGGGTCAGGTGCAGGGTCCAGCTTAAAACTTACTGGCCCTAATCCTGTCAGCTACAGAGGAAGCTTCTGGCAACTCTCTTTGTTTAAAGAAGCCACTCCTTTAGCTCCCCTGCTACTGAAAAACGTGGCCCAGGCTAAAACCACTACACTTAAACATGGTTCTGGTTATTCTTTGAAGTTAAAGCCTGCACAAATTGAGGAAGTATCCCAAATGACAGGTGCTGAATAGATTTTCAAGGCAAACAGATAACATTGGTACCATGTCAAGACTGCTGCTTACGGCAGAGCCTTAGCAACACAGTGCTGCATGATATAGAATGAAGGCAGTGGAAGTTTGCAAAGAAGAGAATGTCTATGTTAATTAGAGGGTTATAAAGTGAAAGCTATCTTAGGGTGCTTAGGTGCTAGTTGAATCAGCTAATGAAGTTGATGTTGCTTTTTTTCATAATGTGAGTCAAATGTTGGTATTGTTCAGGCTGTAGTTCTGTAGTACGTTGCTTTTGCAGACACATCCTACACTGAGACAACAGCAATAAGCTTTTGAATGGAGTAGCAAAAACCCAAAATGTTAAATTACCCTTGGCCAGGGACTTGTGTGTTTTCTGGGTAGCTTTTTTTCAGGTAGAATGACCTATTTTCATGTGACATTTGGCTAGGCTACAGGCACAGTATGTGGAGGAACAGACAAATGACTTGAACCTCTGTACAAAAAAGCAATAGCCAGATGATGCCAGCACTCTGTGGTCATATGGAACGGCAAGTATTCCTCTGAAGAGTGAAATCTTGCTCAGCATGAGAAACGGAAACTTCAAACTAAAGGTGAGTTGCCATTGGAAAACCGCTGTGTGTGGAACCAATATGCTACAATATGCTACATTTTTTTCCTAAAAGAGTAGTTTTTTACACCTTCCTCTTCGTGCTTGAGCTAGTAATTTCAGGTAGTAATATGGAGAAGACAGCTGTCTTCCTCCTACACCTTTTCTTATCTGTTGTTGCTGATCCTTATCCTAAATACACCTGTTTTCCTGTGTTGACTTCAGTGTTACAAAATGTTTAGCTTTTAATGCTAAATCATATAAAATACCCAGAGCCACTTTACAGCTGGACTAGACAAATTCCGATACAGATGGATGTCATGAAATTAAACAGATAAAGCACTCAACCAAATCTTAAGATCATTCGTTGATCAACAACACAAATTCACTATTGAAATACAGGATTGTTAAAAATCTACTTTAAGCAGAGTTAAGTATTTAAGGGAAAAACTTATTGCAGCCTTTGTAATGTTTGTATGTTTAGTTAGACTCAAAGTGAAAAGTGGCTTTTTAAATGAGTCTGCTCTCTGAGGACAGCAACATAGCTGCATTGAAATACTCACATTCTTTCTGATGTTTTTGTTGTGTTGTTTTTTTTTTTAAATAGGATGTTATGTTCTAAATCCACAATGAAAAATATCTTGTCCTAAAGTGTGTAATTACTCTCTGTCACTCTCAAATGTCCTCTGGTTTGTGAGCTCATTTAATAATTGTGAACAGATGAGCAAATGTTACAAATGAAGGTACTATCAATTTGGTACTCAGCACATAAATAACTATAATGATAGCGTGCTTGTCAGCATCCATTGTTTCCAGTTCTGCCCACTTTCTGTATCTACAGGGAGTATCATCCTCTTGTGCAGAAAATGAGAGACAAACGGGGATTTCAGACCAGGCAAAAAAGAGCCCCAAGAATTCAAAAGTGTATATAATGGTTTTTGTATATCCCAAGTTTTAGGATTGCTGAATCAAAAAGTTTTAAGTTGGAGATTCACATCTACACAGACTCAAAATATGGACTGACTTGTCTAATAACAAGAAACTTGCTAAAAGAGTGACTCGGGGTAAAATGCACAGGTTTATCTCCAGTTTGTCAAAAGCACAAGCTGATTTTTTATGTCACATTCTACATAACCTGTTTTGTATCTAAATGGGCAACACATCAAAAATGTTCAGAGAAGTGCAGTGGATACCTCTGAAAGGATGTCTATGAGGAGATTCATGGACTGAATTATTTTTTATGAGAAGGAGGGAGGGAAAGGTTGTCATGGTTTGACATGACAGCCATTTCTGGTAAGGGGGAAGGGGCTGTAAGTATAGCTCCTGTAAGAAGTTGCCAGCTCTGAGTCAGACCCACTTCTGAGACTGAGCCAATTATACGCCTCCCTGGTCACTTTTTAAGAAAGAAGCTGGAAGAGGAGGCTTCTTCCTGTTTCTTCCTTCTTTCTGCCCCTTCTTCTCTTCCAGCAGGTGGTGGTGCAAGGAGTGGGAAGAGTGAGAGAAACAACCATGCAGACTCCAAGGTCAATGAGGAAAGAGAGGAGGAGGTGTGCTGGAGCAGACACTCCCCTGCATCCTGTGGAGAGGACTGGTGAAGCTGAGATTTATTTGCATTTCACTGAAGACCCTGCATCAGGGACAGAGACTCATTTTGATAATGACCCAGTATCAGGGGCAAAGACTCATTGTGCTAAAAACCCCAAGCCAGGGGCAGTGATTCACTTCATTAAAGACCCCGGGCCAGGGTTAGTGCCTATGGCTGGAGGAGGCCGTGTCCTGTGGGAGGGACCTCATATTCACAGAAGCTGTAACTGTAGGGAAGAACCCACACCAAAGAAGCTCATTAAAATTATGCCCAGAGGAGGCTGTGTCCCGAGGAAGATACAAAAAGAAGGAGGGATGGAGGAGGGAGATCTTAAAGTGCTGGTTGTAATTTTCTCAGTCATCCTACTCCCTTTTTGTGTTTGTTCTGTTCTGTTTCCTGTAGGTAGCAGAATTAAACTTTCCTACTTTCCTCTTGAAGTCGAGCACTAGAGTCTGTTTTGCCCGGAACCATAATTGGCGGCGAGCCCTCCCTGCCCTTGTCTTAATCCACAACAACCTTGCTGATCTTTTTCCTCCCATTTCACTGAGGCCTTTGCAATCCCAGCGAGGGTGGGGGTGAATGGGGGCACCAAGCTAGAGACTGTCGTGATGCTCTTGTGCTAGCTGGGCCAAAGCATGACAAAGGTATAAAACAAAGAATCCCTCATTTTCTCCCTTATAGATATTTTGACCTATGATTATTGCCTTGTTCTTGCCACCTCTCAAAGTTTCCTGGTAGCCACCATGCAATCCTAACAAGTGTTTAATTGCAGATGCTACAATAGTGGTTGTGCTCTATGACTATTCCTCTGATAGCTGTGGGTATGTTTGGTTTATTGTGTTGGTACCATTACAAAGTAAAAAGTTGCATGGACCTATGGAATTTTTCAGTATGTCCAGTATGCATGCAGGGCTGGTGAAACACTGTGGTGGAAGGAACCATGCTGCATTTATTCCTTGCAGGTTATGTGTAGGTGGAATGCTTTAGCCAATAGATTGACTCGAAAGTTTTTTTTCAGTGCACGAGCTCCCATATCTCATGTTGTAAAACCATACAATTGTAGGGGTTGCAAGGGACCTTTAGAGATCATCCAGTCCAGACCCCTGTCAATGTCTTGGTCCATAGAGGCAGGAAGGCTTGGTGGGGATTTTGGCCTCTCATGTCACCCTGATAGTGCTGTACAGGTTTGAGGATTTTCACATTTTCAGACATGATAAATTTGCATCCATATCCTATAGCACCTTCTAAGAATAAACTTCAACTAGCACTCCAGAGTTTGCTGAAAGTGAAGAGACATTGTAAACTCAAACTGGTTTTGGTTTTTTTTTGGTGGCAGAGGGACCATGAGACACACACGAGGGTGAATTCAAACATGCCTGGACCCTGACATATCCTCGCCCCCTCTTGCTAGAAGTACTTCTTATGCCAGACCTCAGATCTCCCTACATTCAGTAAGGATACAAGCTAGGCCAGGCAGGGCACTGTTATTGCCTACAATTCTAGTAGAAATTGTGTGAGCCACATGGGTATGTGCAAGCATATGCATAATTTCTCCTGTTGATTCTCTGTTTTCTTCAACCTTTCACTCCATATGAAGACAAGATAGATTCTGCTGTTTCATAGATCTCTCTCTGCTACTTTTTTTTTTTTCAGGTAAAGCACCACTTTGTGCTTTTAATGTGTTAATTTTTCAACACTTCAAATGGAAAAAAAAAATCACCACTGTTCTGTGTAATGTTGAAACACCCCTATTTACAGTGTAGGCTTCTCCAAATGAGTTGCACTGATGATACCCTGAAAAAGCACAGTACAGATGGGACAAGGCTAGGCTGTGACATTTTTTATGAGCAGTGGGAAAATCCCCTCAGGGCAATCATTTGCTTTGCTACACACAGACATTCCAGGGCAGAGTCAACAGCAGAGTCTCTAAAATACCTTCCTCTGGAATACCACCTTGTTATTGGGATATAAAATGCCAGGCTTCATCAGTGCTATATAGGCAGTGCTTCCATGAAAAATATTTATGCAGTGGTCCGTTGTTTGCTTATTTCTATAGGGAGATACTCCATGCATCTTAACTCAGCAAGGAAACCCAGATTGTCTAGGGTTGTTTGCTCTATTGTATTTTTCCAGAATTCATGGTATAGTCAGTGGAATTTGAGACATACATAAAACCCAAGAAAGAAAATATTCTGAAGGCAAAGTGGAATTAAACTCTGAAATACACTGCTGCATCATATTATTTGGACTCTTTTTTTTTTTTAATAGATGCTCAAAGTCAGACTGGGGAGAGTTTTTAAACTGAAGAAAATTTTGAGGCAAACATTTTTGTTAGCAGTTTTTGTTATTAATCTAGATAGGTACTGGCTGGCAGGTGTCACACTAATGTATCTGAAGATGTAATTATCTTTTACTTTTCAGTTACTTTTAGTAACAACTCCCACAACTCTTGAAGGTTAGAAAAGTACATCTGCCTTCCAATTGAACCTGATCTTAACATTGAAACCTGTCCCTGTTCCATCTCTGTCATTTCTTTGGGTATCAGAACTTCAAGCTTGACATTTTGTTTTCAATATTAAAGAGGAATGTCTCAAAGAATCAGGTTGTGGATAAAGCCTGGAGTTTTGGTAAGTAAGGAGGACAAAGATGAGCCCTGCCAAGCAGCAGATCTTCTCCTAGCCCTTGCTTCTGCATCTTCACTATAAGGGTTCCTACGTGCATGTGTGAGTGCACACAAAGGCATATGCATGCATGCACCTCCATAGGAAAGTGAATCTACTGCGTTCTTCAATCATTGTGTTTTGCTGATTTCAACTTGATTTTATGAGGTGCACAAGACTCTGACATGTGGATAATCAACTACAGACTATGTGCACAAAACAGAGAGCAATATCAGCCTTTATTATATGTCTTTTTGTCTTTTGTATCTTCCCTCCTATTCTCTCTCTTTTTGTATTTTTCAGATCAGCTATTTTTTTGTAAAATAACGATCTTCTTTTTTTGAATTTGTTTTATAAGAGAACTGGCCACTTCTATGAGTTGGAGTGAAGGTTAAAAATGAATACTCTTTTCACCTAATTCAAGAAAGCCTTTTTTTCCTTTTCTGTTGGGATTATCATCCATGTCAGTCTGTTGGGACTAGATCCAAACTCAGGGCCTT
Source organism: Urocolius indicus (assembly GCA_013401255.1). NCBI lineage: Eukaryota > Metazoa > Chordata > Aves > Coliiformes > Coliidae > Urocolius > Urocolius indicus. The sequence goes on from WBNH01003819.1 coordinate 36,522, forward strand.
GTCAACCAAAACAGAAGCATCTCAGGTGAAAAATTCCCAGTCTCAAAGCCCAAACCCAAATACTGGGAGTCCTTGCTACTATGCAAATATTCCTCATTGATCCCCTGTTTCCCTCCACCTCTTTTCATTGCATGTTTTGACCTGAAGCAAAATACAGTCATGATCTCTGTCAGTAGGACTTTTCATTCAGCATCTGTCCCTGCTGGTTAGTAGAGAAGCACCAGTGGGCTCAGATCACAGGATGAAAAAGTTGGTAGAGCTACGTGACTATGTTATTGAGCCAGAAACAGGAAAATTTGCAGTGCTTAACTTCAGTTCAGATGTAATGCATGGCATGACAGACTCTGAGACCAGATGAAATAAAGAAACCAGTTATGTTTCTTTATTGATTGAATAGATGTTCAATCAATATAAACCTGAGGCCAGATTTGTGTTGTAACTGAGCCCAGCGATTAGTATCACAACTGTGAATGCCACAATCAAATTCTCACTGATTTTATGCAGTGTTTAAAAATAACTTGCAAAACCTCAAGGTGATATTGCCTTCCTGTTGCCGTTGCCGGCAACAACTACCTGGCAGTCCAGACTGATCTCCCAGCTCACCGACCGCTGAGGGGAATGGATCACTGCATACACGGTATGGAGGATGATGCTCAGTTTCCGCTTTATTGTTCATGTTATGCACTTATATCTGCTGGCATAAGTACCTCCTCTCACTCCGTCCCCTGCCAGCCTTTTCACTTCCTCTTCACCCTTCACGTTACAGTCTGAGATCTTCCGGACGTCTACCACGCCTTCCTAAAGATCTTTCTTCCTATTAATTTTTAAGTTTAATTATATTTTTACTTGTTTCATACATCTCCCAGTCCTGCCTCCCCCATCTCACAAACACATGTGTACAAATAATGTACACAATGCATTGAAAGGACCCAGAGGTGCTTTGCAAATTTGATTCGCTCTTTTTAAGCTATTGCCTTTTCATTTGTGAATGAGTATGATGAGCCAGTTCTGTCAACTGTCAGGCTGTGTCACATAACTGCAGCAAGTTCAAGTCATTTCAAAGCAAGAAAAGGTTTGATACTTTAGATCTCGATGTCTTTTTCTCTGAAGAAAGGGTCTTCTCCATTCCCATCACATAAATATGCCTAGAGAGACTGTTAGAATTAGTGGCCTTTATATGTATGCACACACAGGGGAACAGATGACAAGTTCAAACAAACCCGTGAAAAAGGATTGGAAAAGTCATCTGTTTCATCATCTGTTTCAATGGCATTCTAATTCTGCTGTATTGGTACTCCAAAGGACTTTACTGACAATGGCATTTAGATGAACTGAATGGAGTGCATGGCCATAAGATAAAGACATTAATCTACCCCTTAAAATTGTCAGTTGAGTCAGTTCCCCTAATTCCTGTTTGCAATAGACAAATATTGTTTTCTGAAAGCATTGTGCACAAGAGCCAACTATCAGGGTTCTTTCAAAAACAAGAGGCAGCATTACAATTAACAATTGACCAGCTGTTCTAGGATGAACACAAATCAGTCTAAAGAAGGGTGGAGAGAGCAGGACAAGACTGTCCTGCTCACATTGCAAGACATAGAGACATCTCTCAGGCTGGCCAGTGCCCAGAGAGGAGGAAAGCTTCATCTTTCCCTTGCTAAAACTATTATCAGATGCTAGCCAACAGAAAATGCAAGCTGATTTTCCATCTTTCAGAAAGGAAGAATGAAAGAGAATTAGTTTTACAGACAACATCAGCAGTGAATTAAACCTGTTTCTACTCATGTATTTGATCATTGTTCTAACTATCCCTCAGTTCTTACATGACTCCACCTGCTGTGTCACAACAGATTCTGAATATGCCCTTTCAGATACATTTTTCATAAATACTCGGTTTTCCATGTAAATAAAACAATAAGTATGGATTTTTTCGGGTAAAAAAAACCAAACCAACAAACCCATTGTACAAGTCCAGGAAAAGTTTTCTTTATAGCAATGACCAGATTTTACCAACTGAAGCTTGTGTATGTCTGGTATATGTGTGAAGAACACTTCTCCCTACTGGGAGTTCATACTTTGACATTCCATTTTACTCAGGAGAAAAATATGAGCTTGAGGGTTTTTTTTTTTTTAAAAAAAGCTCTTCAAATATGGTTTATCAACTAGGAAAGCACTCAGCTATTGTCTGAGATTATTAGGTTTGTGCAAGTTTGCCTATCAATAAATAATAATACATCTGCCATTCAGGTCTTGTTCATGGGAGCTGGAGTAGAAGAGCATATATTGTAACCTCTGCAGTTTTGCTTTTGCCCAAGGCAAGATCCTAGCTCCATGGAAAGCGATGGCAAATCTTGCATGACTTTAGTGACGCAGGATTTCTTCTCAGATTTTCAATATTAGAATGGGCATTCCACACCTCTGACCAAAGTCAGGCTCAGCCTCCTTGGCATTTACGACTGTTATCTATTGGGATGAAGGTCCAGTGCCCACATTACCAACAAAACCCCTTCAGTTAGATTTGTGAATATTGCGGCTAAAGATAGATCATATGGTGCCATTCCACACAAGCAAACCATGCATATGCATGAGCACTCTCACCTAGTCTAGGGGACTGGATGCCTGGGAAAGTACATATTGCTTCCAGAACACCAAATTCTCATTTTAATTTTTGTTCTTTAATTTATTTCCACAGTTTAGAGCTAGATGAATAACTGAGTGATCTTAATGGCCTTAATCAGCCTTACCTAGGGCTTCCCCTCACACATCCTGCCCCTGGGCCCAGGGACTCTATTTAAGCCCAGTCCCGGCCAGTCCATGCTGCTTCTTGAAAATAATAAATGTTGTGAATCAGAAAACAAACAATTCACCTAGGAAAAGAAGCACTTCAGGTCAGACTAAAGACCACGAAATCAGGATGAAAAGGTTGTCTGAAAAACATTGTGAAGAAACAGTTATGTCTAGATTGGTATTTGTTCCCAAATACCTCATCTGCTGTGGGGAAATGGGGTAGTACAAGTATCTCTTTACCTTCATTCATGTTTCTATCTACAGCAGGAGCTCTAGGGAGACTTGATGACTCCTGACCCTCACCATCTTCTCTGTTCAAGAAATTCTTTGAATGTTAGATTCATCCTTCTTCTTTACAAGTTCAAGAACATGCTGAATAATTGGTTCTGTGTGTGTATCTTAGCTTCTTGTACTCTACCAACTTCTTCCTACTATTGCTTGTCAGAACACTGTATTTAGCACCCTCATCTGCTTACTGTCCCTAATCGTTTTTTTAACAATCTACTTAGCTGACCATTCAGAACTTTTTGCACCAGCAAACAAGCGTTGACTGAGAATGAAAAGAAGATGAGATTAGAAATGCAGTTCATATGAAATTAGATATTGAATGTACTTATGGTTTCATTTTCTTTAGATAAGTAGATTTCCAGTTTTTACAAGAAATTGCTTTAGTGGATGTTTTTCTTTAAAATATACAACTAACACGAAAACAAAGCAGTTATGAGAAATAAATTTCTCACAAAGAATGCCAGCCTGCAGAAATATTACAATGAGTTAGGGCATGTTTTTTTTTAATCTCAAATTCCCCAAACAGCATGCGATTGCCTTATTTTTGTACAATGCTTATTACTAATGCACTGTCAGAAGAAAAAAATCCAAAATCCAAAAAATCATTTTCAATAATTAGTTATAGCCACCTGTTTCAGCTGAATGAATCTAAATCCTAAGGCAGCAGGAACTGCTAGAGAATAACTCACCAGAAACAATGGCATCTATCTAAAGTCAAGGTGAACATCAACTGGAAACTAAAAAATGCTGATGAGTTTAAGACTTGTAGCTTGGCCAGTGGCACATAAATAAAAACTGCTGCTGTCTTTAAGGCAGGTTCCTCAGTGAAGCAGCTCTGTCTGAATGGTAACTACTCATTTTTGGTTTTCATCATTATCCAACTGAATAACCTATGGGAATAAAAACTCTACATGTCTCTAGAAGAGTCACTCTTTGGAAGTCTTGTATCCCAGGCTTGGCTTCTATGTTCTTCCAGGCTTTCTGAGTTTATTCATAGTTGAACACTATTCATCTTGCTATAGATACTGGTAAATGAGCTGGAGTTTCTTCCCTGTGTATAAGGGTCCCTGTTCCTTGTATCTAGTCAGTGTTATTTGATATTTTTTTTTATTTTAAAGTTTTGCTGCACTGATAATTTTTATTTGGTGTTTTTGGAGTTTATGGCCCAAAGAAAGGAAGAAACACAGCAGTAAACATGCTTGCCTGGCAAACTTGCATAAAACCTTTCCTCTTTGATATAAGCTACTGATTTTGCCTATACATAAGGAACTGGATTGTTTTGTTGATGTAGTGATACTGACAGCTCATTAACTCCTTTGGTTTGGTACCAGCAAAAGACGTTTTCTATGAGACAGAAATTAGTGACATTTAAAGAGGCCTGATGGAGTAACCCAAAGAACAAGGGAAGATAGAAAGATTGGGAAAACCTTTTTTTTGAGTGTTACTCATTGAAAATTCTGGTTGATTTTATTAAGATTGAAATCTCTGCACAAATCCCAGACTTCAGAAACAGGATAGATGAGAAGGGAATCATCTATGTCAGAACAGTTTCTAGAGCAACAATTACCAGTGTAGAAAAGGAAATACTTACGACTGTATGTCTGGTAGGTAAACCTTCATTAAATTGGTCCTTGAAACGACTGAAACAATTTCAGCTTAGTTATTTGCGTAACAGTCCAGAAAACTACTCTTGATGCAACTGCAGAAATAGGTCTTTTATCACTGATATCTGTAAGATGCAGTCCTGTTTCTGAATCCTACATTGAGTTGATTCTTATTTCAGACCAAGTGATAAGCCAAATTAAATTTTTTAATGTTTTAAATGTATGAAAGAAGAAACAATAAACACATTTCCTAGGGAATTTCTAGCTGTTACTATTAAGAGACTGACAAAATGTGTAATCTAAATATTTGTGTCCCAACAGGCAGTTCAAAATTATTCTAAATATGGAAAATTTGCAGATCATCCAAAATCAAATGAAAATCTGAGTCTGGATTCTGCCTTGCATTTTGGACATGTTTTTGCAGATTGGGAATCAGCCAGGTCTGAGTGAATGCACAGCATAGGGAATACGGGTTGACTGGGGAACCTGCCAGTGCATAGCCTTGGGCAGTCATTCAACTCCTTGCCTTGTTTTGCCCTCACGCAAAATGAGGCTCTGGGCATGTGAAGGGTGAGGAGCTGGGGAGCAGCAGGGCAGGATCATTGTTATCTCTCTCAAGCCTGCCTTCATGTAGAACTCATGTAGCCTCTCTGCTTTCTAGTTTGTCTAAACAGCTACAGGTTCAAAAGCAAACACTGAGTGAGTTCTGAGTCTGAGTACTTCTTTTAAGTTACAATAGTTATGACTTTTTTGCCTTGTAATAACTCTTTTTAAACTGTGTGCTACTAACAGCATTGTAACTGAGCTAGCCTCGTAAGACGACTCTCTTTGTACTCACTGGTGAAATGAGTGTGAAGCACGTAAACATAAATCATAGGCATTATTCTTCACATTATTTGAATGGAACTGTGCTGATTTCCACTATCTGAGAGGCCATGCCTTAATACTTTGGGTGAAATCCTGATGCTGTTGAAGACAAATGGAAGTTTTATCACTGATTTGAGTTAGACTATGAGTTTACCTTTATAAGAATGAGATTTTTAGAATGGTATCCAGGAGAAACAATAGATCAAAACTCTGAACTAGTTTTAGAATAGATCAGTTTATGATTATGTGGTCACTAGCAATTATCTGAATGGTGAGAGCATCAACCAAGGACTGAAGACCAAGAAGGCCTTTTCCTTGTCTATGTTTATGGAAAAGAGAAGTTTTGGGGTTCTATCCATGTGTACAAAACTACTGAATTAGGTTAAGTCGGTAGAGATGCATTTTCACAAAAAAAAAAGTTACACCATAAACTGCCACTCCGCTGTACCTGAAAAAAGACAGATGTTGAAATGACACAGTGAATTAAATATAGATAGCACAACACGGAACAAAATTCTGATTTCATCTGCTCTGGTACAACCGTACAGAAGCACATCACAGCAAGACTGTAGCCATTTGCATTCATCTTCAGCTAGTTTATATACATTGCGTTGTATTGTGCACTTTTTACAGCACCATGCAGGAACCTGTAATTCAAAAGTCTGCGGTGATGTTCAACTCACGCTACTACATCTTTCTTACACAGGACTGACACGAGCAATGGCTGTAACTGGTGTATCAGAAGGGTTCTGTCACTAGGGCCAGCTTGCCCGCAATAGTCCCCATCAAGACTGTTCTAGTGCCTTACCCACCAAAGCAAGGTATCCTCACGTTAACTGCCTTTTTGGCATTGAAGTGTGGCCTGGGCTAACTCTTGAAATATGCCCAAGAGCTGTTTCAGATAGTGCTACTTGGCTTAGGCCAAAACCATGCCAAGAACTGGTCTCAATCTCTGGTGGCACAGGCCATTGTGTTCTAGGGCCTAGGAAGATTCCTAAAACTGTGAGGCATTCACCGGTATGGATGGATCCCAAGCCGGTGTGGAATTTGCCTTGAGAAAGGTATATTAAAATACATAAATAGTATTTTTAAAACTTTCAAATGTGCCAACAAATTTAGTTTGTATTGCAATGCAGACACACGAGTGTCAGAGGAATGTGAGAATATAGTGGTGTTGAGCTTGAATAGGTGTTGAAGCTTTCACCACCTGAGCAGATAATAGGAATAAATAAATGTGATGCTTTGTCATGGCTGTGCAATGCTTTCTTTGGAGGGGTTTTGTGCTCTTTTCCTAAATGATGAGAGAAAAATAAAATGGAAGAGGAAGAATATGCAATTTGGAAAGGACTTGCAATGCAAATTGAGGGGATTTTTTTCCCCTAAAAGTATGAAGCATTCAAAATTTCAAGTTTCTATTGTAATTTGAAATAGGAATTAGTTTTCATTATCCTAAAATTTTGTTAAACCAGGAAAACATTTTCTCCCCAGCTTTAAGCAAAGAATTGCATCAAGCCTCTAAATACATCACTAACAGGCCAAAAGTGATTCTGTAGCTCACCAGAAGTGCTAGAAAAGACTTGGTGATGCAGAAAAGGTTGACTTCAATTTGCAAGAAAATAAAAAGTTTGCATGACTTTCAAAGTGATGATGGATGAATAAAGGCTCAAGGAGCTTTGACTGCAGTGAGGGAAGTGGGTGGACAGATCCTTGTATACGATAGTTCTAGGAGATGTTAAATTTCTGAAATATCCCCTGCCTAATGTAATCACCTTTCAAGAAATATTTGGAGGCATTTTGTCAGTTAAATATAAACAAAGACCATGTTTGAAATTCAAAACTTGTCCAAAGTAATTTTTCTTTCAAAGGCAGTTTCTCCTGCTTGTACTCATGCTAGTGCTTTGAAAAGACATCTTTTTAGAGGACGAGCTATTTTAATCATTTATAAAGAAAAAAACCCCAACCAACAACAAAAACCTTTTACATAGCAGTAAGCAAAACCAAATGCATCTTCTAACAACTTCACTTTTCTAGGAGCAATAGCGAACACAATAGAAATGCATAAAAGCAGTTATTACCCAAGAACTTTTAGGAGACACTGGCCCTATTTCTAGAGCAGAAATCTCATGAGAATATTATAGAGAGAACAGTATGCAATGCTACCAATACTATTTTTACAATTTTCAAAAAGGCGGTATCAGAACAATAACTTCAGATCTTATAATGATTTCTCATTCTAAAACATTCCAGATTGCATTACAACCTAGTAGCGTGATCCCTTCACTGCCCCTGCTCAAGACTCCCGTTGGCTTCAAAAGCAATGCTGTGTTCAGGCTGACATGGGATCATGACCTTGACCCAAACACAAATTATTCATTGTGGTCACTTCAACTTGTGCTGAACAGAAACTACTGAAAGGGATGGAAGCAAATTTCCTAATATTGTCTTTATTAGCTGTTGCTTAAGTCAGGAAATTTAAAAACCTACCTCTTTTTGCAATTAAAATTGTGTTGGGAGTTGAATTGTGGGATAGGGTTCTGAACACAGTTACATCTTGGTATCCTCCAATATCTCTTGTAATCGCTTCCTCCATTTTGCATCTTGAACACTGAAGTTCATGAACACTAAGAACAGCAACATGTGGTTTCTTGACCATGAGCTATGACAAAAGGGTTTCTTTGCTGCAGGTGACACATTTATATCCGCTTTTCTCCTCTGCTGACTGTCTCTTGCCTGTAAGATGTTTTGTCTTGCAGCTTTTCTTAATGCAGGTCACACCAGGGCAATACTGATTGGACTGCCCTCCTCATTCCCAGTTGCTGATTACTGACAGGAAGGCACGGATCTCTCTCACCTCTGTCACAGATTTTCAGGTGTCCCTTGTTACTTTTAAACCATGGCTTGTTTCAACCATAAGCTGCCAGCTTTTAGAGGGAGATGTGAATGTATCATGATTGTATGTGATTTGATTTATAGGAAAAAGCGGGGAGGGGGAAGTCACTGGCATTATTTGCAGGCATTGGTGGACGTTATCTCAAAAGGAAACCTGTTAATTAGTGGGCACTAGTATAGTTTTTCTTGGTTGCAATGTGAATCATCAAAAGGTTTCAAAACAAACACATGCCATTGTATAAGCTATCCTTTTTATGCTTGGAGATTAAAAAAAAAATGAGGGAGTCATGTTCTAAGGAGGCCTCTGAGAGAGCAGGAGGCTGATTTGTGAGTTACCAATGTCCCCCGCTATTGTCTCCAAGAGAAAAGTCACTTCACTGCCAGTTGAGGGCCTTATCGTGCTCTACATGTCCACTCAGCCAGATGCAGCCTAAGTTTTAAGAACCTGAGGAAATGAGTTGTGCATTATCCATCAGTCATGAATATAGTGAAAGACAAATCTAGCCTGGCAGTTGCAGTTCCTTTCCATGCCTGGTTTCCCATGAAGCCTGCCTCCTGGTTTGCTTCTTTATTAGCTGTTGTTTTTAATTTCTGCGAAGGGATCAGGAAGCTTGTTTTTAGCTGCAGTGAGTAAACTGTCTTGGCAGAAACGAGGACGCTGTTAAGAGGGAGGGGCTGCTGCATTGTGTGGGCTGCTTAATTGTCTTAATCGAGCATATATTAATAGATCTCAGACTTCCTCTCTTTTCTTTGTTTTTCCAAGCTGAAAGCCATCGAAGACCGTAATAAAACCACGGGCAGTTGGGTGGCAGAGGGGCACAGCCAGGGCCCAGTGAGCTCCAGCGTAAGGAAGGAGAGCAAAAACGGCAATAGGGGTGAGAAACAATAGGCCCGGGCAGATTATGTAGCAGAGACATCAGTGCTTCCATCTTTCTTGAAGCTAGGCTGGCCATGTGTTCCTCCTGTATCCCATACCCTTTTCTCTAGCTAGTACAGCTGTACATACTGCAGTTCAGAGCAAGATAGCCAATGGTGAAAACCTAAGACAATTGCCTCCATTTGTAGGTATGTAGATGGCACCGTGACCTGCCAGAGGGATCCAAAATGGGTTAAGGAGGCCAAGGGCAAATGGAAGGACGGGATTAGCAATGTTGCTCACACCTTGCACCCAGTTGCGAGGACTGGCCTATGCAGGGACAGTCGACACGTTTTGATAACAGCAGCATTTCTCAAAAATGAAACAAAGAGGCCAGGACAGAAGGTAGGCCCTGTGCCCTGGGCACTCGGCAGGGTCGGGACATCAGCCTAATGTTGCATCAGATCGATCCTAATCTGTAAAGTGCCAGGGAAAGGCCGCCTCAGACCCCAGTCTCAGTATCCTGGCGGCCTCTGCCAGGCACCAGCAGTGCAGGGGGTTGCCTGTTGTAAGGGGGCTGCCCGTTGTCAGGGGCTGCCCACTCTCCCGTGGCTGCCGGAGCCAGACCTTCTCCAGTGGCCCTGGGCTACACTAGTGTGAGAGAGGATGGGTGCGAGAAGGACAGACCTTCATAAGGTCTGAGGGGAGCGGCACAGGGGACAGGTGCTGCCCAGCCAGCCAGGAAGAGGTGTTCTGCTGCCCACACACCAGCCCATGCCTCTCTTAGCCAAGAGGCACCTCGGAGGGCAAGCAGGGTGGAGGGTTGCTGTCCGAGAGGACGGGGTCCCCTCCAGCCAGCCCTCCTGGCATGCTGATCTCGGTGCATGCTGCACCGCTCCACCTGCCACCTTGCCCTCACTCTCCTCCCGCAGACAGTGGTGCCAGTGGCGCGGAGAGTCGCCGAAGCTGACCGTCCGAAAGCCTGAATGCCCCTGACACGTCCCTTCCGAGGCGGCAGGAGCGGGTCCCTCCTCTCCCCATCCCTTAGGAACCAGAGCCCCGGCTTCCACTGCGTGAGGACTTGACCGTCAGTCCGGTGCCTGACGAAGCTCTCGTGTCCCCTTGCTATTCAGCGCAGCATGCCGGCAAGGGTTGTGGGCTTCCACCAGTACGAGCGACAAACAGTATCTGCCCGGGGAGTCGCCTCCAGCCATCTCGCTGCCAGACTGGCGAGGAGCCGGCTCCGTTTTCGGATGGGCGCGAGCGGGTGCCGGAGTTCCCTCGGGCCCGGGAGCCGTCGGGGCGCGGGATGCCGCCAGCCCACCCCTCGCGGCATCGCTCCTCTCGCGGCCCCTCAGACGGGCCGAGACAGTTCTGTAAAAGCCTTCGGAGCAGCGGCAGCGGCAGCGGCAGCGGCCGTGCTCTTCAGTAGCTCCTGGCTTGTCAGCGATAGACAAAAAAAAAATAAGCCCAGGGCTGCGAAACTTTGTGCAAGTTGAGCTAATTCCTCCCTGTCGTGCGAGAGGAGGCTGAAGTCGCACGTCACGACCCTCCGAGTGAGGGCACGCGTGGGAGCCACTGCCCCTCCGCCTTGTCTCCGCTGCCAGGGGAGATGCTGCAGGCCCAGAAATTTCGTCGGATCTGCTTCAGAATGTTTTGGTACAGTCAGGGCACTGACAAAATCGCCTTTTTCCTCAGAAAAGCGCCCAGAGATTCCCCAGAAAGCGGGGTGCTGCCGTTGTTTGTGTCTGTCTGTACAGAGCTATACTCAGTGACGGAACAAATACCTGCTAAGAACGGAAGGCTCCAGAAATTGTTGCACAGATGAATTGATCCAGTAATCGCTAGGGCTATAACACCCTTATTTATGCTAAAGCATGTGACACAATCTTCAAAATGTGGTAGCTCCAAGTTACCACCTCTTTATTACTTACACAAGCTAATAGGTGAAGTGAGCTTTACCTTCTTTACTTGAAGGAGGCACAAAGAAGCAGACAGGTAATTCCATGCTGCTAATTTTTACGATGTGATGGGGTAGGGAAGGGAGAAGACGGGGAAGACCGATGATAAAATTTCTGACTTTACGTAGCAGTGGCCAGCTCAGATCTCCTGATTTTATTTTTTTTTTCCTTAAACTGCGGTTGCAAGTACCTTAGAAAAGCTGGCACCTTACCTACCTGCGTGTGAACCGATTTGCTCTGTCTGAAAGGATGATTTCCGTCACAAATTTGAGATATCGCCTTAATGTTACTATTTTAAATCAAGTGTTTAGATGTTACCTTTTGGGGTGAGGAGAGAGGGACGTGGGAGCTGCCTCTCCCTGGGCTCTGCCTCGCCGGGAAGGATTGCCACGCAGCCCCGAGAGCGGAGCGCTGGGGTTCTCCGTCTGCCGTGGTAAAGTTGCGGTAGTGTTACAGTTCCGCTCGGGTGAGACTTGCCAGGCTAAAAAAAGTGTCTCGTATACAAAACGGTCAGAATATTTACAGGTAATTGTGACTGTCAAATACTCCGGCGTGTTGACAAAGCGCAGAGATCTCGGAGCGTTTCGTCTTTAAGGAGGGCGGGAGGCTGCGGCGGCTTTGGGACCCTGCGAGAGGCGACGGCGCGGGCTGAGCCCCCCGGGTCCCGTTCGGCTGGGGACGGGGCTGCCTCTGTCCTCCAGCGAAACGCTAGCCCGCGGGAAATTAAACGTGTCACTTGGCTGCGCGGCCGAAAGGCGCTTCCCAGGGCAGGAATGCAGCGTTTCGGGGAGCAGAGTAAGCGAGAGCCGCCGTCCCCGGTGGGAACGAGCTCGCGCTTGTTGGATGCTGATTTAGTTGGAGTGATTCCGTGACAAGGGAGCAGGCGAGCACTGTTGTCTGGTCGGGTTTTGTAGTGGGATTTCGAACGGCAGATACCTCTGAGCCGTCCTTTCACAAGCCTGAATTTGTCACGGGAACGCACTGGCTGCGCTCGGGACGGCGACCCCTCGTAGGGGGAGGCGGCGGAGTCAGCCGGGGGCTGCTGGAGCTGCGGGGTGGCTTTAGGCGGAACCACGGCACCGTGGGCACCGCTACACCTGCACTTTGCGCCCTGCGAGTCAGCCGGGGCTGCGGAGGACACGGGGACAGCGGGCTCCGGGCAGTAACCCCAGAGCCCCGTTGCTCCGGCATCTAACGGGAGGCACCAAGCGCGTCCTGCAGAGACGGGAAGCCACGTCTAGGTTAGAGGGGGCCACGTCTGCAGGGCTACCGGGACTGCCCCGGAGGCTGGGTGCCTTTCGACTGCCCTTCAACCTGCCGAGAGCGAGGGAGCAGTCCCAGACGCGGGCCAGGGGGAGGCTTTTCGTGGGCCAAGTACCAACCCTGGCCCCGAAAGCTCTATGTAAATGTTCGTGCATATAGGCAGGCCGCGGGAAAAGATTATAGGATTGTGTGCAGGACAGGTGATGGGTTTTGGCCCTTTCCTGCCCCGGTGCCTCATCTGTGTGCCCTCTGCAGAGCGCTCTGCCGACCCCCGTTGGTAACGGTACAGAGCTTGCAAAAGCTTAACGAGGCTGAACGTTACCCACTCAGCCTCACGCAGCTTTCCAGCTGTGATGATTTCGCCAGGGACGGGTACGAGCCCGGCCTGTGGCGCGGACGTGAAGGCTCTAATCTGCCTGTCGTTCGCTAGAGCTGGGCGGTGGGACGTTAGCTCCTCGTGGGTATTAGAGTGCGTTTCCTCGATCGGTTTCAGCCTTTACAGTTCAACAAAATCCTCTGATGTTTGTCTTCACTCGAAATCCTCTGCTCTGTTTGCCCTTTTTCTCTGAGCAGATCTGCAACTTTCGGTTATTTGCACAGAACGCTATAAATCCTTAGCCCAGTCCCTCCAGCTCCGACACCCCAGCTGCCCGCTGGGATCAGCCCTGTCACGATCTGACATCCCTTTTGGCCTCAAGCGGAGCGGGAACGGGAAGTGGGGGCCAGCAGAGGGGACCCACGCGGTCCCGACACGGCTCCGCTCCCTCAGCACCCTCTCGCGTGGAAAGAGCAGGCGCGAGCATCTGCTTTGTGCCGCAGAACGGAGGGTGCTCTGGATGCCTTTGCCGGTGGTTTCATTTACGCGGGCGGTTTGCCTACAAAAATCGGACTGCCTGTTAAGAGACAAAGTTTGAATTTAGGAGGAAAATGGCACAGAAGGCGGTCGCTAATGAGCCGCGCCGTTCCGGGAAAAAAAGCGCGGCGGTGGCTACGGGGGCTGGGCGTTGCTGCCGGGGATGCTCCCGTGGAAAGCGCTCGGCAGCGGTTCTGTCCTCCCGGCTTTGGAGGGGCTCTTTATTCTCATCTGGTCTCCGCCTGCCTCAGGGACTGCAGAAAGTTTTGGGAGGGTGTCCAACTTGGGCGTATGATGCTGTGCTTGCAGGTCGGAGCCGGGCGGGAAGAGGGACTGATATCTTGCTAATTTACGTAAATCGTCGCAATTATAACGATTCAGTGCCTCGGGGCACGAGTCCTCGTCCCTGCACGTTCGGCGTGTCCTGCTGAGCTCTGCCCGCTGCTACCCCGAGTGAGAGTGCGGTTGGCAGAAAGAGGGGGCTCCCCGGGCCCCCTGCGCCCCAAAAAAGCGGTTGGGGTGGACAGGCAGGCGCCGGGCTGGCTCCTAGACCGAAGCGAGCGGATTGCTGCTGCAGCACCTTCCCGCATTCGTTCATCCCGCAAGCCGGGCAGTGCGCGACAGACGTGACGCTCATTTCCCCGCGCGGCGCGGCCACCTCGGAGTGAGACCGGCCCGGGGGGAATGGCCGTTTTTAGTGGCCCTAGACTGCTGGGAAGGAGCAGCCGCAGCTGGCGTTCAGATGGCAGGGCTCATCCCAATGCGTGTTAGTTACTTCTTTGTCGGATCTAGGGAATTTTCTTTAATCTCAACGAAAAGTGGCGAAACTCTTGCTTCATTTCCAGCTATGAGCTGCTCATTAGAAGAAGAGCTGCAGGGCACGGGCGTTTCGGTCTGTGCTCTCTGCTCCTGACAGTTTACAAATCTAAACAGATCTGTTTTAGAGAAGATGTACAAACCCAGAGTCTCGCAAGTCCGTTAAGGTGAGGCGGTTCGACAAGCGTGAAATCTCACAGAGGAGGTCCCTTGCGGCTCGCACCGTAGCGTGTGGTTGCGGAAAAAAAAAACGCAAACCCGCGAGCAGACGGACAGCCAAAGGCTGGAGACGAGTGCGAGGAGCAAGGAGAAGCTTGCAGATCACAGCGGGGAAACGGAGGGCAGGAGAGAGCCTGGCAGGATCCGCCGACCCAGGCAGGCGGCAAGCCCTCCTCCCTGCTCCCGTCGCAGCCGGGCAGCTAAATACCGTGTAGTAAGAGCTCCGTTCGAGTCTTTCCCTTCCCTGCACATGACTGACTGTAGAAATTTATTCTCTCTTGTCCTCATCTCTTTCTTCATATGACTAACGTTAGCGGAGAAAGACTTAATAAAATCAGCGATGGGAAGGAAGGAGGAAGGCGAGGGCCAGGGTCTGCAGTAATACTGCTGTCCCAAAACCACTTAGATGGAACTCAAACGCCGTGAATAAGCTTTTGATTTTGTTTTGGGGTTTTGTGCTTTGGGTTTTGTTGTTGTTTGGGGTTTGTTGTTGTTGTTTTGGTTTGGTTTTTTGTTTTGTTTTGTTTTGTTTTGTTTTTTTCTTCTACAATTGCCAGAGTACGAAGGAGCTGCGTGGAGCCCGACGGGGCTGGAGGTGGCGGGTGGTGCGCAGGGATAGCAGAGCTTCCTCCACCGGCTCCCGTAGGGCCCAGGCGTTACAGAGCCGGACGACTTGCCAGCCGCCCTGTCGGGGCAGGCATCCGCTTAGGCTTGAGGTGCCGATGAAAAGCACCGGCATGTGGCTGGGAAACGGTGATGACTCGTTCCATACTCCCGCCGGTACTGTCAGTTGTACCCAGAGCTCTCCCTCGAAGTGCTGCGGGCAGGGCCGTGCTCCTCCCGCCGTCTCAATCCGGGACGTTTGCGTTTTGTTTTAGCTTCACCTCTTAAACCTGTCGGCGAGCGAGGGATCGCGGCAATGTGGAGCGGCTCCTGTAGCGGCAGGGGTAGACAGCTCGTCCACGAAGACGAGAGCTTGATGGGGGAGCTGCTCCGCAGAAGCGCTGGGCGAGGCTGGACCCTCGGCTGCGCGGCACCGCTCCCAGGTCGCTGGCGGAGCGTGAAAAAAAGTGCAGCCGGCTTGGAGGTCAGTCCTCAGGCTCTGCCCGCCGCGGATTTTCCCGCACCGGCGTCTATACCCTGCCCGAGCAGCAGCAGCCTCGGGCGAGAAACGCGGCGCTGCCGCGGTGCCGGAGCCTCGACGGCATNAGGAGCGGCCGCAGGCTCGCGTCCCGCCGCGATGGTGAGCGCTGGAAAGGGAGCCCGGTCCGAGCGAGAGCGGGGAGAAGGGATCCCTCGCCTCCGAGGGCTGCCCTCCCCTCCCCTCCCCTCCCCAGCTTGCCTTCTCCGGAGCCCCGGTGGTGCTGTTTAACTAACTTGCGGTTGCCCCAACGGGGACTCAGCGCTGCGCCGGCGACGCTGCGGGGCCACCCTGCTCCCCTCGCACCGGCCGCCTTGGGTCTCTCCGCGCTTTGGAGCCGGTGCCCGCACGCGGCGGGCCGCCGCCCCCTCGGGANTCTGCCCGCCGCGGATTTTCCCGCACCGGCGTCTATACCCTGCCCGAGCAGCAGCAGCCTCGGGCGAGAAACGCGGCGCTGCCGCGGTGCCGGAGCCTCGACGGCATGCGGCGGGGCGGGCGAGGCGCTAGGGCCGAGTGGCGCTGCCAGGGCCAGCGGAGGGCGGCGGGGCCGGCGCAGCCCGCGCTGGGCATAGAGGGGCCGGCAGGTCCCCGCGGCAAGTGCCGCTTTATCCGTGCCCGGCCGCACCGCACCGGGCCCCCGGGGCCACGGCCTGGCGGTGTCCGCNTGCCTTCTCCGGAGCCCCGGTGGTGCTGTTTAACTAACTTGCGGTTGCCCCAACGGGGACTCAGCGCTGCGCCGGCGACGCTGCGGGGCCACCCTGCTCCCCTCGCACCGGCCGCCTTGGGTCTCTCCGCGCTTTGGAGCCGGTGCCCGCACGCGGCGGGCCGCCGCCCCCTCGGGACCCCCGCCTCGGCCAAAGCCGCAGACGACGCGGAACCGGCCGGGCCGAGTCCCGCAGTGAAGCGCTGGTGCTGTGAACGCCGTGGCCTGCGTGAGGCACCGGGCGGAAGGGCGGAAAAGCAAGAAACGAGGAGAGAGCGCGGCAGCCCGGCGGATCCTCTCGGGAGCCGCAGCCCGCTCTCGAGTGCAGCTGAGCGAGGCGAGCGCGGCCCCGGCAGCGGCAGCGCGGGCGGCGGCGGCGCGGGAGCCTCTGGCAGTCCCAGCTGCAGCCGTCTGCCCCTCAAGCCTGCGCAGGCACGGAGCTACCATCGTTTCCATGCGTTTTGGCTTTAAAAGCGGTACTTAATGAAAACCAAACCGTTCCAAGGAGGTGTTTTTTGTTTTGGTTTTTTGTTGTTGTTGTTTTGGGGTTTTTTTTGTGTGTTTTTGGCAATCAACCACTTGAGGCGTCCATAAACTTCAGTAACAGGGAGTGCTGGGGACACAGAGCTAAGGACACTCTTGTTCTCAACAGAATGCAAGAGCAGAACATTCTTGTCCGAGAATTCATGATAACAAAAGAGGTCATTATTAATAAAAACAACAATAAATGTCTTTTTTTTTAATATAAAGACATTGAGAACGGATGAGAGAATGTGACGGGAAATAGTCGCCCTTTTTTTTTTTTCCCCCAGTGGAAATAAGGACAACATAGGGAAATCATGCACTGGAGAAAAAACAAACAAACAAAACGTGTAATTTGAAACAGAAAGAAAAGGCTTTTATTGAGAAAAAAAATATGGAAACAAAAAATAAGCATCGGGTATCATAAAATCTATTTGAATTAAATGATGTTTACAAAACAGAAGTTACCAACCAGCAAAATTTATACGCCCTCGGCTTGGTTTCTCTTTAGTTTTGCTTCCGTTTTGAAATTTTCAAATTATTACCGCTCCCGATTTCAAAGTTAAAAGGATATTTTTTTTTTGTAAGGCTTCGGTTTATAAATAGAGGAACAAACACGTATTTGGCGATCCTGACAGTCCAGTGAATGCGCAAATAAGAAACCCGCTGCCGGTGAGGAAAAAACCCGACCACGAGAAAAGGTGCAGGATATTCATTGCAAATAAAGCAATCGCTACATAGATACTTAAATGTATTTAATTGAATGCATTATTCAAATGCCCTGCTGACTAGTTTAATAATTTAGAATCGATAGTTTTCCTAAAAACTTTATAAAATATTTACATTTAATAAAATATTAATCGATTAACAAGCAGTCGCACTCTTATAGGAGCTTCACTAAAGTCCTGTAATCGCGCCGTCGCCACGCGTCTCCACTGTTAAGGAAAGGATCACTGACAACATGTAAATGAAGATCTTCAGACGGTGGTGTTTATAAAATAGCTCATTAATGGGCTTGGATTGAATCTCTCCATCCATCCATCCATCCATCCATCCATCCATCCATCCATCCATCCCTCCACATCATCAGATATAATAATAGTAACGAATCAGACAGGGAAGATCCTGACTAAACCATTGGCTTTTTTTTTTTTTTCTTTTTCTTTTTTTTTTTCCAGAAGTACTGAAGTCCTAAATCACAATTCTTCTAACTTTCTGGCCACTGATCCACGGTAATTCGTAGTTCAACATCAAAGGTAAGCACAAAACGTTACTCTATTATTCGTTAGCTGGTGAGAAAGGTTACTTCCCATTTAAGAACTGCTGCTGAGCTTCAGCGGAATTAGAGAAGTTGAAAAGGGGAAAAAAAAAAAAAAGAAGGAGGGGGTGAAGAAAAGTTAGATGGGCTTATTTAAAAAGAAAACCGAGAGTTCTCCAAACTTCGAGGCTTCTTTCCGAAAGGGTCGGCGGCAGACCTGGCTGGCGGTACCGCTGCCTCTCCTCCCCAACCGCAGTTTCGTCCTACCGCTGTCCCCTCCGACAGCTCCCGCCGCCCTGGCCCAGGCCCCCGCGCCCCGACTTTCTGCTGCCCCTCCCATCTTTTCTGGCTCCCCTAAATTTCAGCCAACGAAGGAGACCCGGCTCCCACCCCCACTGACGGCTTGCTGTCCTGGGACAGGGCTGGCACCGCGTCTGGTCTTTGGCGGCGGGTCCCCCTGTCCCTTCCGAGGGGAGACGCGAGCGCTTCGGCCGAGGCGGGGAAAAGACGCTTTGCGGGACCAAGACGGAGTTCCGATGTTCCAAGGGAAGCGATTATTTCTCTTACCCTGCCCAGGGATCCGCTGCTTCTCCCGGCACCGCTTCCAGCGGCGGCCCGGCACCCACCGGGAAGCCCGAGCGCTCGGAGGAATGGAGGGGTGGAGGGATGGAGGGAGGGAGGGATGGAGGGAGGGCTGTCACCGCCGCTCGGAGGGAAGGAGGAGGCGAGGGGGACCAGCGGCGGCGGAGGTCCCATCGGGGACGTGCCCTTACCCTGCTCCAAGCCCCGGGGCGGCACTGGCAGGGCTCGCCGCACCGGGACAGCCGCGTACGCGCTCAGCGCTGCTGCTGCTGCTGCTGCCCGCCCTTCCCTCACCGCGCGTTTGCTATGCGGACCGAGAGCCGCCGCCACGCTGCCCGGTGGCGGGGATGCTCGGGCTGTGCCCGGGGCGGGGGGGGGGGGGGG